>BPLQ01006312.1:0-222976 GCA_021605075.1 Caerostris darwini | reverse complement strand
AGGCTCGTATTAATTGCATTTGTCAAATCAAAGTTAACCTTGATTATCATTATATTTTTGAAATTCCTTTTTATAAATACTTTAATTTTCTATATTCGAAATAATTGCCGTCGAAATGTTTTGATATTTCGAGATGCATTCAGTTTTTTAATGACGATTTTCTTGTTATTGGGTTCTTTTTTTGGTGTTCTTTGTACAGTTCTTGTAAACATAAAAAAAATGACTTTTCTTTATATCAGACTGTTCTGAAATTAATTAGCTAATCGATAGTATTGTATTTGACTGTTTTTGTTTTAATAAAACAAATCTCATTTAATCATTAATCTCATTAATCTCAAGTAACTATAGTGTCATTCCTTACATTAACGAAATGTTGTTTTCCTTATAAATTAACAACAATAAACAAATTTTTAATATACTTTCGAAATTAAATTTAAGTAAAATGCATTTAAGATGAATGTTTAAGTTAAAAATGATAAGTGTCATGCATATTTGTAGTGATTCGGAATCCTCTAAGCTGTAGTCCCGGTCTCATATGACTGTAGAACGTCATTGAGCCAAATCAGACTTCTACCTTAGGGTGCTCCATCACAAAAAACTTTTAACTTATAATCTATCAAAAAAAAAATCAGAGATCATAAGTTAATATGTTTTATTATTAAAAATGACATAAATTAATGAATATTTTTCATCTCAAAAATTATATTTTATTTTCTATGAAAAGATATATAACAAAATATATTATGTTTGTTGCTGCTGTGTCTATCCTCAGTGTCCTGCAGTGCAAGATGGACATCCCATGAGTATTTATCCTTGAAAGTAGGGAAAAGGATAGCTTAAGAAGAAGGCTGACTTGGCTTCGAAGTAGGACTTGAAGAGTAAATTATCCCCATTTGCTTATCGTATGGCAGGAAACCCGGAAAACTCCCACCATTTAGTCTGACCCACGAGAGAAGATGCTGAACAACATAAATGCCATCGTGTCTCCTCGTTTTTTGAAACAGTATCTACAGCAGCGCTGCCAGTGGATTGAATCTCAGCCCTGATATTCACCAACGTCGCACGTTACCACAGAGCCATGAGTCGAGCAATTTTATGTTTATAATGTAATATTTTGTATTGGATTTAATAGTATGTAATATTATGTATTAGATTTAATAGTATGTAATATTATGTTTTGGATTTAATGTTATATAATATATCATATTGGATTTAAAATCTATTGTAAAAACAATTAAAATCAAATTAAATAAAAATTCCTATTTAATATATTAAATTATAAGATATTACGCAATTTAATAAATTAATATTTTCAAAAATATTTTAAATATTTATCTGAGTCTAATGTTAATTTGTTTTAAAATCCAGATATTATTTAAGTCATTTAAAATAATTTATGAAAATTTATTCTTTAACTCAGAAAGAAGAATTTATACTTTTCATTTGTTTGTTTCCACATAAAAAAAAAAAATGCTTTTAAATCATTTATTTTCAGAACCACGCATTTTAATTCTCTGACTTTATTTTTTTAAACCACTTAATTTTTCTGCTTGATCTTTTGACACCTCTAATTTCATTCGCAAAAGAACAAACACTCATTTGTTTTGAATGTCAGAAACTCATCTGCTAAGCGGTTCTGTTTTTGACACTAACTGTATAAATCGCCTGTTATACGTTTCTAAAGATAAAGAATGAAGCATTTGTTTTCGAGTGACAAGAAAAATGAATGAAGGCGTGATAACATGATGGGAATAAATTTGGAACATTGGAATATAAAGATTGCTGTTATTCTTTTATTTAGTGAAAGTTTTGATTTTTCTGTTTCACCAGGCTACACGTTTTAGATTATAAGTTGAAGTCGACAATTTTTTAAATTAAAATAATGACTGAGAACTGAGTATGGATTTATTAAGAAGGAAATTCATTGTTATTGTTGATTCAATGTTCATTTATTAATTATTCATTCATTTACAGTTGCTGAGTTTGTCTATCATTTTTAATTTGTTGCTGTTACAGTATAAATCCTTTATTTTCATTTACAATAGAGTATAGTTTAATATCAATCGTTTTTATGTAATTAAAATTTCATATAATTTAGTATCAAGGATTTTATCTCAAATTATTAATAATTTAACTTATATGCAATATTAAAAATAAACAATATCAATATTCATTTTATTATTGAAGATCTTATATAAAGAAAATTTACTTTGTAGATTATATGTTTTTTTTAAACATCATAAGCGTCATTTTTGAATGAGAAACGTAGTATTCATAATAAAAGGGTCCAACACAAATAAGCTAAATGTTGAAATAAAAAGAAAAATAATTTTTTTTTCGAAGTTATATTTTTTAAATTGACGAAAAAAAAATTCTAATAAACCTCTAGACGAACTGTTAAAATAATGGATTACAAATTTATTAAAAGTATGAAACGGAATTGGTAAAAATGTAATGGAATAATAAAATTGTCTTAACTTGAATTCTGGATTTCTTTTGTTGAAAAATTAAGTATTAAACACACACGGCCATCTAATCATGGCAAACTTCGTCTGGGGATTTCTAAATAAATAAAGCTTTCTCAAAACAAACGAATTTTTATAGAAGAATTACAAGCAAACTAAATTTTGAGAAAAATTATCTGAATTCCACAACTAAAGATATATTAAATTAAACTTTTTAAAACATTAAAACATTGTTGTTGATATGTCTATATATCATAAAATATTTCAAAATCAAAGTTGCTTATAAAAGCTAACTTTAATTCATACCTTTTAAAATTTTTGGGAAATTCAACTTATCTATAATTTGGCATTATTTTTTAAATTAACTTTGAAAGGTTTTATAAACGTTGGTCACAGAAACCAAATATTGTTGGTAAGAAAGAAGTAAAAAAAGCAGGTTTTATATACCGCAATACAAAACAAACAATAACATATCATTTTACTTACAATTATAAACATAATATACAGTAACATATCATGGTATATACTGTAATACACCAATATACAGTAATATATTGGAGTATTACCGGACTATATCGGGAATTACGTAATATGTAGGTAGATAAAAATCGCCTAGTCGAATTCGCATAATCAGGGAACAACTTTACATTTTTTTTTCTATTGCGGCTACCAGACACTTAGTCAGTTGTCTTTGATGCCTTAAGGCCAGCGCTGCACCAACATTACTCACTTATCACTACGTAGCAGGTGTGTGTAGCTTGAAGATAAGCTATGGACGCGGAGTAACAATACCTCAGCAACGCTCTACGATCATGTTAGACCGGGACCTACGGTTTAAGGTGTATTCCAAACTACTACAAACATCCATGGCACCGCCGGTACTCAAACCCGAAACCTGTGGTACCGAAAGCCAGAGCGATAGCCTTTCGACCATCAGTCTCCCAACAACTTTACATATAAATGCATGTAACATTTATTTAGTTTATATTAAAGACTAAAATACTAGAATAGAAAAACAAATATTTAATAAAATTATAGTTCTTCATGCAGTCAACTCTTTACTTTTTACACTCTCTGAAATATTTTTTTTTTCATTTCCAATGACAAGGTAATAAAAAAAGAGGTAAAATACAAAATAAAAAAGGAAAAGGAAATGCCCACAAAAGAGTTAACAAAGTTGACGGAAGTCATTGCCGTAAGAGTTCTCTAACTGGTCAGTATCTCGCCGTCTCGGATTCGCCATGAAGTGCCAAACAACGATACAGATGAGCTCGGTACATTAGTTCTGCCAAATCACAAAGAGGACAGTTTGGCTGGTCAAAAAAACCCATGAGATGTAGATGTTCATTGGATCAGTTTTTTTTTCTATTGAAACAAATCACCAGCATTCTATTGCAGCACATGCAGGCCAACCGGACGATCATGCCGAAAACTAACTTCGTATAGACTTAGTTCTCGGTATGATCGTCTTCGTTCACTTCGTTGCCCAGGGTGCAGGAAGAGAGTCTAGATTGCCCTCCCCCTCTGAAATATTCCGCAATACTTGTGAGAACAAGTGAATAACCATACAAATTCAAAGTCTTAAAAGATTAACTTAGCTTTTCCTAGTTCGTAAATGCAGCTGGCAAACACTTACACAATTATGCCTTACGGACAGCGCTGCACCGACATTACTCACTTAGCAGTACCCAGGAGGTGTGTGTAGCTTGAAGATAAGCTACGGACGCGGAGTAACAATACCCACGCAAAGCTCTACGATCATGTTAAACCAGGAACTACGGTTTAAGGTGGATTCTGAACTACTACAAAGACTCATGGCACCGCCGGGACTCAAACCCGAAACCTGTGGCACTGAACGCCAGAGCGCTAGCTTCTCGGCTATCAGTCTCCCAACAACTTTACATATAAATATATATAAAATTTATTTAGTTTATATTAAAGACTAAAGCTTCTAACTAATTAAACTAAAGAGTTCTTCATGCAGTAAAAGAGTTCTCGTGCAGTCGCCCTTTGAAATATATATTTTTTTTTATTTCCAATGGTAAGGTAATACAAAAAGAGAGAAAATACAAAATAAAAAAGGAAAAGGAAATTCCCACAAAAGAGTTCAGCAAAGTTAACCGAAGTCTCGGATTCGCCATGAAGTGCAAAATAGCGACAGAGATGAACTCGGTTCATTAGTTCTGCCAAATCATAAAGAGGGCAGTTTGGTGGATCGAAAATCCCAAAGCGATGTAGATGTTCAGTAGATCAGTTCTTTTTTTTATTGCAACCAGTCACCAGCATTCCATTGTATCCCATAACGTGCAACCGGACGATCATGCCGAAATCTCAGCTCGTATAGACTTAGTTCTCTGCATGTCTTCGTTTACTTAGACGTATAGAACATTGTCCAGGGAGCAGGAGGGGAGTCTAGATAGCCTTCCTTCTCTGAAATATTCCGCAATTCTTTTGAGGACAAGTGAATAATCTTACAAAATTCGAAACTACATTATTATTACTATATTTATTTACTTTTTAATAAATGTTTACTAAATATAGTATATGATAGAGTATAGGAGATATTAATTCAGAACTTATTAAGTTATTCATCAAACTTATATCACTATTTAGGTCGCAGTTGTAATGACTGATAGAGAAATTTACTTTTAATATTTGAATGAATGAACATAGAGAAATATTGTTTGTTACATTGTTTTATTTAATATAATCTTCTAATGATAGTTGCCATTTGTTAATGGTTTAAGTTAACGGTTAACGATTTCGTTAACGGTTTTTTAAAAGGTTTTCTGCCTTTTTTAATTTAATTATATGCAGTCATATTAATTCATAAGGCAGGGGTGCTTTAGTCACGCATAAGGTCTTTAACCAATAGTTTTAAGTTTTGTACAACCCATTCTTATCAGAACTTGAAAAAAATTTAGAAAATAAGAAAACATTGAATTTGAGCCTATATATTTTTGTCCCTCAAGCTGGCATTATTAAACTTCATTGTTATTGTACGTTTAGCCACATGGAGACCCTTTTTACCCAAACAAATATCTTCACGACCCTGTGTACTTAAGTATATAAACAAATTGAAATTCAAATATTTACTAATAGTAAAGAGTAAACAAAATATTTTCCAAGTAAACACACGCACACACCACACATACACCAAAAACATATTTATAAGATGGATATGCTATAGTGTAATTTTACATAAAGAAAAAATTGTTTAATTTTATATAAATACAAAAAAATATGAATTTGTAAGGCGGCATTGACTTTCCATCTTACGGTAGAGTTGGTCGATTTTATAAGGGTTACAGTCATTTCCCAAAAATTAGTAGTACAAAATAATAGAAATATGAAAGTTTAGAGCCCTCGGGGAAAATTATAGCAAATGAATGTTCAAGAGCAAAATTTTAGGCCAAATATACTCAGCAAACTCAGTAAAAATAAATATTTTCAATAAAATAAGATTTCTTTTTAAAATATTTCTTGTAATTATTTGCATAATATGATCTAACTGATTTTAACAACTTCTACATTTTTTAAAGTTTTCTTGCTTTTCAATTTAATTACACGCAGCCATATTAAGTCATGAGGCAAGGTTGGTTAAGACAAGCATATGATCATCCACCAAATTTATTGCAATAGTTTAACTATTTCAAATTTACATATTTTCCCTTATTTGCTACTGGAATTATTATAAAAGCATTCAAGGAAAATTCCAAAGCATATTAACAAATCTGTGAAAAACTGGAAGGTTAATTATTATTTTGGTAGAATAATAATTTGAGAAAAGTAATTTTTTCTTTTATTCTGAAAATATTTCATTACGTTAATGAATAATAAAGAAATATCAATGAATAATAAATGACTGTTGATGAATAATAATAATTATCCACAGCAAAATATTTTCAGAAAAAATTTTAACAGTAATTTTAATTTTGTCTATCGCCACATAAAAAATACATGGGATTTATTAGTCTAATTAGCAAATGGAAACGTCCTAATCATCAGCGAAGAATGAAAATATATTCTTTATCTGTTCCAATAATTGAAGCTGGTAAAGGATTTAATTGTATCAAAGAGAATAAGCTGTCCAATTAAGGTAAAGTTTCTATTCGGAAATTAGGCATCTCCTTTTGTTGACACAGTGGAATAGTTAGTGCCTCGAACCAACTCGTATCTCTTACGAGAAGATCGAGAGCGGGACCCAGGGGAAAGTTAAGAGGGACCTTTCCTAACGTAATTACCTTTTGTGTTGTTAAGAATAACAAACTTTCTGCTTTCTAGTTCAGAATTCATTTCGAATATAATTACGGAGAAATATTGTACAATGAATGTAATTGTTCATGATACTTTTAAAACACTGATTACTTGTCAGTTGATAAATGACGTTTTGCTTCTTGTGGTAATTGGCGATGCAGAGGAAACTATTTAAATTCAAACACTTAAAGATTAACTTAGCTTTTCCTAGTTAGTTATTTAATTACTTTTAGTGGATTAGCATGGAGTTGCCTCGTACTTTTCTATACATACCTTTTTTCGTGGGATTATTTGTTGTTATTTTACTAAATTAATATATTTATCAAAATTAATTATGGTTTATTATTTAAGTGAAATTCGATTTTTAGTCAAATATTGATGAAGATTTTTCTATAGAAACATGAGACAATATGTTTTGATTTTTACTGGCTGATGCAATAATATTAAAACTTTTAGTTAAAATTTTTACGCTTTTCACAGCTATTGTCCGTCCCGAATTATATTGTAACACGGTTCCTAAATTAGTTTTTATTTAAAAAAAACTATTACATGTATCTTTTTATTTTTGATAACATATGAAAGTTTTAAAATTTTCATCAAGTTTTGTCCTCTTTTCGAATTATCGTTTGAAAAAATGATGTAATTTCTTTGTGTATGCAGCTTAATTAACATAATTTTGAATAAAAATAAAAAATTCGCAGTAAACCAAATACAATATTTATTGCATAAAACGTGGGTTAAATGAATGTGAAATAATTATACTATATTTTAGAAAATAACGAAAAATAGTATCATGTTGTCCTTTGCATTACAGAAAATTCTGTCGTCAGAACCGCTGGGTTAACTACAGAATGATATGTATCTCAGTTTTCTGATAGTGAAGAGCAAACAAAATTTATTATTTTTTTTTCAAGTATACACAAATATATAATTATAAAACGTATTAAACAACCAAGCAAAACAAATAATACTGATAAGAAGGATGTGCTTGTTTAAATTTATATAAAGACAAAAAAATGAATTTTTTTGAGTGCAAAGCTTTTCCGTCCTGCTGTAAAGTTATCGATTTATAAATGTCTCATTTACATATATATGTAATGCAAAATAATATAAATATAAAAGTTTAGAGCCCTTGTGAAAAAACAATGGCAAATTAATGTTCAAGTGGAAACTTTTAGGCCAAATAAATGCAGGAATCTCAAAAAACAAGGAAAAATTTCAATAAACTAAAATTTCCACGTAATGACATTTTAGTTATTATTTGCATAATGTGGTCTAACTGATTTTTAATTATTTTTTCAGCGTTGCGCGTCAGAAAATATCTTATTTTTAAATTTTTTTTGCGGCTTAAATTTAAGTAGGCTACACCATAATAAATCATGCTATACACTCTGAGGCAGTGGTAGTTTTAGCCAAGCATATGATCATTAACCAAATAAATTAAGGCAATAGTTTAACTATTTAAGAGTTACATACTATCCGTTATTTGTTGCTAGAACCATTATAGAAGAATTCAAGGAAAATTACAAAATATGTGAAAGAAACTGGAAGATTAATTATTTTGGAAGAATAAAAATCATAATTTGTGAAAAGTAATTTGTTCTACTATTCTGAATATATCTCATTACGTTAATGAATAAAAAAGCAATGCCAATAAATAATAAATGACTGTTGATGAATAATAATAATTATCCACAGCAAAATATTTTCAGAAAAAATGTTAACAGTAATTTTAATTTTGTCTATCGCCACACAAATAATACATGGGCTTTATTCGTCTGATTAGCAAATGGAAATGTCCTAATCATCAGTGAAGAATGAAAACACATTCTTTATCTGTTCCAATAATTGAAGCTGGTAAAGGATTTAATTGTACCAAAGAGAATAAGCTGTCCAATTAAGGAAAAGTTTCTATTCGGAAATTAGGCATCTCCTTTTGTTGACACAGTGGAATAGTTAGTGCCTCCAACCAACTCGTATCTCTTACGAGAAGACCGAGAGCGAGGACCCAGGGTAAAATTAACAGGGACCTTTTCTAACTTAATTACCTTTGGGCTTTTAAACGTAACAAACTTTCTGCTTTCAAGTTGGGAACGCATTTCGAAAATAACTACGAAGAAATATTGTTTAATGAATGCAATTGTTCATGATACTTTTAAAACACCGATTACTTGCCAGTTGATAAATGGTGTTTCGCTTCCTGTGGTAATTGGCGATGCTAAAGAGAATTTTCAAATTCAAACGCTTAAAGATTAACTTAGCTTTTACTGGTTCGTAATTTCATTACTTTTAGTGGATTAATATGGAGTTGCCTCGTATTTCTCTGCATATATTTTATTTCGTGGATTTCTGTGATGTTATTTCGCTAAAGAAAAATGTATAACAATATTAATATTTATTATTCTAAAGAAATTTAATTTTTAGTCAAATAATGATGTAGTTTTTCAATAGCAACATCAGACATTTTATTTTGATCTTTACTGCTTTATACAGAATTATTAAAAATTTCACGTTTCAATCAAAACTTTCACAGCTATTTTTGTTCCTCAAATTATATTGTAGCAGAGTTCCTAAAATAGTTTTTATTATTAATTATTTAAAATAAAATATTATTTTATCGTGACGTAGAAGTTTTTTTGTCTTAAACATTTGTAAGATTATAATTTACATCAATTTTTTCCTCATTGTCCTTAGAAAAGAGGACGTAATTTTTATTGTATGCAATTTAATTAACATAATTTCCTATAAAAAGAAATTTGTACTAAAACTAACACAATAATTATTGTTTGAAACCGGGATTAAGTGAATGGGAACTAATTAAATTATATTTTGGAGAATATAGAAAATTTGTACCATCTCGCCTTTTCATTAAAGAAAAATTTCTAATCATAACCGTTGGACTAACTACATAAAGCAATGTATCTCAATTATACAACTGTCTCAAGTAAAAGCTATTTATCTCAATAATTAACTATTTACTGATAGTAAAGAGCAAACACTATTTATTTATTTATTTTCAGGTATACACAAAAATTTAATTTTAAGACGCATTAAATAACCGGAAAAAAAATCATACTTGCTTAAAGTTACATAAAGACAAAAAAAAAATGAATTCGTAAGAGTGAAAAGCCTTTCTACCCTGCTGTAATGGTAATCGATTTTATAAAGGTTAGAGTCATTTTGTATATATATATGCAATGCAAAATAATAGAAATATAAAAGTTTATGGCCATTTGGAAAATTACAGCAAATCAATGTTCAAGTGGAAAATTTTAGGTCAAGTAAACTCAGCAATCTCTGTATAAAAACAAAATTTTTCAATAAATAAAAATTTCCACTTGAAACACTTTTGGTTGCTTTTTGCATAATGTGGTTTAGATGATTTTAATTTAATTTTTTCAGCCTTGGTATTTACAAAATAATTTATTTTTAAAATTTCTTGTTTCTTAGATTTAATTATGAGACATCAGATGATATAGGCCTTGAGGCAAAGGTGGTTTAACCAAGCATATGACCATTAACCAAATATAGGGTAATAGTTTAACTTTTTACGAGTTACATACTCTCCGTTATATGTTGCTAAAACCATTATAGAAGAATTCAAAGAAAATTCCGAAATATATGAAAGAAACCACCCAGAAACGGGAAGATTAATTAATTTGGAAGAATAAAAATTATAATTTGAGAAAATTAATTTGTTCTATTCTGAAAATATTTCATGATGGTCATGAATAATAAAGAAATGCTAATGAAGAATGAAGGTTCAGTAATACTAATAATTTTTCCCCTACAAAATATTATCAGAAAAACTGCTTAAAGTACGTTTAATTTTGTCTATCACCACATAAATAATAATACGGGTGTTTTACTCGTCAAATTAGAAAATGGTAATTTCGTAATCATCAGCGAAGAATGAAAATACATTCTTTATCTGTTCCGATAACTGAAGCTGGTAAAGGATTTAATTGCACCAAAGAGAATAAGCTGTCCAATTAAGGAAAGGTTTCTATTCGGAAATTAGGCATCTCCTTTTGTTGACACAGTGGAATAGTTAGTGCCTCGAACCGACTCGTGTATCTCTTACGAGAAGATCGAGAGCGAGGACCCAGGGGAAAGTTAACAGGGACCTTTTCTAACTTAATTACCTTTTGTGTTTTTAAGAATAACAAACTTTCTGCTTTCAAGCTTTGCATTTTGGAAAGTAACTACGGAGAAATGTTGTTTAATGAATGTAATTGTTCGTGATACTTTGAAAACACTGATTACTTGTCAGTTGATAAATGCGTTTTGCTTCCTGTGGCGGCGCTGAGGAGAATTTTCAAATTCATACGCTTAAAGATTAACTTAGCTTTTCCTAGTTCGTATTTTAATTACTTTTAGTGGATTAATATGGAGGTGCTTCTGACCTCTCTGCGTATATTTTATTTCGTATAATTATGTGATGTTATTTTACAAAATTTATATTTATAACAAAATTAGTAGTTATTTATTTTGAGGAAATTTAATTTTTAGTCAAATAATGATGAAGTTTTCCTATAGAAACATTAGACATTTTATTTTAATCTTTACTTGAGGCAATATTATTAAAATTTTCAAATAAAACATTAGTTAAAACTTCCTTGTCCACTTTCACAGGTATTATTCTCCCCAAATTATATTGATGTAAGGTTCCTAAATTAGTTTTTATTATTTTTTTATTTAAAATAAAATATTACATAGATGTTTTTGTTTCTGATAACATTTGCAAGTTTTATTACTTGAATCAAATATTATTCTCTTTTCTAATTATCATTTGAAAAGAGAATGTGCTTTTTTTTGTGTATACAGTTTAATTAACGTAATTTTCAATAAAAATTAGAAATTTGCAGTAAACCAAATACAATATTTATTGCATAAAACGTGGGTTCAATGAATAGGAAAAAATTATACTATATTTTAGAAAATAACGAAAGATAATATCCTTTCCATAAAAAAAATTTCTGTCATCATAACCGTTGGGCTAACTAAAGAAAGATATTTGTCTCAATTTACTGATAGTGAAGAGTGAAATCATCAGAGAAGAATGAAAATACATTCTTTATCTGTTCCAATAACTGGAGTGGGAAAAGGATTTAATTGTACCAAAGAGAATAAGCTGTCCAATTAAGGAGAAGTTTCTATTCGGAAATTAGGCATCTCCTTTTGTTACACAGTGGAATAGTTAGTGCCTCGAACCGAATCGTATCTCTTACGAGAAGATCGAGAGCGAGGACCCAGGGGAAAGTTAACAGGGACCTTTTCTAACTTAATTACCTTTTGTGTTTTCAAGAATAACAAACTTGCTGCTTTCAAGTTAGGAATGCATTTTAGAAAATAACTACACAGAAATATTGTTTGATGAATGTAATTGTTCGTGATACTTTTAAAACACTGATTACTTGTCAGTTGATAAATGGTGTTTCGCTTCCTGTGGTAATTGGCGATGCTAAGGAGACATTTTCAAATTCAAACGCTTAAAGATTAACTCAGCTTTTCCTAGTTTATAATTTAATTATTTTTAGTGGATTAGTATGGAGTTGCCTCGTACTTTTCTGTGTATATTTTATATCGTGCGATTTTGTGATAGTTATTTTACTAAATTAATATTTTTAAGAAAATTAATATTTTTAACAAAATTAATATTTATTATTTCGGTGAATTTCGGTTTTCAACAGCAACATCATATATTTTATTTTGATCAGTAGTGCTTGATGCAATATTATCAAAACTTTCTGTTAAAACTTTCACAACTATTGTTCTTCACAAATTATATTGATTTGGGTTTCCTGAATGAATTTTTAATAATATTTATTGGTGAAGATGAAAAGGAGCGGCACAACATTCTTGAACGAAATTTATTACTCAAATAAGAAACGATGCATAATGAAAAACACTTGACGAATGAAAAGCGCTCTCTTACGGAGAAAGAAATATTACATAAAGAATCAAAATACGGTTACAGTCTGAACATTGTTTTTATAAAATATTTTTTTTATCACGATTTAGATGTTTTTTGTAAGTTTCATAAGTTACATCGCGTTTTATCCTCTTTTTGAATTACCATTTTAAAAGAGGATACACTTTTTTGTATGCATTTTAATTAATAAAATTTCTCATAAAATTAAGAAATTTTTTAGTGAAACTAATGTAATATTTCTTGCATGAAACTTGGACTTATGTGAACTAATTAATTTTTTTAGAAAATTAAGAAAATTTGAATCTTCTCATCCTTGTCATTAAATATACTGTAGCCTTAACCATTAGTCTAGCTACAGAAAGCTATTGCTATTACAACAGTTGTATTATTTCTAGTAGTCAAATATGAATAATTTAATTTAAGAGCAAAACAAGTGTACTTTGCTAATAGGACTAATAGAATTACATTGCCTAGTTATTATAAAAAGGACATCAAGAAAATAACTAGAAAATGAAAAACATATATTTGATTATTAATTATTAATTATACTAAATGTGATGTGTGATTTTTTTTGCCATATTTACTTAACAAATCAACTTCAAGTCTAATTGGATAATAAATACTAATTGAATGAAAAGACGTAAGTGTCTCAAACAGTGAAGTTCATTATTACGTGTTATGTTTTCTGCGACGTCTTCAAGTAAACTAATATTAAGATTTCGCATCTTATATTAAGATATCTTATATTGAGGCAAATATAAAATATCAACATTTTAAAATCATTATTTTAATTTAATGTAGAAAAATAAATTAATAAACGCCATAATAAATTTTATAATTCATCTTCGAATATATGTGCTTAATTTTATATATGATATTTATTAAAAGATTACAGTTCCACTTTCAACTATGTAGTGAAAATAAATATGGAAGATTCTTTTGTTAAGTTATTTGATAATTAGTTATATGAAATCATTTAATATATAAATTTTTGCATCAGGAACTGACGTTATAAAATATTAACACGTTATTTTGTCATTGTTAATAAAATCTTAATATCATTTTCTCCTTTTCTTGTTTAGAGAATAATTAACAAATATTTCCCATAAAGATAATTCTCTCCACAAATATCTCTCATGTTACGAACCACTTATAAAGACTATATCTTACACTCTGTGTTAGCAATCACATTACAACTAACATTTGAATTTTTTTTTACACAAGAAGGTTTTTCAGCAGAGAGAGATTTCTTTGAAAAACCAGTGCAAACATTATTTTTTTAGAATGATAATATTATTATTCCATGTGGTACTTTATTAAATGACGCACACATCTTTTTCTTCGTTATAAATATCTGCACAAATTTGTCGAATGTTACCAGGAATATTTCATATAGCACATGTTAACAATCTTAATACAACTAAAATTTGATAAAATTTTTAAACGGATAGTTTTCTCCCATTTTCATTTCAATGAAAAGATTGCTTTAAAAAAAAATTTGAAAGCACAAAGTATTATTTTTTACTTAGTCATGTAAAAAATAAGTCAGCTTATATTTAAGATAAAATTGTCACAATATTAGAATAATAGTATAACTTTGGTCTAGGCAATTTTGTAAAACAGGAATTCACAAATAGTGATTCCATCATACTTTTTCTTCTATGTCATATATGTCATGTCTAAAAAAAAATAAGATACGCATTTTTTTTTTTTTTTTTTTTTTTTTTAAGATTTTCAAATTTGTATGAAAAGTTGAATCAGGAAACATCGAGCTTTACTTTAATAAAAAAAGTTAATAGTTACGCTTTATTAAAAATATTTTATTCAGCATTTACTATTTTATTCAACACAAAAATATGAGATCCTTGTTCAATAACGTGCTGTTCTGGATGAAGTGTCACTGCATATTTAGTAATTTTTTATTTGTACGATATTTATTCTGAGAAATATGTTCCGTAGTGAATATGTTCCGTTAGTTCACCAAAATAAAATATTAAAAATCATTACAAGTAAATAAAAAATAATAAATTAATTGTTAAATATTACATTAAAATGTTAAAGCTTGTTTGGATAATCACATATTTAGAAAAAACCCTTTTAGCACATTAACAAAAATTAAATATAAAATCTTTATCTCCTGATCGTCTTTGTGTTCGGTTACTACAAAAATCGAACTAAATACTAAAATATTAATTGTAATACCAATTGTTCAATTAGTTTTTATTGCATAATATTGTGTATTTTTATGATAACATATAAAGAAAAGTAATTATTTACAATAAATAAATTATAACAAATAAAATTTGATTTTTAAAAATAATAGTTAAAATTATATATAATAGTGTCTTCGGGAGATAAATTTTGAGGGTGTTTTGTTCTAGTTGTTGTTTGCATGCAAGATTCAAGTTGCAATGACTAAATACGAAACTCCAGCTTTTTCAAATGTTCATCCCTTCTGTAAAAAGAAATAACTCTCTTCAATTCCTCCTTCTTTTTTGGTGAATATCGCGAAACATTTATTACAACATTATCATGTTCCCACATGAAAGCATTTAAAATGTAATTAAAATTTGATTCAATATGATCCTTCAGCTTTTTCAATTATGTGCATCCTTGCTGCAAAAGAATCAATTTCAATTAAATCTATTCCTCATCTATTCCACCCTTTATTTTGTGGATATCGCGAAACTCTTACCAGGACAATCCCACGTTACCACATGTTAGCAATCACAAAATAACTAACATTTGATAAAATCCTTAAATTTATAGTCTCCTCTTTCATTATTAGTTCCCTGGAGAAATTTCTTTAAAAGAAACATTTCTTTATTTAAACCGAGGACCCATCCTGTTCAACTCATCCTTAGAGAAGCCAAATCCTCTGTTCGATCTCTTAACAATGAGACAAATGGACGCTCGAGGTAACGGGAAGTTTATCCGGAACTATTTCTTGGCATTTCAATCGGGATCACAAACAAGAAAGGAAAGGTCCAGCAAACAAAGGGTACCCATCCGAATCAAAAGATGCGCCACGTCTGCCCCCCTGCCCTTATTGGACGGATTCGATCTGTGTCTTTCGGGACAGAAAGGCCTTCAAACGCTTAAAGATTAACTGGAGGACGATTCCTCTAAATTTTTATTTTTAGTGGATTAGTATTGAATTGGTATGAAATATTTCTGAGTTATTTTATATCAAAGAGTGAAGGGAACGCTGTAGATGTTATTTTAAAATTAATATTTTTGAAAATTAATATCTATTATACAAAGAACTCTTTGGAGACCACAAAATATGATTTTATTTTGATCAGAATGCAGATGCAAATAATTAACAATACGATAAAAAAGACATCTATTTTCTTCTCAAATTTTATATTATAATTGGGTTGCATATTGTATTTTTAATAATATTTTTGGCGAAGAATAAAAGGTAGCATTAAACATTTTTTGAACAAATTAATTACTCAAAACAATATGATGCATATTATGGAATTTTATGACAGAATGATAGAATAGATAGATATATAATGGAAAAATTTAAGAATAGAATATAATGATATATAATGGAAATTGTTTTATTTCACACTGATAAACTAGAACAAAATACCAATACAATGGGACAATAAAATAATTAATTTTTTTACATAGACACTGTGAAACAATACATCAAAACAAGGGAACACAAAGGAACAGTAGAACACATACATGCATATACACTCATGTCCATAAATTAGGGATAATTCAGAATCACACAGAAATTTAACTCTAAAATAAAAATTTCACCTGTAGAATTATCACACACATCTTGAAGAAGAATATGCAAATTACAAGAAACCACCAGATGCCGTGGATAGTACGTCACAATGACGAGAGTGTAAGAGAGGGGTATATAAGGAATGGTGGCAAAGAAGTAAAATTGTTCACAAGCGCTTTAAATGCCTTTCCGTGCAATAACCGCATAGTTATGGCACAAAGGAAGCATTTGGATGATTTTTTACGTAGTAGAATTATCGGACGACTGGAATGTGGACGTACATAGCTGGAAGTATCCGAGGAACTTGAAATCGACCTAAAGTGTCATCTCCAGGCTTTGGCAACGATTCCAAGATGATGGTAATGTGAGTAGATATTAAACCACAGGTCGCCCCCGAATTACAACGCCGAATGAGAACCGGTATTTGGCAGTTACTGCCAAAAGAAACAGACGGAGCACACCATGAGACCTGTCTCGTCAGCTCTCTTCAGCTACCGGTACGACAGTTTCAAGGCAGACCGTGTATAGAAGCTTAGAGCACATTCGTCTATATGCTCCTAGGCCTGTCAGATGTGTTCCACTTACTGCAACTCACTGTCGCCTGGAGTAGAGACCATGCATTGTGGACACCGCAACAGTGGTCTGGTGTGATGTTTTCCGACGAGTCCAGGTTTAGTTTGCAGTCTGATTCTCGCCGGACTTTCATATAGAGAGCACCAGGTACCCGTTACCACCAAGAGAACACCATTGAACGACACCATTATGGAGGTGCAGGATGGCTCGTTTTGGGAGGAATTATTATTGGTTCCAGAACTGACCTGCATGTTCAGAGTGTAACGATGACAGGCCGCATATATCGGAATGTCATTCTGGAACAACATGTACGTTTTTTTTTTGGGCGCCATTCTGAATTTCTGTTTATGAATGACGACGCCCGTTTTTCAATTGGATTTCACCCCTATATTTATATTCACCGGACTTGAATCCAATAGAGCATGCGTATTCCGACGAATTGCAGCCCGTCAACCCCCTCCACCTCAACCGAACTTTTGCTTGATGAGTGGTGTAATATTCCCCAAGATCAGATTGATAATTTGATACTCAGCATGCCTATGCGTTGTAAGGCCTGTATTGCATCGTCCGGGAGACATACTCCATATTAACAAATCATACTAAACATGTTATACTGTTTTTTGTAAGTCGGTTCTTGTTTGAAATTTGCTCCAGGGAGTAAAAATTGCAATTTTTATTAATTATGTCAAACATATAGTTTAATAAACAAATAAATAAGTCAAATTTGTTTTGCTTCTGTCTCTTTCTTTGCCTGAACTTCATTATCCTTAATTTCTGGACATGAGTGTATATATATATATATACTACATATCACAGTAATTCTTAACAATTTTTTCTTTTAAATTTATATATTTTTTTTAATAAACTTGCAAAAATTTTCTTGTTTAATAGAATACAATTTTATTCAAGGCTCTATTACTGTCAACAAATTACTCAGGAATGACGATAAACAGAGTAAAGGAACGGTTAATAGAATCAACCAAATTTCCTCTTTCATGATTACTGTACAATTTTCAAATAAAAGTTGCTTCGTCAACAAACGAGTGCCATTAAAAGGGTAAAAAAATTTTTCATCGTATTAAATGGAAGGTAGCGAAGATAAATAATACAGCAGGTTAAAATATTTCTACTTTCTGTTGTTATTTTGGAATACTCAAATACGACAGATAAGTGGGATTTGTATGAATGTATTAAAAATGAATACACGATTTTTATAATGTTATTGACATCATACAGGGTGGATTGGGAACAGCTGCAGTTAGAAATAGTGGAAATAATAAATCAAACTTCCATGTACAAATTGTGGAAAACATGAGGAGATGAATCTCTCAAGAAAAAATAATAGTACTGAAAGTCACCGATAAGATATACACTCAAGAGCCAAAACATTATGACCACCCCTACATTTTACAATGAACTCGCCTGTATGACGTAGAAGGCACGTGATCAGGTGGAAGTGGTATTTAACTGGTATTAAGTGGTGGTATTAATCCATGCCAAGGGGGCTTGAAGCTGTGTTGCGCGCCAAAGATGGGCCAACTCATTATTGACAGGTGGTCATAATGTTTTGGCTCTTGAGTGTATTTTAGCGTTGTTACCATACACCTATTAGAAAGTTTTACAATCTTGGCAGATTATGCAAATCTTTTAATGAATATGGAGCACAAGCATTTAAACTGACACGCATCAGTATAGAATGTCATGCATCTGCTGCAATGTATTGCCAGGACATTGAAGGTCTTACACGCTATCGAGAAATTCCTATTGTTGATTAATAAAAGATTATTTCTGGATTTTCATACTATATATCTTTCAGTTCTGTATATATATTTTTTATTATTCGAACATTAATATATTTTTTACGAAATCCCTTCATTGCAACAATTGACCCAGTATTAATGAATTATTATCATTATTATTTTATTAATTCTTCAGGGCCAAAATTTCTCCTATGGACAGCATGTTATCTTTTCTTTCGTGGAGTTCATCTCACTATGGCTTCTACAGTGTGGATAGGAATTTTAATTACCTTCCATATATTAGCTTTAGATTCACATGTCTCCAAACAGAGTTATTTTATCTCTTATATTTTATCTCTTGTATAACCTTCTGTATGTCATAAAAGTAATTATAAGAAATTTCTTTACCCTTCTTCTTAAATTAATGTTTTGTGTTCTTGATCTTTTTTTATTTTGGCATACATACGGACTCTCTGCAATGCAACATTTTGTCAAGGATATACAACACAATATAAACTAAAAAAATTAAGTTATACTTCTGGAAAACAAATCTCTTTACAAAACAGTAATGGGTGAATATTTATCTAAATTATCTTTTTTTAATGTATTATTCGAATTCTTCAAAATTTAGGAAATCCTTTTATACAAGCCTCCCATAAATTATTAATATTCGTTTTTAAGTGTCTTTCTTAAAAAATGATTTGATAGAGAATGAATGATTCTTGATGATTTTATGGGTTTCTCATGGTAATCAGGATTTACTTTGTCATGCCATATATCTATAAAATTACAACAGTCCAAGTAAAAGGGGCACAGGGACAATTTGCAATGTAAGGTCGGAAAAAAGTAACAGTTATTTATTAATTTGGGAAGTATACAATTTGTTGAATTTTAACTCATCACATCATAAATTTTGTGATTTTTTTTGTCATATGTACATATTTGTGTGTATATGTGTCTTTTGAATTTAAATGTAACTTAAAAATAAAATAAAATATCCTAACTTACAGGCTAATCAAATATTTACAATTTTCACAAATGTTGCAAATTAGTCTTACATATATTTTAATATTTCATCTTGAAAAAAAATAATTTTCCTAATATTAATATAATTGTTTTTCATTTTGGTACACACACTTTAACATTATCATTCTCTGCAATGTAACATTTTATCAATGGTATAAAATATAATTTAAACTAAGTAATTCTAAAAAATAAATCCCTTCTCAAAATAGTAATTGGTGAATTTGTACCTAAATGATCTTCTCTTCTGTTTCATTCGAATTTTTCAAGAAGACCATTTGATGCAAATCGGCCATAAATTAAAAATATTTCATTTCAAATGTCTTTCTTGAGTGTGGGTTTTCTGTCTTTCCGATGGTAATCAGGAGTTTAGATGGCTTAGCTATATATCGATAAAGACCGAAGAATCCAACAAAAAGGGCACTTAGAAGGGTGGGACAATTTGAAATATAGGATAGTATAAAAGTAATAGTTCTTCATAAACTTGGGAATTTTACAATTTGTTGCATTTTAACTTGTTCCGTTTTATTTTTTTTTTTTTTTATGAAAGATATTTAAAAAAAAAAAAAAAAAATTTTTTTTTATCCTATGCGCAGATTTAACTTTACCAATATAACTTAATTTAACTTTACTAATTAACTTTTACTAATGTAGTTAATTAATTTTATATAAAATTTATTGTTAAATCTTGAAAAAAATTCTAACTTTTCGTAAAATAACTTGCATAGTCATGCTGGACTTACATATACTCATTCATTCACATATTCATGTGAGCTTACATAGATTAATGTCACGTTACTGGGATTCAAGTTAACTCACATAGATTCATGCGAATTTACATACGTTCTCGTGAACTTACGTAGATTCAAGTGAACTTGCATAGATTCATGTGAGCTTACATGATTCATTCATTCATAGACGCATTTGAACTTAGAGATTTATGTGAACTTATAGATTCAGGTGAACTTATAGATTCAGGTGAACTTAGAGATTCATGTGAACTTATAGATTCAGGTGAACTTATAGATTTATGCGAACTTGCATAGATTCATTAGAACATATAGATTAATATGAAATTAGATAGATTCATGTGAAATTACATAGATTCATTCTTCATTATGTAAGCTCATTAGCCTATGAACTTACATAGATTCTTTAGAACAACTTTTCACTTTTAAATCATTGGAACTGTGATTTGATATTAAATGTATATGTTCACTATTGATGAATTTTTCAACATACAAAAGGAATTTTTTAGTAAAATAATAATGAAATTAAATCAAAAAATGAATGAACATGTATATGTATGCCCTCTCTTATTATCGTGTTTTTTAATTTTTAAATTGAACTTAAAATTATTTATGTATTTAAATAACGTAATTAAAGAAACATGCTGTATCTCAATTTACAGCGTTATGTTAACATGCTTCCGAATTTATCGTCCATACTATCAGTTAATTTTAGCTTCTTCAATCAGTTGCATCGAGCACGTTGCCTGTCAAAGGATCACTGAATCATCTGAGTGCAGAAAGCGAGATCAAACAACCATCTGTCACCCCTCTCTGACCTCCTCATCGAGAGTTTGAAACACGAAAGTGGCGGCTTTTGAAAGTGCCATAGGAATGCCAATGCAGTGTGTGCCATTGTAACCAAGTCAAGGAGCTTAGTTTCATAGCTTCAACGGATCCAGACAATTAATCTCCTGATGGAGGATGTCGATAAAAGTATTATTTCCTCTGCAAGAGGAGATGAATTAGTTGGGATTTTAGCATGTGCTGCCAGTGATAAGTTAAATTAGTTAATAAATAGAAGTATGAAATTAGGAGCAGAAGAATTTAATCAAAGTTTCTGTAGTATAATTAAATTCAAAAAGGAAAAAAAGATTGGCACTTTTTATTCAAAACATTTAACATAATGTTGTTTATCTTGTGTTCTTTATTACTGATTGTTTACTCGTTTATTCGAAGCTACATAAGTACCACATTTTTCCATATGCGTTCTGAAAATACATTTACGACATTGTATAAATTATATGAATTACAATGTGATTGCATTTTAATGATTATATTTTGTATATATAATATTATGTATCATATCATATTCACATCATATAGATTATATTTTGGGTACATTATATATATTACAATATGGATACATTATATGGATTTCAATAAAGATTCTTAATTAGATTTTATTAGGTATACAAAATTGATTATATTAGAACATCATATCTTCAATGTATCATGCAAAGAGTATACTGAATACAAATTTAGTTTCCAGTCTCGTTTAAGAATTTTGTTCTCAGTTTTACATTTGCTTTTGTTTGTTCATATATAATCTGCATTTCAGATATTTTACTCGACGTTTTTGATTGACAATTTTTGAAATAAATTAAATCGTATCATGTATAATTTAAATCATCTCATGTTAAATAGGAGTATTTATTATTTGAAAAATATTATTTATTAATAGAATATGCGTACAAATAGTTATCTAATACTAATGCGATTAAATTTCCTAATTGTTTTAAATATATATTTTATGTTAAAAATAATTGAAATAGCATGTTTTTTATGAAAATTGTCAATTATCATTAATTACGTTCTATCGTTACTGATAGGAAACATATATATGGTTATTCATTTTTACATATTTTTAATTACTTGCAATTAAATCAGCTATCTACAATCAAAAATATGCTGTCGGTAAAATAATTGCTTTATGAATTATAAATACTTTTTTGGTATTAAGACTGGTTAAAAATATTGGCGTCAATACCTATTTGCAATTTGTTATTGAATATTAAGAAAAGCTACATAATAAAAAAAAATAACAATAACTTTACTAAATAATTATTTTTTAACTTCGTGAACATCCATAACAAGAATTCTAAATGTAATTATTAAACAGAATATGAACAAAAACTTATATTTGCAGAAACCTAATACAAATTATTAAATTATTTACTTGGTTAACTCTTTCGAAGAAAGAAGTATTAATTACATTTTCCAATTTAATATACACTTTATATTTAGTTTCGAAGAATTAAGATATACTTTATATTTTTAAAACATAAATAAATCAAATATGTTTTAATTTAAAACTAAATTATGTAAACTCACTTTAAAAGAACTTTAAGTAAGTTAAAATATTCTGAATGTTAACAAAATTTAAAATCTTTATAAAAACATACATTGTTTAATTTTTAGTGAATGTTATATAAATAATTAATAGCTTTTCGCAATAAAAGACGAGATTAAGAAATATCATAAAATGCAAAATAAAAATATTTCATTAAAGTCATTCAAGCATAAATAAGGCAATTTGTAAAGAGATAGTTTGTTTTGGCAAAAAGGAATCACTAACTTAGAATCTTAAGCAGTGTTTTTAACAAATATATGTAATGCATTCCTTATGTAGCATTTATTTTTTTTAAAGATTGGATACATAAAATTTTTGCCCGGGAATCAATTAAATTAACTTTTTTCAATAAGATAGTTCACTTATAGCGGAGCAACATCTAGTAATTCCCTCAGGTCCTTCATTCTTATTTACATTGAAAAAACATCATAGATATATTAATAGTTACATTAATACATTTTAATGCAACTTCTTTTCTTTAAGTGCAATATTTGATTTCATTTTGAAAGAGACTTTTCTTCTTCAATTCCTATTAGCTAAAAGAATGTGAGTTTTTGAATTTTTTCCCCTAATGTGATGTACTCTTATTTTTGTAATAAATGAGAATTATTTTATTTATATTAAATACACCAGATTACAAACAAATGAATTACTCAACGGTAATATTTGTAACGAATTTCTGAACATTTTAAGCGAGGGAAATTCTATAGAAAGAAATTAAATAAGAAATTTTGTATTATTTATTTAATTCAAAGGGTGAAATGCATTTTAAGAATACACATTTTCATAATCAATTTAGTTTTAAAATAAATTTATAAGCGTAGCATTTTATAAGATAAATTAAATAAAACTACAAAGTTTTATTTAATTTCTGTTTTTTATTTTATTAAAAAATAAGTTTTACAGGTTTAAAATTAAACAAATTTTTATTTTTTATTGTTTTTTTTTTAATATTATGTTATGAAAAAAAATATAAGGACTGCAGCAGAACTTTACCATATAAAGTATGTTTGTAATAATTGCTATTTCTAAAAAAAAATAATAAAAATGCATAGGTATGAAAGGCTTCAAAAGCTCTAAAGGATGTTTCCCTATAAAATAGGTCACAAAAGTTTTGGGGATATTTGAACTTATTTTTTTTTATGGGGAATTATTGTTTCCTGAAATATTTTATGGGTTTGTGCTTTATAATTAGAAGTGATATTGTAAAAGTAAATAAAAACAAAACAAAACAAAAAAAAACAGCTTGATTTCTGTGTAGCAATGAAATCTACACTGACGTGACAAAAGTCATGGGATAGCAATATGCAAATTTTCAGATGGCAGTAGCATCGCTTAGAACAGGTATAAATGCGCAGAGCTTTCATTTCTGTTCAAGTTATTCATGTGAAGAGGTTTTGACGTGATGATGACCGCACGACGGGAATTAACAGACTTTAAACGCGAAATCTTAGTTGGAGCTAGACGCATGGGTCATGCCATTTCGGAAATCGTTAGGGAATTCAACATTCCCAGATCCACTGTGTCAAGAGTGTGAAATTTCAGGCATAACATCCCACCATGGACAGCGCAGTGGTCGACCGCCAGCACTTAACGACCGAGACCGGCGACGTCTGCAAAGAGTCGTAAATTCTAACAGACAAGCAACACTGCGTCAAATAACCGCAGAAATCAATGTCGGACGTACAAGAGACTTGTCTGTTAGAACTGTGCAGATAAATTTGGCTCTCTTGAGCTATTCCAGCAGAAGACCGACTCGAGTGCCTATACTAACGGAACGACATCGCTTGCAGCGACTCTCGTGGGCACGTGAGCATATCGGTTGGTCCCTAGATGAATGGAAAACCGTGGCCTGGTCCCATGAGTCACGACTTCAGTTGGTAAGAGCTGATGGTAGGGTTCGAGTGTGGCGCAGACCCCACGAAGCCATGGACCCAAACTGTCAGCAAGGCACTGTTCAAGCTGGTGGTGGCTCCGTAATGGTGTGGGCTGTTTTTTCATGGCATGGACTTGATCCTCTGTTGCGACTGGACCGAACATTGACTGGAAATTGTTATGTTCAGCTTCTTGGAGATCACTTGCAGCCATTCATGGACTTCATGTACCCAAACAACGATGGGATTTTTATGGATGACAATGCGCCATGTCACCGGGCCACAACTGTTCGCGATTGGTTTGAAGAACATTCTGGACAATTCCAACGAATGATCTGGCCACCTAGATCGCCCGACATGAATCCCATCGAGCATTTATGGGACATCATCGAGGGGTCTGTTCGTGCCCAAAATCCTGCACCATCAACGCTTTCACAATTATGGACGTCTATCGAGACAGCATGGCTCAATATTCCTGCAGAAGACTTCCAACGACTTGTTGAGTCCATGCCACGTCGAGTTGCTGCACTTCGCCGGGGAAAAGGGGGCCGACACGATATTAAGAGGTATCCCATGACTTTTGTCACTTCAGTGTATTGTTACAGAAGTCTATACAGTGTCTATACTGTACAGTGAGACCAAACTACCATCCTCTTGCAATTATACTTGTGTGTTCCTTTTTAGTGTTAGTACTTCTTGCAAATGCGTGCTCTCATCCAGACAATTGAATAATGTGCATGTTTTCAAGTGTGTGTACTTGTTTACATAATTTACTAACGCAATGGTTCTTAAAGGATGCGCCATAGTATTACATGCATAAACAAATCACCATTGTTACTTTTTAATTTTTTGAGTTACACTTTCAAAGATTTTTTTTTTCTTTCTAATGCAGCTGGCAAACACTTAGACAGCTTGGTCTTGGATGCCATAAGGCAAGCGCTTTACAGGCGTTACTCACTTTACTCACACGCGGATTAACAATGCCCCCGCAACGCTCTACGATCATATTAGACCTACGGTTTAACGGCCGAACCACTACAAACACCTATTGCCCCCTCCGGGTCTCGAACCCGAAACCTGTGGTACCGAGCGCCAGAGCGCTAGCCACTCGGCCATTCAGGCCCCACACTTTCAAAGATAGGTTTCATTATAACCAACTAATTTTTTTGGTTACTTTTTTTTACTTCTTTTATTGACACAAAGACTGTGAAACACCAATAAATATTATGTGCCAAATAATGTTTCTGAGTACTAGAAGCGTTCCAGTGTCGGCTACTAGAAGCGTAATCGCCTATGTGACTTTTAATGTTAAAAAAATCTCCACTGTAGATTATAAGACTAAGCTGTCTGTAACTAAATATTCTTTGTGAATTGTTCATTTAACGTGAACTGAAGAACTGGTAGTTAGTTAAATTCACTGAATGCACATTGGAGATTTAACATAAGAAAGTGTCTTTTAAAATATTTTGAATTCCTGTAAAAGAAGAACGCGTCTTAATATCTATAAAAGCTTTAAAAGTTTACAACAACTTTTAGAATCATATTAATGTGAATTAGGATTTTCTGCCCTCCCCACAATAAAGTGTTATAAAAGCAATGGAAGTTTGCTTTTGAATATATACTCAGAAAATGAAGAAGTCGCCAGGACACTTCAGGCTTATGTTCCCATAAACACAATAATAAATAAAGTGGAAGTTTCATAACATTTTTTTATGACATAATTTTTATTTCTGTAGTATTTGACTTAACTCTTATAACATATTTCTCACAAAGTTTCATATACTGTGCCTACAATTATCTGTAGGATTTAAATGCGACCAGACTTTAAAAAGTTTGAGAACCACTACACTAAACAGCAATTCTGCATGTATGTGCATCCATCTACCTATTCAACTAATGGTTGCTCTTGCAAGTCATTGCATTCATCAAAACAAACCAATAATGTGTGATTCTACAAGTTTTAATACTAATCTACATAATCCATTAAAATACATTGTTCCAAGTTTGTGCATTCATCTAAGCACTACACTAAATATGTATTCTTGACATTGTGTGCTGAAATAGAACTATCAATACAGTATGGAAAAAAGTGAATCAATAAAAAAGATTGATCATACATAATAGAATCGAAATTAATAATCTTCGAAACATGACGCACTTCTATCATTTACTTGAAATTATGTGACATCTTATAGTTTCTGTTTAATAAATTATTATTATATTAATTAAGAATATGAATAACAATACACACGTTTATAGAATATTAAGAAGAGATTGTAGAGTTAACAAATATACTTTAATTGATTCATTTAATTATAGTTCTTTATAAACTAAGAACTTCATAAATTTATAAATATTGACATTATAAGTATACATAAATAAATGCTTTTAGAAAAATCACAAAAATTTAGTCCCGTTATAAATAATTTATGTTATTAAAACTTTTTCAATTTAAATATTTAATTTTTTATTAATCTATTTTTTTAAATATATTTTATTAAACTTTTATTCTCTCCTTTTTAAACCCCCCCCTAGAGTAACTTATTTATAATTTTTCTTTAATATTATTGGCATCAGTATACGTCATACGATATTTCTTGTTGAATGATGTTGATGCAACAGTAATTAAAAACTGCTTGAGGTAATTAAATAAAAGTTAATTTATCTCAATTACTGCTTAATTAATCGAACCTAATTTTTTTTCTTAATTAAATCAAATTAAAATCTTTTTAACAAATGAAATGTTTTGGAAGTATTTCAGACTGCAACAAAGAGAAACTGACAAACTTAACCAATATTTCAGATACTTCATCTTCGTCATTTTTATATCCGAGACGTATTCTCACGTATGGAATAAAACTGCAAGGGGAAAAAGGGGATAAAAGAGATGAAAAAAGAATCAGCAATCGAAACGAAATGTGATAACCTACTTTCAGAACATCGACACTGTGGGGAATTTCTCGGCCCCTGATGGATCTCGATGTCGCCATATGCAGATAAAAAAGAAGGACAGTATTGGTAAGATTTGACTACCGCAACCGCTGTTTACCTCTACGTTTTTGTTTATTTTTTTTTTTTTTTTTTTTGCTTGATGGTACCTAAGGAGCATCTTAGCGAATAATGAGCAGATACTAGTTTCTTCAGGCATTCTATGAAGTATGAGTTGAACAAAAAAAAAAAAAGAAACATCAATAAAAACAGGAAAAAAACTCCAGTCCAGTATTTTTAATCTGATAGACTTTAGATTGATCATTACATTTTTATTACTTAATATCAAGAATTTCGAATTAAGAAAAAATAAATCTTTTACACAATACATATACATTACGTCATGTTTAATAATGCTTTTTTTCTGATCATTAATTAACTTCTTAGCGAATAATGAGCAGATACGAATTTCTTCAGGCTGTAAAAGTAGTTAAGAGCTGAAAAATAAAAATAAGAAATGAATGCTTTTCCTTTTCAGTCCAATATATTTTAGATTGAATTGATGATAATCATTACTTTTTTAATAAATAAATATTTATCTTTTAAAATAACAAAGTAATATATCTTACACAAACTCTGGACATAATGTCACCTTATGATTAATTACAATTTTTTTTTCTATTTAATTATGCATAAATAACTTCTTGGCGACTAATGAGTAAATACGAGTTTTTTTCAGGCATTGCAAGAAGGATGAAATAAAAAATAAAGGAACATAACTAGAAATTTAAAAAAATTATCTTTCCCAATTGATACTATTTTTTTACATTCAGTGATGATGATTAATTTTATAAATACATATTAAGATTTAAAAAAAAAGAAATAAATAATTTTATACAAAATATATACATATATATCACTTAACGTTTAATTGCATATTTATTTTAATATTAATATGCATAATTAACTATTTTGAATAATGAGTAGGTACGAATTTCTTCAACCGCTGTAAGAAGAATTTTAATATGATAAAATAGTTGTTCTGAAACTTTTTGAAGCACTATTAAATACATACAAATAATTGTAGGCACACTATATTCAAATTTCTAAGAAATATGTTATAATAGATAAGTCAAATATTAGAGAAAAATATGCGATAATCGAAATAAAAGAAAATTACCCTTAAGGTTATTTATGTTTATATGACATGAATCTAAAGTATCCTAGCGGTTTCTTTAATGTGTAGGCATATATTTCGAAAGCAAACACTTATTTTCTCTCAATTCAGCATTAGTGGATACAAATGATAGTTTTTCACCTTTAGTTAATAATTAATGATTAACTCCCAAATTTACATAGGGGAAAAGTCAACTAATTCTTTAACAATAAAAAACAAATATACGCCATCACTTAAAGTATCCAACCATAGAAATTAGGTTATCATTGTATTTATTTACATTTTAAGAAAGGATTATTATATATAGGTATATTGTATGTATGAGGTATTAATTCAGGCATTTAACTTATATCATTATTTAGACTGCAGTAACATTGATTGATGGCGAACTTTACTGTTAATATTTGAATATGTTAAACAACCAAGCAAAAAAATTAAACCTACTTATAAGATGGATGCGTTTGTTTATTTTTACTTAACGACAAAAAAAGTATTTGTAAGACGTCAAAGCTTTTCCACTCTACTCTATTTTATTAATATTAGTGTCGTTTAACAGATATATTTAGTACAAAATAATAGAAATATGAATGTTTAGAGCCCCCATGGAAAATTATGGCAAATCAATGTACAAATGGGAAATGTTATGTCAAATAAATACAGGAATATCTGTAAAAAATAAATATTTTAGATAAATTATGATTTCCTATCAAAATACTGTTGATTAATATTTGTATAAGGATGTCTAACTGATTTTCTTTTAATTTTTCAGTCTTGAAGTTCATAAAATATCTAATTTGTAAAATTTCCTGCGTCTTAAACTTTATTTACTCGACACCATATTAAGTAATAACACACACTTAGAGACAGAGGTGGTTTAGACAAGCATATAATAATTAACCAGATTTATTGCGTTAGTTTAACTATTTAAATTTTACATACTATTCATTATTTGTTGCTAGAATTATTATAGAAGTATTCAAAGAAAATTCCAAAGTATATAAACCCAACTGTATAGTAACTGGAAGATTAATTATTTTGGACGTATAAAAATCATAATGTGAGAAAAGTAATTTTTTCTTCTACTCAGAAAATATTTCATTATGTAAATGAATAATAATGAAATGTTAAAGAATAATATTAATGAATAAAAAATGAATGTTGATAAATAATAATAATAATTTTTCCACAGAAAAACTGCTAACAGTAACTTTTAATTTTGTCTATCACTACACAAATAATACAGGTACTTTACTCGTCTAATTAGAAAATGGAAATGTCCTAATCCTCAGAGAAGAATAAAAATGCATTATTTATCTGTTCCAATAACTGGAGTAGCTAAAGGATTTAATTGTACCAAAGAGAATAAACTGTCCAATTAAGTAAAGGTTTCTATTCGGAAATTAGGCATCTCCTTTTGTTGACACAGTGGAATAGTTAGTGCTTCGACCCAACTCGTGTCTCTTACGAGAAGGTCGAGAGCGAGGACCCAGGGGAAAGTTAACAGGAACCTTTTCTAACTTAATTACCTTTTGGGTTTTTAAGAATGACAAACTTTCTGCTTTCAAGTTCGGAATGCATTTCGAAAATAACTACGGAGAAATATTGTTTAATGAATGTAATTGTTCGTGATTTTCGTATTTTAATTACTTTTAGTGAATTAGTAAGGAGTTGCCACGTACTTGTCTGCATATATTTTATATAGTGGGTTTCGGTGATGTTATTTTACTAAATTAATGTTTTTAACAAAATAAATGTTTATTATTTCGGGGAAATATAATTTTCAGTCAAATAATGATGAAGTTTTTATATAGAAACATCATACATTTTCATTTCATTTATACTTTCTGATGTAATATTATTAAAACTTTCAGTTAAAATTTTAAGTTTACATTGTCCATTTTTTACTATTTTATCACAGGCTAGAACTAGATATTCTTTTTTAATAACGTGCTATTATGGATGAAGTGTCATTGCATATTTGATTTTTTTAAATATTTATTTTTACGATATTTATTACAAGAAATGTGTTCCTTATTGAAATTCGTTCAACAAAATTATACATTAAAAATTATTAAAAATAAATCAAGAAATAATAAATTAATTGTTAAATAATATATTAAAATGAGAAAGCTGTTTTGGACCAATTCATATTTAGAACATCATATTTATACATAAACAAAAATGAAATATAAATTCTCGTCATTTCTACAAAAGTCGAACTAAATACTTAAATAATAAAATATTATAATACCCGTTTTCCAATTCTTTATTTGCTTTTTATTACAAAATGTTTTTGTATTTTTAGGATAAAATATAAAAAAAAATACATATACAATCTATAAATTATCATAGATTATATTAGAATTTTAGAAACAATAGCTGTGTGTTATAAAAATATAACAGTGTGTGTAGGAGATAAACTTTGTGTGTTTATGGTTGTTGTTGTATTTTGTATCTCGCCATCACTTTACAATGATTAATTACAGCCCTTCTGCTTGTTCAAATGCCCATCCCTGCTGTAGAAGAAAGAACTCCCTTTTGCTTCTCAATCTCGCCCTTTTTCTTGTGGATATCACGAAACGTTTACTAGGACAATACCTTCATTCAGCTTTTCCTATTCTGAGCATCCTCGATGTAAAAGAATCAATTTCATTTCAATCAATTTCTTAACAATTTCACCCTTTTTGTTGCGGATTACAAAATATCAACCCTCCAATTCTTTATTTATCGTTTATTGCATAATTCTAACTATTTTTATAATTACAATACAGAAATAAAATTATATGCAATAAAAAAATTGGAATAGATAAAACTAGACATTCATAAACAATGGTTAAATTTATATATAACAGTGTGTTAAGGACATGAAATCGGAAGGTTTGTGGTCTGTTGTAATTTTTTGCATCTCGTTGTTACAATGAGAAAACACGACCATACGGCTTTTTCGAATGTGCATCCCTGATCCAGAAGAAAGAACTCCCTTTTGGTTCTCAATCTCACCCTTTTTCTTGTGGATATCATGAAACATTTACTAGGACGATACCTCGTTCCCACACGTTAACAATCCTATTATAATTTAATTTCATAAAATACTATCTCTCAGCTTTTAAATTATATACATAAGTGTTATAAATGAATCAATTTCTTATTAATTTCACCCTTTTTTGTGGACATCACGAAAGTCTTACCAGGACAAAACCACGTTACTCCAAGTTAGCAATCACAATCTAACTAACATTTGATAAAATCTTTAAATAAACAGTGCTCTTTCCTTATTAGTTCCCTGGAGAAATTTCTTTACAAGAAACGTTTATTTTATTTAAACCGAGGACCCATCCTGTTCAACTCATTCCAAGGGAAGCCAAATCCTCTGTTCGGTTTCTTAATAATGAGACAAATGGACGCTCGAGGCAACGGGAAGTTTATCCGGAACTATTTCTTGGCATTTCAATCAGGATTACAAACAAGAAACGAAAGGTCCAGCAAACAAAGGGTACCCATCCGAATCAAAAGATGCGCCACCTTTGGACCCCTCCCCCCTATCCCCTGCCCTTATTGGACAGATTCGATCTGTGTCTTTCGGGACAGAAAGGCCTTCGGGCGTGCCATTGTGGACTGGAGAACGATTCCTCTAAAGTTTTCTTTTTGGGGGAGGGTAATTGAATTGGTATGAAATATTTCCAGAGTTCGATAGAGGGTACACAAAGAGTGAAGGGAACGCTGAAAGTAAATATGGATTGAAGAATGTTTCTTATGGAGGGTGTTTGTAAACTATAACTTCTATTATTCAAAGACACAAAATACACAAAATATCAATTTGGTGTTATATAAATTAGAATGCAGATGCAAATAATTAACAATATTATATAAAAAGATTTACATTTACTCATATATTACGTTATAATATTGGTAAAGTATACAATAAATATTTTTGGACATTTTTTGCACAGTAATATAATAATTATAATATAATGGTACATTAAAATAATTTTGTTTGTGCAGCGATTCAGTGAAACAATTTACCATTACGGTTGAATACAATAAATCGTTAAAATAATTTTCTTTTTAACACTGATACATTCGAACAACAAACAATACTATGGAATAATATAATAATAATGTGGAGAAATTTTGATTTTTAAACCATTAAAATAGAACAACATACATATATAATAATATATAATAGAAAGCTTGCTCAGCATGTTATCATCACGCAACAAGTTGGGTTTTTTTCGGACATTAGCTTGATGTCTTTAAAAATTACTGCTTGGTCTATTTATATCACTATACATTATTGTATCTTTAAAATTTAGATTATTATGTCCAGGCTGTTCTTTTCATAATTGTTTTTCTATATTGAAATTATTATGTTCTGAATTAAAACTTTTTCCTCTGTAGAACAAAATAATATAATAGTTGTATCCTTAGTATTATATAATATATTAATAAATAATTTTATAATTAGTTTATCCTTAATAATATTATAAAACAAAGTTAACTATATGTATATCTTTTTCCTCCTTAAATTTTAAAGAAAGGAAAAATAATACATATAATTATATTTTCTTTCATGTAGAAAAGAAAGCGCAATATCAGCCGCACTGGTGATTTCGAACTTGGATATTTATTCAACACCTACCAAATTATTACACAGTGTAAACATTAAAGAGATTTAAAAAACTATTAGATTATTTCAGATTTTTTTAAATTCTGCATTTTAATAGCATTTTAAATTTATTACTATGTTTTAAATATAATTATGTAATATTTTTTAAAGGAATACAAATTCAAAATTATGTGAGAATTGTTTCGTTATTAGAAAGTTTAAATATAAAATAAAGATAAGAGATGTAAATTTTTTTACGCAATGTATATTTATTTAAAATATTTGTATATGCATATAACTTATTTTTTGTGAAAGATAAAAATTCAAAGCATCAACTTAGAATCTTCAACTTCGTATAACTGCTTTAGAAGATAGATGCAATGTATATATATATACATGTATATATACATTGCATCTATGTATATATATCTACATGTATATATATGTATATATATATATGTATATATATGTATATATATGTACATCTACATGTATATATATATATAACATTAGTTTAATTCTTAATAAATTTTAAATTTAGGTAAGTACTTTTTTTATCAAACTTGCAAATTTTTTGGTTTAATAAAATATAATTACTAAATTTTTTTCTCAATAAATTATTGAAAAATTTTTTATTTAATGGAACAATTATTAGTTCCATTAAATAAAATTAAAAAAAATTTGTCATTATTAGGTTGCTTAAGAGTTTAGAATAGTGATTCAATGCACGTTTATCCTTTAAGTCAAACCTTCTTATATTTAGACGATTGCTGATTGATTTATATAAACAGGAACAGCTTAGTTTAATTTATCTAAACAACCAAATGTCTGCAACCTTCAAACTACAGTCACAGTGAAAGGTACCTCTAGATAATCAAGGCGCTTCCAACTATTACTGTCAACAAATTACTCAGGAATGACGATAAACAGAGTAAAGGAACGGTTAATATAATCAACCTGAATTTCCTCTTTCATAATTACTGTGTAATTTTCAAGTACAAGTTGCTTCGTCAACTAACGAGTGCCATTAACAGGTTAAAAAATGCAGTCGTAATATTAAGGGAAAAGTAGCGACTATTAGTATACACAGTTTAAAATATTTCTGCGTTATGTTGTTATTTTGGAATACTAAGCACTCTGACTAGAGTTATTAAAGACTCGAACAGCTACGTGTTATATGCATGAAAGTATTAAAAAATGAACGAATGCTAAATTTTTATATCAAATTCACCATTTGTGCTTTGATCTTTAATGGTAAGTAACAAATAACAAAAAATAATCATTTATCCCGAGCTTACCGAATCTTTACAATTTTTACTAATGTAGTTAATCAGTTTTACACAAAATTTGTTGTTAAATCTTGAAAAAAAAATTTGTTTTTGTAAAAAAACGTGAACTTACATAGATTCATTCATTCGTATATACATATGAACTTATAGATTCATATGAACTTACATAGATTCATTCATTCATAGATTCATATGCACTTACATAGATTCACATGAACTTACATAGATTCACTTCAACACATGGATTCATTTCAACATATGGATTCATTCATTCATATATTAATTTGAACTTACATAGATTCATTAAAACTTATAGATTTCTATGAACTTACACAGATCCTTTAAAAGAACTTTTCACTGTTTAGATCACTTGAACTGTGTTTTTATATTAAGTGTTTATCTTCATTATAGTTGCCAACGGCCGTACCATGCTGAATATACCGGTTCTCGTTAGATCACCGAAGTTAAGCATCATTGGGCGCGGTCAGTACTTGGGTGGGTGACCACCTGGGAACACTGCGTGCCGTTGGCAAATTTGGGACCTGAATGACCGAGTGTCTAGTGCTCTGGCGCTCGGTGCCACCGGTTTCGGGTTCGAATCCCGGCGGTGCCATGGATGTTTGTAGTGGTTCGGAATCCACTTTAAGCCGTAGGTCCCGGTCTCATATGACTGTAAGAACGTCACGGAGCCAAAGTCAGGCTTCTACCTACGGGTGCTCCATCACAACAGAAGCTGCTTCCTTCCCCTTCAATCATGAGTCCATATGAGCTCGTGGGCTTGGCCAGCCAAGTGGGATAAGAAACAACAACAAACAACATCTTCATTATTGATGAATTTTCCAAAACACAAAAAAATAGAATTAAGATATTAATTAAATTTTAACAAAATGACTAATCATGTACTAGTATACGTCATTTCTTATTATCTTATTTTAATTTTTGAATGAAACAAAAGTTCTTTATATACTTAAATAAGTAATAATGTATACACCGTATCTAATTTTAAAGCGTAATGTTAAAATGTTTTCGAATTTATCATGGATATTATCATTCAATTTCAACTCTCTTCAATCACTTGCATCGAGTACGTTGTCTGTCATAGGATCACCGAAACATGTGAGTTCTGCAGGCGAGATCAAACAACCATCTGTCACCCCTGTCAGACCCCTTCATAGAGAGAGTTTGAAACACGAAAGTGGCGGCTTTTGAAAGTGCTGTCGGTATGCTGATGCAGTGTGTGCCACTGTAACAAAGTCGAACAGCTTAGTTCCATATCTTCAAAGGATCCAATCAGAAAGGATGGAGGAAGTCGATAAAAGTATTAATTCATTCACTTTAGCATGTGCTGTTTGTGATAAGTTAAATTGGTTAATAAATAAAAATATGAAATTGTGAGCAGAAGAACTCAATCCAAATTTCTGAAATATTCAAAAGAAAAAAAAGATATTCGCTATTTTATTCAAAACATTTTACAAAGCTATTTATTCTGTTTTCCTTATTTGCTGATCGTTCCTTTATTACTCCTTTATTTACAGCTGCACTCTTTCCTTTTGAGATATTTTCCTAAATGTTTCCTGGAAATGCATTATGACATTATATATATTATATGGATTATATTATGATTATATTAAACTGATTATATTATGGGTACATTTTATAGATTACATTATGTAACATTAGTTAGTTTATACTATGTACACATCATTGATTATATTAGAAAACAATAAAATAATTGCTTTATGATTTAAATGCTTTTTGGTATAAGAACTGATGAAAAAATTAGCGTAAATACCAATTTACAATATATTATCTGAATAGCAAGAAGCGCTACATAATACAAAATTTTAGCAATAGCTTAAATAAACAGTTTATGGACATAACAAAAAAATTATGGACATAATATGATTTTATGTATTTAAAAAAATTCTAAAATGAAATTTTGAACAGCATGTAAAGAAAAGCTTATAATTGCTTCTAACCAAGTAAATAATTTAATACAAAATATTAAATTATTAATTGGTATTTAATAAAAGTATTAAATTATCTACTTAGCTAATTTTTCATTCATGGAAGGAGTATTTTATATTGAAAGTATTTTATTTTATTGATGAAAAAAGTATTTTCAATTTTTATATACACTTTATATTTATATTCGAACAATTCAAATATATTTATTTCATTTATAAAAGATAAATACATCGAATATGCTTTATTTTAAAACCAAATAAAGCAAACTCCTTTTAAAAGAGTTTTGAGGAAGTTAAAATATTCTGAAAGTTAACAATAGTTACTTTTGAATATTTTAGGTAAGTTATTTTTTTAACACATCTTTATAAGCGAAATCCTATTAGTTATTTATATAGTATTCGCTAGAAATCAAACAATTTATGTTTTCATAAAGATGAGTTAAAAAAGTACATTACTTTATAAAATAAGAAATATCATAATATACAAAATACAAATATTCCATTAAAGTTATTAATGCATAAATAAATCAATTTGTAAAGAAATAGTTTGCGCTGGAAAAAATGATTCGCTGACGTGGAATCTCACGAAATTTTTTAATAAATGTTTTTTAATGCATTCATTTAGTAGCATTTAGCATTTAGCAATCTTTTAAACGAAAAGATTGCATACATAAAAGTTTGGCCGATAATAAATTAAATTATCTATTTTCAATAAAATAGCGTACATATAATGGAGCAGCAGCTGGTAATTCCCTCAGATTCTTTAGTCTTATTTACAATAAAAAAACAGAGATGCATTAATACATTTTAAGGGAACCTATTTTCTTAAAGTGCAATTATTTGTTTTCATTTCGAAACAGACTTTCTTTTTATATTCCTATTAGTTATAAGAATGTCAGTTTTTGAATTTTGTTTCCTAATGTAATGACATCTTATTTTTATAATAAATGAGAATTCATTTATTTATAATAAATATATCAAATTAAAAACAAATGAATTACTCAAGATTAATATTTTAAAAGAACTTCCGAATGTTTTAAGTGAATGAAATTCTTTAGAAATAAATCAAATAAGGAAATGATTTATATTATTTTTTTTTTAATTGAAAGGGGCAAAATGTATTATAAGAATTCAAAATTTTTATGACAATTATTTATTTTTCAATTTTTTTTATTGTAGATTTATTGGTGTGGCATTTTATTACATAAATTATGTAAAACTAAGAAGTTGTTAAAATGTTTAATCGTAAAAATCCATAAGGGATACAGCAGAATTTCTCCTGTAAACTAAACAGAAGGATTTTATATCATAAATTAAATAAAATTGTGAAGTTGATAGAGTATTTCGTTATGAAAAAAGTGTAATTGATGCAATAGAATTTTACGCTGTAAAGTACTTGTAATAAACACGATTTTATAAAGCAATTTAATTAAAATACAAAGTAGTTATAAAATTTGTGAAAAAGGCCTAAAAGTGTGCGATAGGATGTTTCCCTATAAAGAAACCAAAAATTGTTTGAGGGCATATGAATTTAAACTTTTTTACGTGAAATTATTATTATTCGTAAAGATTTACTTGGTTTATATTTATAATGTAAAAAAAATAATGAAAAATCTATAGCTGGATTTCTGAGTAAGGATGACATCCTATTGCCACATACTACAGATTGCTGGGGTTCAGTATCTCCGTTGTACAGCGGTATCAAGTTATCGTTCTCTTGTAATTATAATTGTATGCTCTTTTTTATTGTTAGTACTTCTCACAAGTACGTGCTTTTATCTAGGCACTGGAATGACGTGCATGTTATCCAGTGTGCATTCGCTTACAATCCAGTAACGAAGCGGTTCTCAAAGGGTGCGATGTTGTACTCCATACATAAAAATAACTACAGTTACTTTTAATCTTGTTAGTTTCCCCGTTCAAAAATCGCTTCTATTATATCCATTTAATTTTTCTCCTTTTATCTACATAAAAAGTGCCAAACCAAAAAAGTGCGTCTATGTGAAAAATTGAATGTTAAAAAAAAAATTATTGTGCAGATTATGGGACTCAGTAATATGTAAATAGTACTTTGTGGAGTTAGAACTTATAACCTTAACTATTTAGAAAATTATTTAGTAATTGCATCCACTGATCTTGCATTGATGACTAAACATAAGGAAGTATTTCTTAAAAACCTTTTAAATTGCCATAAAAGAGGAATGCTTTCAATATCAACAAAAGCTTTAAAATTATACTACACTATTTAGCGTCCTATTTATGTGAATTAGCATTTTTTACTCTCACCACAATGAAGTGCAAAAAAGAGTGAAAATCTCCAATGTGTTGATGAGGAATGTGGGTTTGTCGTTTAAATATATAATCAATCAATAAAGAAATCACCAGAACACTTGAGGTTCATATTTCTCATAAATACCAGAGTAAATACATTTTCAAATACAAAGAGTAAATACACGTTTCATTAGATTTTATCGCATTATTTTTATTATTTTTATTTTTATTTCTGTATTATTTGACTAACTAATATAACATATTTCTCACTAAGTTTTGTATAGCCAGGCTACAATTATTTGTAGGACTTTAAATGCTACCCTACTTCAAAATGTGTGACAACCACTGCACTAACGGACACAATTGCAAATGTGTACACTTGTCTATGCATTTCACTAATGGTTGCTCTTTCATGTGTGTGCATTCATCTAGGCGTACTAATAAGTGCACTTCTGCAAGTTATAGTCCTTTACTAACTAGTCCACTAATGTGCATTGTTGCAAATTTATCTATTCGTCTAGGCAATCCACTGAATATGTATTCTTGCTATTGTGTATTGAAGTAGAACTATAAATACAAAATGAAAACAATGGATCAGCAAAAATATGATCGTACATATTAGAATCGAAATTAAAAATCCTCAAAAAATGAAATACTTCTATCATTTACTTGAAAAATGTACTTGCATTCTTCAAATTATGTGACGGTTATAGATTATGTTTAATAAATTATTATTATAATAAACCTTAATATGAAATACAATACACAAAGGTAATGCAATATTAAAATATATTGTAGAGTTAACAAACATTCTTTAATTGATTCATCTAATTATAGTTCTTTATAGATTAAGAAATTCATAAATTCATAGATATTAGCATTATAACTATAGGTGAATAAAGGCTGTTAGATGAATCACAAGCATTCATTTTTGTTATAATTAATTTATGTTGTTAAAAGTTTTACAATTGAAAAAATATATTTATTTATTATTATTTACATTTTTAAAATATTTTTATTAAACTTTTACTCTTTTCTTTTTCAATTTTCCCCTAGCGTAATTTATTTATCACTATTTTTAATATTATTAACATCAGTGAATGCCATAACATATTTCTTGTTAAATGAGAATATTATGCCACAGTAATTAAAAACTAGTTGAGGTAATTGAATTTATTTAGTGAAGTTAAATTGTATGAATTAATGCTTAGTTAATCAAACAAAACTGTTTTTTTATTAAATCAAATTAAAATATTTTTAACTAACGAAAAATTTTGGTATTATTTTAGACTGCAACAAAGAGAAACTGCCAAACTTAACCAATATTTCAGATATGTCATCTTCGCCCTTTTTATATCCGAGACGTTTTCTCGTGTATGAAATAAAATTGCAAGGGGGAAAAAGAGTGAAAAAAGAATCAGCAATCGAAACGAAATGTGATGACCTACTTCCAGAACATCAACACTGTGGGGAATGTTTCGGCTCCATATGGATCTCGACGTCGCTATATGCAGCTGAAAAAAAAGACAGTATTTGTAAGATTTGACTACCGCAACTGTTTATTTATCTGCACGGGTTTTATCCTTGCTTGATGGCACCTAAGGAGCTTCTCAGCGAATAATAAGCAGATACGAATTTCTTCAGGCATTCTGTGAACTATGATTAAAACGGTATAAAGAAACAAGAATTAAAAAAAAAAAACTTTTTTATTTTGTCGTCCGGTATTTTCATTCTGATAGACATTAGATTGATCATTGATTATTAAAAATATAAAGAATTTTAAAATAAGTAAAAAATATTTTATACAATATGCATTGCGTCATGTTTAATAATTTTTTTTTCTGTTCGTTGATTAACTTCTTAACGAATAATAAATAGGCATGTGTTTCTTAAGTGTTGAAAACCATAAATAAATAAAAATTAAAACTTAATACTTTTCCTTTTTCATCCATTATATTTTAGATAGAATTTGTAATAATCATTATTTTTTTAATAAATAAATACTAATATTTACAAAAAATATTTTATATATTTTATACAAAATAAGGACACAACGTCCCATTACATTTAATGATTTTTTTATACTTAATTAATAATAAATAATTTCTTGGTGAATAATGAGTAAATACGAATTTTTTCGTATGATGTTTTTTTTTGTCTTTATTGAAGTTGTATGCAGGAGGACTTAAAAGAATAAAGAAACAAAAATAGTAATTAAAAATGTTATCTTTGTCATTTAACTGTATTTTAATTAATGTCATTTAATGTCATTAATGTCATTTAATAAAATTTTCTGCGCCATGAATTTAATTACACCATTTCAAGTCATGATATGCACTTTGATGCAGGGATGGTTTTGTGAAGTATATGATCATTAACGAGATTTATTGCAATATGTTAACTATTTAAGAATTATATACTATCCGTTATTTGTTACTAGAAATATTATAGAATAATTCGAAGAAAATTCCAAAACATATTAAAGAAACTGTATGAAACTGAAAAGTTAATTATTATTTTGGAAAAATAAAAATCATATTTTTAGAAAAGTAATTATTTTTTTTATTCTGAAAATATTTTATTATATTAATGAATAATAAAGGGAATGTTAAAGAATAATAAATTAATGTTGATGAATAAATAATAATTCTTCCACATCAAAATATTTATCAGAAAAAAAACAGCTACCAGTAATTTTAATTTTGTCTACCACCACACAAATAATACATGGGCTTTACTCGTCTAATTAGTAAATGGAAATTTCCTAATCATCAGCGAAGAATGAAAATACATTCTTTATCTGTTCCGATAACTGCAGTTGGTAAAGGATTTAATTGTACCAAAGAGAATAAGCTGTCTAATTAAGGAAAAGTTTCTATTCGGAAATTAGGCATCTAAATTTGTTGACACGGTGGAATAGTTAGCGCCTCGAACCAACTCGTATCTCTTACGAGAAGATCGAGAGCGAGGACCCAGGGGAAAGTTAACAGGGACCTTTTCTAACTTAATTACCTTTTGGGTTTCTAAGAATAACAAACTTTCTGCTTTCAAGTTCGGAATACAGTTCGAAAATAACTACGGAGAAATATTGTTTAATGAATGTAATTGTTCGTGATACTTTTAAAACACTGATTACTTGTCAGTTGATAAATGGTGTTTCGCTTCCTGTATTAATTGGCGATGCTAAGGAGACATATTCAAATTCAAACGCTTAAAGATTAACTTAGCTTTTCCTAGTTCGTAATTTAATTACTTTTAGTGGATTAGTGTGGAGTTGCCTCGTACTTCTCTGCATATATTTTATTTCGTGCAATTCTGTGATGTTATTTCACAAAATTAATAATTTTAACGGAATTAATATTTATTATTTTGAAAAAAAAATTTTTTAATCAAATAGCTATGAAGTTTTTAAATAATAACATCAGACATTTTATTTTGATCTTTACTGCTTGATGCAATATTATTAAAACATTCTGTTAAATTTTAGATAACATTTTCACAACTATTTCTCGTCCCAAATTATATTGAAGCAAGCTTCCTAATTTAATTGTCATCATTACTTATTTTAAACAAAATATTATTTCATCACAACGTGGATTATTATGGATGGAGTCGCCTCGAATTTCTCTACATATATTTTATTTCGTGGAATTTTGAAATGTTGCTTTACTAAATTAATATTTTTAACAAAATTGATATTTATTATTTTGAGGAAATTCAATTTTTAGTCATATAACGATGACGTCTTTCAATAGAAACATCAGGCATTTTATTTTTATTGTTACTACCTGATGCAATGTTGTTGAAACTTTCAATTATACCTTTAGTAAAAACTTTCTCGTTTTAGTTAAAACTTTCACGGTTATTGTTCCTTTAAAATTATATTGAATCGAGTTCTTAAATTAATTGTTATTATTATTATAGATTTTAAATAAAATATTATTTTATCATGACATAGATTTTTTTTTTGCAAGTTTTATAATTTGCATCAAGTTTAATCCTCTTTTTGAATTATCATTTGAAAAGAGGATACATTTTTTTTATGTATGCATTTTAATTAAGATAATTTCCTATAAAATTAAGAAATCTTTTAGCAAAACTTTTAGCATGAAACTTGGATTGAATTAATGTGAACTAATTAAATTATATTTTAGAAAATAAAGAAAATTTGAATCATCTCATCCTTTCATTTGAAAATGCTGTAGTCATAACAATTAGGCTAGCTACAGAAAGCTATTTATGTGAATTTCACAACAATTGTATTGTTTCCACTAGTCAAATATGAATAATTTAATTTAAGAGCAAAACAAGCGTACTTTACAAATAGAATTATGCTGCATAATTATTATAAAAGGGATATCAAGCACAGTAACAAGAAAATGAAAAACATATATTTGATTATTAATTATGATTTTTACTAAATGTGATACTTGATTTTTATTGCCATATTTACTCAAACAATCAACTTCAAGTAAGAAATTCTAATCGAAGAACAAATATTAATTGAATGAAAAGGAGTAATTGTCTGAAATCATAAAGATCATTAAAACGTGTTACGTTTTCTGCTACGTCTTTAAATAAACTAATATTACGATTTCGCATCTTACATTAAGATATCTTATATTGAGGCAAGTGTAATATGCTCCCATTTTCAGATGGATATTTAATTCAATTTAGAAAATTAAATTAATAAACACCTTAATAAATTTTATGATTTATTATCAAATATATGTGCGTAATTTTAGATATTATTTGTAAAGATTTATATTTAAATATTTAGATTTTAGATATTATTTTTATTATTTTTAAAGGATTATAGTTCTCCTTTTAATTATGTAGAGAAAATAAATATGGCAGATTTTCTGTAATGTAATTTGAGAATTAGTGACATGATCGTTTAATATACAAGTTGAAGCTTTCAACTGTGAGCACACATATATGTAGAAATATGTAAAAAATAATAAATATTCCCACAGAGAGAAAGAGAGAAGAAAAAATATGTTCTTTATTGAAATTTGTTTAAAAAATAATAATAAATTACAATAGTTATTGAAAAAAAATAAAAAATTAATTGTTAAATAATATATAAAAATGATAAAGCTCGTTTGAATCGACACATATTTAGAAAAAAACATTTTTACTCATACACAAAAAGGAAATATAAAAATCATATCACAACATTTCTGTATTCGTTTCTACAAAAATCTAACTAAATACTAGAATATTAAATTATTATATACCAATCCAATACTTTAATTGCTTTTTATTGCATAAATTGGATTATTTTGCGATAAAATATAAGAAAATACATTTACAATCAATAAATTTAATAAATAGTTTATAATAAATTATCATAAACAATAGTTGGAATTATATATAATAGTGTGTGTAGGAAATAAACTTCAAGATTTTTTTGTTGTTGCTTTATAAATCACGGGTTCGAGTTATAATGGTTAAATGTGACATCAGCCTTTTCAAATGTGCATCCCTGCTGTATGAGAAAGAGCTACATTTGCTTTTCAATATCAGCTTTTTACTGTGAATATCTACAAGACATCTAGATATCTACTATAACCTTTTTCTGCAGATATTTAATAGGACAATGCCATGTTCCCACATAATAGAAATCACATTAAAATTACAATTTAATAAAATACGATCCCTTGGTTATTTCAATTCTGAGCATCCTTGCTGCAGAAAGACAAAATTTCTTATCAATTCCATCCTTTTATTGTGGGTATCACGAAACTCTTACCAGGACAATGTCACTTTATAACATGTTAGCAATCATAAAATAACTAACCTTTGACAAAATTCTTAAATAAGTCCTCTTTAATAGACAGTCCTATTTCCTTATTAGTTCCCCAGAGAAATTTTTTAAAATATAATTTTCTTTTATTTAAACCGTGGACCCATCCTGTTCAACTCATCCTTAGAGAAGCCAAATCCTATACTATTCGATCTCTTTACAATGAGACAAATGGACGCTCGAGGCAACGGGAAGTTTATCCGGAACTATTTCTTGGCATTTCAATCAGGATCCCAAACAAGACACGAAAGGCCCAGCTAACAAGGGTAACCATCCGAATCAAAAGATGCGCCACCTCTGGAGCCCGCACCCCCCCTCTCCTTGCCCTCATTGGACAGATTCGATTTTATTATAATGTAGTTAAAAATAGTTATATAGATATATATATTTAAAATTATATACAGTAGTGTGCTTAAGAGATAAACTTCGAGGGTTTTTTGCTGTTGATTTTGCATCCCGCGGTCAAGTTCCTATGAATAAATACAGCCCTACGGCTTTTTCAAATTTACTTCCGTGCTATAGCAGCCCTCTTTTACTCCTCAGTGATATCACGAAATATTTACTAGGACAATACCTTCACTCAGGTTTTTCAATTCTGTGCATCCTCGCTGTAAAAGATTCAATTTCCCTTCAATCAATTTCTTAACAATTTCACCCTTTTTGTTGCGGATTACAAAATATCAACCGTCCAATTCTTTATTTATCGTTTATTGCATAATTCTAACTATTTTTATAATTAAAATACAGAAATAAAATTATATGCAATAAATAAATTGAAATAGATAAAACTAGACTTTCATAAACAATGGTTAAATTTATATATAACAGTGTGTTAAGGACATAAAATCCGAAGGTTTGTGGTCTGTTGTTATTTTTTGCATCTCGTTGTTACAATGAGAAAACACGACCATACGGCTTTTTCGAATGTGCATCCATGATGCAGAAGAAAGAACTCCCTTTTGCTTCTCAATCTCGCCCTTTTTCTTGTGGATATCATGAGACATATACTAGGACAATACCACGTTCCCACACGTTAACAATCATATTATAACTTAATTTCATAAAATACTATCTCTCAGCTTTTAAATTATATACATAATTGTTATAAGTGAATCAATTTCTTATTAAGTTCACCCTTTTTTTGTCGACATCGCGAAACTCTTACCAAGACAAAACCACGTTACCACATGTTAGCAATCACAATATAACTAACATTTGATAAAATCTTTAAATAAACAGTCATCTTTCCTTATTAGTTCCCTGGAGAAATTTCTTTAAAAGAAACGTTTATTTTATTTAAAACTGAGAACCCATCCTGTTCAACTCATCCTTAGAGAAGCCAAACCCCACATTCGATCACATAACAATAAGACAAATGGACGCTCGAGGCAACGGGAAGTTTATCCGGAACTATTTCTTGGCATTTCAATCGGGTTCACAAACAAGAAACAAAAGGTCCAGCAAACAAAGGGTACCCGTCCGAATCACCACTGCCCATATTGGACAGATTCGATCTGTGCCTTTCGGGACAGAAAGGCCTTCGGGCGTGCAATTGTGGACTGGAAAACGATTCCTTTAAAGTTTTCTTTGTGGGGGTGGAGTGTAATTGAATTGGTATGAAATATTTCCAGAGTTTGATAGAGGGTGCACAAAGAGTGAAGGGAACGCTGAAAGTAAATATGGATTGAATAATGTTTGTAAATTATATCTTCTGTTATACAAAGACTCTAATGGAGAGAACAAAATATCAATTTGTGGTCATCTAAATTCGAATGCAGATGCAAATAATTAACAACATTATAAAAAGAAACAGTCGTTTTCTCATATATTATGTTATAGTATTGGTAAAGTATATATATATAATGTTAAATTATATTGTTTCATAAAATATAATTACTTAATTTTTTTCGCAATAAATTGTCTAACAATAATTAGTTCCTTTAAATAAAAAAAAACATTTTGTCCTTATTAGGGTGTTTAATGGATTAAAATAGTTATCCAATGCACGTTTATCCTTTAAGTCAAACCTTCGTATGTTTAGACGATTGTTGATTGATTTATATAAACAGGAACAGCTTAGTTTAATTTATCTAAACAACCAAACGTCTGCAACCTTCAAACTACAGTCACAGTGAAAGGTACCTCTGATATTTAAAGCGCTTCCAACTGTTATGTGCCAACAAATTACACAGGAATGACAATAAACAGAGTGAGGAACGGTTAATAGAATCAACCTAAATTTCCTCTTTCATGATTACTGTGCATTTTTCAAATAAAAGTTGCTTCGTCAACTAACGAGGGCCATTAGCCGGTTAAAAAATTCAGTCATAATATTACGTGGAAGGTAGCGAAAATAAATAATACTGCAGGTTAAATATTTCTGATTTCTGTTGTTATTTCGGAATACCAAACACTTTGACAAGAGTTATTAAAGACTCGAAAAACAGATACGTGAGATATACATGAATGCATTAAAAAATAAACAAATGCGGCATTTTCATAATGAATCTAACTTTATATAGGGTGACTAAGAAACATCTTCAGCTAGAAATAGCGGACGTAATAAAAGAAAATTTCATGGGCAGACACTGGGAAAAGCGGGCATGGCGGACACTGTTCCGTCGAAACCCAGGTCCCCGTGCATAGGGAAGTCAACGCCTATGTCCCGTAAACATGCTGTCTGTGGGGGTGTCTGGCAGGGGGTGAGATGAGGAGAAAGAGAAAGGAATGTAAGAGACCACTGAAACCAAAGAGAAAGGTTGTGTGGTCAGTTCATCCTCGAGTGTGATGGCTGCCTAAATAAAAGAGTTCAAAAAGTGTAACCCCAGAGAAAGGTTGTGTGGTCAGTTCATCCTCGAGTGTGATGGCTGCATAAATAAAAGAGTTCAAAAAGTGTAACCCCAGAGAAATTTTGTGCGGCTAGTTCATCCTCGAGTGTGATGGCTGCCTAAATAAAAAGAGTTCAAAAAGTGTAACCCCAGAGAAGGTTGTGTGGTCAGTTCATCCTCGAGTGTGATAGCTGCCTAAATAAAAGAGTTCAAAAAGTGTAACCCCAGAGAAAGGTTGTGTGGTCAGTTCATCCTCGAGCGTGATGGCTGCCTAAATAAAAGAGTTCAAAAAGTGTAACCCCAGAGAAATTTTGTGTGGCTAGTTCATCCTCGAGTGTGGTGGCTACCTAAATAAAGGCGATTAATTTATACAGTCCACTTCGTGTTTTATTATTTGAGTTTATTTGTGTGTGTGACCGAGCTATCGAACAGACACCGCGAGGAAAAAAAAAAGCACTTAAAGTCACAGATAAGATATATTTAGGAGCTGTTGCCATATGCTTATTAGGCAATTTTTACAATCTTGGTAGATTATGCAAATCTTTAAATGGATATTGAATACAATCTTTTAAACTGACATGCAGCAGCATAGAATGTCATGCATCTGAATGCATGCAATATATTGTCAGGGCTATTTTGCATTCAGGGAAGATCAGCGTATTGAATATGTTACACAAGAAAATCCTAACGTTGATTATAAAAGATTATATTTTTGAATTTATACTGCATAGCATTCAATTTCCTACATACCGCTTTTATTATTATTGGATCAGTAATAATGCCTCCAACTTTATGCATATGAATTTTAGTTACCTTCCATGCATTACCTTTAGCTACACATGCCTCTAAAAAGAAAGAATAATTTTATGGCAACACTGTGCACAGTTTTAATTATTAATTAATTATTATTAAAAATTATTCTTCTGAAACTTCTTCTTAAAAAAATTAATTATTCTTCTATTTATTAAAAATTATTAAAAAATTATTATTAAAAATTATTCTTCTGAATGCATTAAAAGTAATTGTTTGTTATTTATTTTTCTTCGTGAGTTAAATGGTTTTTTTTTCTTTTTTTTTCTTCTTTTTTTTGTTTTGGCACACATAATGACTATCTGCAATATAACATTTTATCACATACATTATAATATAAACTAGTTAAATTAAGTTATACTTCTGAAGAGAAATCCCTTTACAAAATAATAATGGGTGGATATCTATCTAAATAATCTTTTTTTTAATGTCCAATTCAAATTCTTCAAAATTTAGAAGACCAGTTTAAGGAAACCTACCATAAAGAAATATTCCCTTTCAAGTGTCTTTCTTGAATCACGTTTTTATGTACTTCTAATGGTAATCAGGATTTACATTGTCTTGGAAATATATATATAAAACACAAGAGCCCAACTAAATTGGGCACTTAGAAAAGTAAGACAATTTGGAATGTAAGATTGGACAAAAGTAGCAGTTATTTATTAACTTCAGAAGTATAGAATTTTTTGAATTTTAGTTCATCCCTTTATAATTTTTTTTTCTGAAAATTAATTAGCTAAAAAAAAAAAAAAAAAAAAAAAAAGAAACTGAGTACGTGTATGCAAAATTCTTTACAAAAAATTTAAAAAAAAATATTCGAGAAACTAATTAACCCCTATGACACCGAATTATGCTGATGACAAGAAAAAAGATGTTGTGCAACAAAAAAAAAAGAATTAATTGCATATGATTACAATATTTTTTTTTCTAATGCATCTGGCAAACACTTAGATAGCTAGGTCTTGGATGCCTTAAGGCAAGCGCTGCACAGACGCTACTCACTTTGCATTACCCAGAGGGTGCGTGTAACTCGATGGTAAGCCACGGACGCGGAGTAACAACGTCCACGCAACGCTCTACGATCCTATTAGGACCGGGACCAACGGTTTAAAGTGGATTCCGAACCCCTACAAACATCCCTGGCACCTCTGTGACTCGAACCCGAAACCTGTGGTACCGAGCGCCAGAGCGCTAGCCACTCGGTCATTCAAGCCGTGATAATTACAATATACAATGTGGAATTATAAACGCTATCCTTTTGACTTTCTAAGTTACAAAGTGTTTAAAATGGTAAACATTAGATAACAGCTTTTGATTTATTGAATAAATTCCTAATAGGATGTGATTGTATAAATCCAGTTAATAATTTTTGACTAGGAAGTACATAAAATTTATATATAGTGAACGCTATATTTATGGATTTGTTAGACAAACTGTGTTTCCGACAATTCACTTAATTTTTTTCTTGTATTATTACCTTTTTTATGGATTTTATAAATAAATGTTTGCGTATATATGTGTATTTTGAATTTAATAGCATCTTAACAATAAAAAAAAATCTCTAAATTTCTGGTTAACCAAAAATGTACAATATTTTACAAATGTAGCAAATTAGACTTACACAAATTTTAATATTAAGTCTTGAAACAAATTAATTTTCTTTATTATTAATATCCTTTTTTTTCCTTTTGGTACACACAGTTTAACAATATTACTCTCGGCAATGTAACTTTTTATCAAGGATATAAAACAATTTAAACTAAATAATTCTTTTGAAAAACAAATTATTTCACAAAATAGTTATTGGTGAATTTGTATCTGAATGATCTTTTCTTATGTCTCATTCGAATTCTTCAAGATTCAGAAGACCATGTGATGCAAATCGGCCATACATTAGAAATATTCTCTTTCAAATGTCCTTCTTGAGTGTTGTTTTTATGTCTTTCGGATGGTAATCAGGATTTACGATGGCTTAGCCATATATCGAATCCAACAAAAACAGCGCTTAGAATGGTGGGACAATTTGAAATATAGAATAAGACAAAAATAGCAGTTTTAATTTTCAATCAATAACAATTTTAATAACCCCTTTTTAATTTTTTTTTCAGAAAAGGAATTAAAAAGAATTAGAAAAGGAAAGAAGCCAAGTAGGTACACTTAAAATTGTGTATATACACTCAAGAGCCAAAACATTATGACCACCCCTACCTTTTTTGCAATGAACTCGCCTGGATGACGTGGAAGGCACGTGATCAGGTGGAAGTGGTATTTAACTGGTATTAAGTGGTGGTATTAATCCATGCCAAAGCGGATTGAAGCTGTGTCTCGCGCCAAAGGTGGGCCAACTCGTTATTGACAGGTGGTCATATTGTTGGCTCATTTGTCATTTGGCTCTTGAGTGTATATATATATATATATATATATATATATATATACCTCCCTACCTCCAAATGGTACTTGTGTGACAGGAAAGATGTTATACAACAAAAACGGAAATTAATGGCAAGCAATGCCAATACAGTGAATTTCGACTTAATGTCAATACAATGAATTTCAATTATGAATGACAACATTTTGTCTTTCTATATTACAAAAATAGAATAACATGATTCTATTTATTGAAGAAATCCGTAATAGCTTGAAGAGCTGGCATAAATTCATTCATTTTGAATTTTTAATTAACTGGGAAGTACAAAAAATGTATATATATTGAATGTTATCTCTATGGATTTGGTATGTAAACTGGTTATGTCTCAGAAAAATTCATTCTTTTCATTCATTCATTCTTTTTAATTTTTGTCTTATTTTAATAAATTTTCTGTGGTGCTTGTCCTATTTATAGATTTGTGTGCATGTGCGTCCTTTGATCTTTAAATGGAAAATTACAATGTAATTATTATTAAATAATTAAAATCAATTAATGTAATAATCACTACCACTAATTTTTAATTGTAAATTACAATTAATGGAAAATAGCGCCAATACAGTGTCTGAGTATAAATACCATCATTTTGCCTTTTAAAAGTACAAAGTATTGAAAATAGGACAACAGTGTTTGACATATTCCAGGAAACTCTTAAAAGCTTACAGCATTTGTATAAGTTCTTCTTCAGTTTTTTCAGTTTTTATATACAAAATGATTGTGTTTCCGAAAAATCATTTCATTCATTATTTGTTTTCCTTTATTTAATAAATTGTCTATGTTTTTTGTCCTCTGTGCATATTTGTGTACATATGTGTCCTTTAATATTTAATGGTAATTTACAAATGAAAAAAAAAAATCTTAAATTCCAAGCTTACCAAGTTTTTTCAATATTTACTGATGTAGTTAATTTGTCTTACACAACATTTGTTATTAAATCTTGAAAAAAAATTGATTATTTTTCAAAATAACGCATAATCATGCTGAACTTACTTGTAGAACTTGTAGATTCATTAGAATTAATAGATTCATATGAACTTACATGGATTCATTGGGTACTTTTAGATTTATATGAACTTACATAGATTCATTAGAACTTATAGATTCATAAGAACTCACATAGATTCATTAGAAGAACTTTTCACAGTTTTAGATCATAGAAACTGTGCTTTTATATTAAGTGTTTATGCTCATTATTAAGGAATTTTCAAACACACAAAAACAATTTAGAAATAAAATATTAGTTAAATTTAAAAAAGAGGACTAAACATGCTTTTGTACGCCATCTCTTACTATCGTGTTATTTTACTTTTTGAATGAAACTAAAATTCTTTGTATACTTAAAGGATGAAATTAAAGAAACATGCTGTATCTCATTTTAAAGTGTAATGTTAGCATGTTTTCGAATTTATCATCCATAGTATAAATTGATTTTAGCTTCTTCAATCACTTGCATCAAGCACGTTGGTTGTCAAAGGAACACTGAAACATATGAGTGCTGAAGGCGAGATCAAACAACCATTTATCACCAACCATCCTGGCCTCCTCAACGAGAGAGTTTGAAACACGAAAGTTGCGGCTTTTGAAAGTGCCATCGGAATGCTGATGTAGTCAGCCATTGTAACCAAGTCAAGCAGCTTAGTTGCATAGCTTCAACGGATCCAGACAATTAATCTCCTGATGGAGGATGTCGATAAAAGTATTAATTCATCTGCAAGAGGAGATGGATTAGTGGGATTTTAGCATCTGCTGTCAGTGGTAAGTTAAAATTGTTAATGAATATGAAATTGAGAGCAATCAAAGTTTCTGGAATATAATTGAAATCAAGTTTTATCAGAGTTTTCTTTAAATTAAAATATGTATTATATACATCTTATATGCTAAAAAAAATGAGATTGTATATTTTTCAAGAAAATTGTCAATTCTCTTAAGGAGCATTGTTCGTCCGTTCTTTAGGTGATCGTTCGTTCGTTATTTAAGGAAAATATATATATGGATATATCTTTTTACCGATGTGATTAATTTTATAGCCACTGGATGACAAGATTGTGCCGAAGTAAGTGGCAATTAATAGTTCACAGATTTTCACAAAAAATATAACACAAAAATTCTTTATATATTGTTGATTTATATCTCAGGGAGAAAAATTCGATGTTCTGATTAGCTACAAAAATTTATTAACACATTATTTTAAATACAAAAAATAATCTGATTTCAAAAAATAGAGGATAATATATTCGATAACTGATTTAAATTGAACTATAAAAATGTTTTGTTTTAAAACTTATATTTTGCATTAATTAAAATATATTATGTATAGTCAATACGTTATGTACTTTATCTATATTCTAATTAATATAATATTATTATTTGTCTTAATAATGCAAAAGTTTTATGATTTAAAATAAAAATTCGCTGTTCGAAATAGTATGAAATATTAACCTCTTTATAAAACTCAAATTTTCTACGAGATTACAACATATTATTTACAGTTGAATTACACATCTAAAAAGTATCATTTTAATAATTATATTAAATAATTGGTTAAAATAATTATTTTAAGGCTTAAACACTTTTATGATTTAAGAACAGATTTAAAAAAAAAAAATTATCATAAATATTCATTTTCAATACATTATCGAACAGTAAGAATTGCTATATAATACAAAAATTAAACGATAGCTAAATCATTACTTTTCGATTTTATGTATATCCTTATCATTTATATATTGAAATCTTAAACAGAATGTGAAAAATACCAATATTTTTCGTACCTAATGCAATTTATTAAACTATTTACTTTAACTTTTTTATTGATGGAAGAAATATTAACTACATCTTCCATTCTACTATTCCCTTTATATTTATATTCAAATTATTCAGATACATTTACATCATTAATAAAACACAAATAAATCAAATATATTTTAATGTAACAAAGCAAAGATATTAAACTCACTTTAAAAGGGCTTTAAGGAAGTTAAAATGTTCAAAAAGTTAACAAAAGTTACAATCTTTATGGAAACATAAATTGTTTGATTTCTATTGAATACTACATAAATAACTAATAGCATTTCGACGAAAGGCGAGTTAAAAAGTATATTACCTTATAAAGTAAGACATGTCATAATATACAAAATAAAAAGATTCCATTAAAGTTATTTATGCATAAATAAGGCATTCTGTAAAGAGATAGTTTGCTCTGGCAAAAATGATTTATTATCTTGAAATCTCACGCAGTATTTTAACAAATATTTTTTATGATGTATTCTTTAAGTAGCATTTAGTTTGTTTAAAAGATTGAATGAATAAAAGTTTGACCGAGAATCAATTAAATTAAATATATTCGATAAAATGGTTTACTTATAGTGGAGCAACAGCTGGTAATTCCCTCAGGTTCTTCAATCTTATTTACGTTGAAAAAACGGTATTGAGTTACATTAACACAATTTAATGCAACCTATTTTCTTAAAGTGTCAATATTTGTTTTCAATTTGAAACAGATTTTTCTTTTTATATTCCTATTAGTTATAGTCCTATTAGTATTATTCCTATTAGTTGAGTCCTATTAGTCCATTAGTTTCACTAATGTAATGCCCTCTTATTTTTATAATAAATTGGAATCCTTTTATTTTTAATAGATAAATCAAATTGCAAACAAATGAAATACTCAGTAGTAACATTTTTCTAGAATTTTGTAACATTTTAAGTGAGTGAAATTCTTAAGAAAGAAATTCAATAAGAAAAAATATTGCAGTATTTTTTTAAATTGAAAGGGTGAAATGTGTATTTTAAGAATTCGAAACTTCATAATTGAATTTATTTTTAAAATAAATTTATTAGTGTAGCATTTTATAATGTAAATTAAATGACACTACAAAGTTGTTATAATATTTAATAATGAAAAAGCCGGTTCTCGTTAGATCACCGAAGTTAAGCATCATTGGGCGCGGTCAGTACTTGGGTGGGTGACCACCTGGGAACACTGCGTGCCGTTGGCAAATTTGGGACCTGAATGGCCGAGTGTCTAGCGCTCTGGCGCTCGGTGCCACAGGTTTCGGGTTCGAATCCCGGCGGTGCCATGGATGTTTGTAGTGGTTCGGAATCCACTTTAAGCCGTAGGTCCTGGTCTTCTATGACTGTAAGAGCGTCACGGAGCAAAAGTCAGGCTTCTACCTACGGGTGCTCCATCACAACAGAAGCTGCTTCCTTCCCCTTCAATCATGAGTCCATATGGGCTTGTGGGCTTGGCCAGCCAAGTGGGATAAGAAACAACAACAACATAATGAAAAAGCTATAAGGGATACAGCAGAATTTCTCTTGTAAAGTAGGCATGTAAACGAAAAGAATTTATATCATAAGTTCATAAGGCTGCAAAGTCGTATTTAATTTTTATTATTTTTTTTTTTATTTTGTTAAACAAATAAGTTTTAAATGTTAAAAGTTAAAAAAAAAAATTTATTTCTGATAGATTTATTTAATAGTTTTTATGAAAAAAAATATTAAGAATGCAACAAAATTTTGCAACATGAAGTAGGCTTGTAATAAATACGATTTTATAAAAAAAATTTTAAATATGCAAATGTGTGAAAAAGGTTCAAAAAAGTGCTATAACTAAAACTTAGACCACAAAATGTTGAAAGGCATTTGAACATATTTTTTTACTTGGAATTATTGCCTTCCTGAAAGATTTTTTTTGGGTTTCTGCTTTATGATTAAAAACAATATTGTAAAAATATATTTAAAAAAGCCACAGCTCGATTTCTGAGAGGCGATTAAATCCTATTGCTACAGAGTCTACTTGCATTCAGTGTTTTCATTGTACAGCGGGATCAAACTACTATCCTCTTGCATTCATACTTGGGTGTTTTTCTTTTCAGTGTTAGTACTTCTTAAAAGTGCGCACTCTCATCTCGGCACTCCCATAATGTTCAGGTTTTCTAGTATGTGCATTCATTTACCTAATCCACTAATGAAGTACTTCTCAAAGGGTGCTCCTTTGTATTCCATGTATAAAAAAAAAACTACAGTTATTTTTTCTTGTCAGTTTCGCCGATCAAAGATAGCTTTAATTATACTCAACTAACTTGTGTGATTGCTTTTTTTTTCTTCTTTTATCCACATAAAATGTGTCAAACAGCTATATTACTCTAAAGAATGTATCTTAGAAAATAGGAACAATCTGGGGTGTAATACTAGAAGCGTTAGCGTCTATGTGGTTCTCACCGTTAAAAAAAAAATCTCCATTTTAAATTATAAGACTCAGTCGTCTGTAAATAGTAGTCTGTAGAGTTAAATATTTAACATTATCTGAAAAAGAAGAACTAAATTATAATAACTACTAGTTTGAGTGAGTGGATTGAGTTTTAAACATTTGAAACCTTTTGGATTTCTATAAAAGCGTGTCAATATCTATAAAATACAATGTTTACCGTCATAATTATGTGAATTAGGATTTTCTATTACAAAATATTTCTCACAATGTTTTGTATAGTGAGCCCGTAATTATTTGTAGGATTTTAAATGGGCCACGATGCAAAAAAGCATTCCTCTACCTAATCCACCATAGTTGCCCTTGCAAGCGTGTACATTCAACTAGGCATGGCAATAATATGTAATTCTGCAAGTTTTAGTATCCATCTTCCCAAATCACTAGGAGTTCATTGTTGGAAGCGTGTGCAATCATCTAGTCAAGCCACTAAATATATATTATTGATATTGTGTGTTGAAATATAACTACAAATACAGCATGGAAAAAAGGAAATCAACAAAAAAATGATAATACATATTATAATCGATATTAATAAAACTCAAAAATGAAACACTTTTATTATTTACTTGAAAAATGTACTTGCGTCCTTGAAATTGTATGACATCTTACAGATTCTGTTTAAAAATTTATTATTATATTAATCCAGAATATCAAGTACAAACAAAAATGGTATATAATATTAACAAGAGTTTGTAGAGTTAACAAACATGTTTTAATTGATACACCTAATTATAGTTCTTAATAGATTAAGAAGTTTATAGTTTATAAATATTAGCATTAGAACTATATGTGAATAAATGATTTTCAAAAAATCACAAGCATTTATTCTTGTTATAATTAATTTATGTTGTTAAATTATTTTCTATTTAAATATATATACATTTTTTTTTACTATTTACATTTTTTAAATACTTTTATTAAAATTTTATCCATTTCTTTTTAAATCCCAACTAGCGTAATTTATTTACCAATTTTTTTTAATATTAGGGGCATTAGTAAATACCAAACGGTACTTCATATTGAATGAAGATATTATGCAGCAATAAATAAAAACTACTTGAGGTAACTGAATTAAAGTTAAATTAACCGAATTATTTGAATTAATCCTTAATTAATCGAACGTAATTCTTATTAAAATCAATTAAAATACGTTTAACGATAATACTTTAAAATTTTCGAATTCGAATTTTAGATTAGACTGCAACAAAGAGAAACTGACAAACTGAACCAATATTTCAGATATGTCATCTTCGTTCTTTTTATATCCGAGACGTTTTCTCATGTATGATATAAAACTGCAAGGGGAAAAAAAGAGACGACCTACTTTCAGAACATTAATACTGCGGGGAATTTCCCGACCCCTGATGGATCTGGATGTCGCCATATGCAACTAAAAAAAAAAAAAAAAAAAAAAGGATGGTATTGGTAAGATTTGACTACCGCAACCGCTGCTTACCTCTACGGTTTTTTTATATGCTTGATGGTACCTAAGGAGCTTCTTAGCGAACAATGAGCAGATACAATTTCCTTCAGGCATTCTATGAAGTAAGAGAATAAAGAGACAGGAATAAAAAAAAAATAAAAATAAAAAAAAAAAATTTTCTTGTCGTGTATTTTTATTCTGATAGATTTTTTATTGATCACAAAATTTTTATCAATAAATGTTAAGAATTTTAAAACAAGAAAAAATATTTTACACAAATTTATGTATGTGCATTACGTCATGCATAATAATTTTTTTTTCTCCGTTGATTAACTTCTTAGCGAATAATGAGCAGATACGAATTTCACCAGACATTCTCATGGAACATAAATTGAATAAAATGAAGAAACAGGAATAAAAAAAAAACCTTTTTTATTATGCCATCCGATATTTTTATTCTGGTATTTATCATTGCATTTTTATTAATAAATATAAAAAATTTTAAAATAAGAAAAAAATATTTTACACGTTATATATTCATTGCGTCGTGTTTAATAATTCATTTTTCTGTTCGTTGATTAACTTCTTAACGAATAATAAGTAGATATGTGTTTCTTAATAGTTGAAAACAATAAATAAATAAAAAGAGAATAAGAACTTAATACTTTTCCTTTTTCCTCCAATATATTTTAGATATAATTTTTAATAATCATTACTTTTTGTAGTAAATAATTATTTATATTTACAAAAAAATATAAACATATTTTTGAGAAACTAAGGACACAACGTCACATTACATTTAATCATATTTTTTTTTTATATTTAAATATTCCTAAATAATTTCTTAGTGAATAATGAGTAAATACGAATTTCTTCATATGACGTTTTTTTCGTGTTTTTTGAAGTTGTATGCAGAATGACTTAAAAGAATAAGGAAACAAAAATTGTAATTGAAAAATATTATGTTTGTCATCTAATATTATGGTAATTTAAAAAATTTTCAGCGTAATGAAAATTGCGGGACACCATATTAAATCATGACATACACTTTGATGCAGGGATAGTTTGTGAAGCATATGATCATTAACGAGATTTATTGCAATTTTTAACTATTTAAGAATTACATACTATCCTTTTTTTTGTTACTAGAAATATTATAGAATAATTCATAGAAAATTACAAAACATATTAAAGAACCTGGAAGATTAATTTTTATTTTGGAAGAATAAAAATCATATTTTAAGAAAAGTAATTTTTTTTCTTCTATTCTGAAAATATTTCATTATGAAATTGAATGTTGTTGAATAATAAATGAAATTTGATGAATTATAAATAATTTTTGATGAATAATAATAATTATACACAGCAAAACATTGACAGAAAAACAGTTAACCGTAAAGCTTCTCTGAGTTCGTAATTTAATCACTTTTAGTGGATTAATATGGAGTTGCTTCGTACTTATCTGCATATATTTTATTTCGTAGAATTCTGTGATGTTACTTTACTAAATTATTATTTTTAACAAAATTGATATTTATTATTTTGGGGGAATTCAATTTTGAGTTAAAATGATGGTTACTTTTTTTATAGAAACATAAGACATTTTATTGTCATCTTTACTGCATGATGCAATATTATTAAAACTTTTAGTTGAAATTTTAAGTTAACTTAAGTAAAAGTTTGAAACTTTACTTAAAATCTAAGTAAAACTTAAAAGGTAAATTTAAACGGTATTTTAAAAGGTAAATTTAAAGTTAAAACTTTTACGTTTAGTTAATACTTTTACAGCTATAGTTCGTCCCGAATTATTTTGTAATTTGATTATTAAATTAGTTTTATTATTATTTATTTAAAATAAAATATTTCTTTTTCACAACGTAGAGGATTTTTTTTTTTCTGGTAAGCATTTTCAAGTTTTATAATTTGCCTCAAATTTTATCCTGTTTTTGAATCATCAATTGTAAAGAGGATATAATTTTTTGAGTATGCAATTTAATTAACATTATTTTTGATAAAAATAAGAAATGTGTAGCAAAACTCATACGATATTTATCGCATGAAAAGGGAATTGAAATAATTAAATGATATTTTAGAAAATAAAGAAAAATGGTATCATTTCGTACTTTTTTTTTCCGTTTTTTTTAAATTACTATGATCATAGCCGCTGGGCTACCTATAGAAAGCTATTTATTTCACTTTTACAACAATTGTATTATTCCTAATAGTGAAGTATGAAAATCAGCAATTTTCAAAAATCAAGTGTACTTTAGAAATTATGGAATCTAAGTCTATTTCTAAAGTACACTTGTTTTGTTTATTATAAAACTGACATACAGTAAAATAACAAAAAAATGAAAAACATATATTTGATTATTAATTTTTATTGATACTAAACGTTATTCTTGAAAAAAAAAACTTCATTTAAGAAATTCCGTTAACTTTTCAGTTCTAACAAATGCTATTTCAATGTAAAGACATAATTGTCTAAAAACATGAAGATCATTAACACGTGTTATATTTTCTGAAATGTTTTGAAATAAACTAGTATTAAGATCTCGCATCTAATATTAAGATACCTTTTATTGAGGCAAGTACAAAATGTTCCCATTTTCAGATGATGATTATTTTAATTTAATCTAGAAAAATAAATTAATAATAAGCAGCATAATAAACTTTATGATTCAACTTCGAATATATGTACGTAATTTTAGATTTGATATTTATTAAATGATTATAGTTCCATTTTCAATTATGTAGAGAAAATACGTATGGAAGATTCTATTGTTAAGATATTTGATAATAAGTTATATGAAATCGTTTATTATATAAATTTTTTTCCATGAGGAACTGATGTTATAAAATATTAACACATTATTTTTGTCATTGTTAATAAAATGGTAACATCATTTTCTCCTGTTCTTGTTTAGTGAAGAATTCACAAATCTTTCCCATCAAGATAATTCTCTCCAGAAATATCTCTCATGTTACAAACAATTTATTAAGACCATACCTTACACCCTGTGTTAACAACCCCATTACATATTTTTATTACCCAAACAGGTTTTTTATAGAGAGATTTCTTTGAAAAACCATTGCAAATATGATTATTTTTTTCTTATTAGAATGATATTATTATTATTCCCTGTGGTACTTTATTAAAGGATGCATACATGTTTTTCTTCATTATAAATAACTGCACAAATTTGTCACATGTTACCAGGAGCATGTCATATAACACGTGTTAACAATCTTAATACAACTAAAATGTGATACAATTTTTAAACGTACAGTTTTCTCTCATTTTTTATTTCACTGAAGAGATTACTTTAAGAAAACATTTGGAAACACAAAGTATTATATTTTTTTCTTAGTCGTGTAAAAAAGAAGTTACAAAATAAGTCAGTTTATATTCAAATTAAAATTCTCACAATAATAGATATCTTAGATATTAAATTTTTATAACGTCATCCATCAATTCTTTATTTGACTTTTATTATATGATTTTGAGTATTTTTATGATAAAATATAAAGAAATAAAATTATATACAATAAAAAAATTATGACTGTTAAAATTGAATTTATATTAAAAATAGTTTAAATTATATATAATAATGTGAGTAGGAGATGAACTTCGAGAGTTTCTTGTTGTTGTTTTTACATCACATTATTTCTTCAACTGTGCATCCCTGCTATAGAAGAAAGAGCTCTATTTTGCTTAGAATTTCATCCTTTAATTTGTGGATATCACGAAACAGTTACTAGGACAATACCTTCCCTCAACTGTTATTTCAATTTTGTGGAACGTTGTTGTAAAGATTCAATTTCACTTCAATCAATTTATCGATTTCACCATTTTATAGTGGACATCACGAAACTCTTACCAGGACAATCCCACGTTAGCACATGTAAGCAATCACACTATAACTAACATTTGATAAAATCTTTAAATAAATAGTCCTCTTTCCTTATTAGTTCCCTGAAGAAATTTCTTTAAAGGAAGCACTTCTTTTTTTAAACCGAGGACCCATCCTGTTCAACTCATCCTTAGAGAAGCCAAATCCCATGTTCGATCTCTTAACAATGAGGCAAATGGACGCTCGAGGCAACAGGGAGTTTATCCGGAACTGTTTCTTGGCATTTCAATCGGGATCACAAACAAGAAAGGAAAGGTCCAGCAAACAAAGGGAACCCATCCAAATCAAAAGATGCGGCACCTCTGCCACCCCCTACCTCTCCCCCCTTCCCTTATTGGACAGATTCGATCTGTGTCTTTCGGGACAGAAAGGCCTTCGGGCGCGCAATTGTGGACTGGACAACGATTCCTCTAAAGTTTTCTTTTTTGGGGGGAGGATAATTGATTTGGTATGAAATATTTCCAGAGTTCGATGGAAGGAACACAAAGAGTAGAATGGTGGGACAATTTGGAAAGTCACAGTTTTATATTAACTTGTGGAGTATACAATTTAACTCCTCACTGTATAATTTTTTTTTGAAAAAGAATGAACAAAAAATGAATGGTAAAAAAGAAACCAAATACGTACACGCAAGATTCTTCACAAACATTAAAAAAAAATATTCGATTTACCCCTAAGATTCCAAATTATGCTTGTGTCACAAAAAAGATGTTGTACAAAAAAAAAAGATGTACAATGTCAAATTATAAATGCTATCATTTTGACTTTCTAAGGTACAAAGTTTTTAATATGATGAAAATTGGAGACAGCATTTGAATTATTGAATAAATTCTTAATAGCCTGAAGCGATTGTGTAAATTCAGTTCCAATTTTTTAACAATCTAGGAAGTACATTAAGTTAATGATAAAAAATGTATGTGAGTGTAATTTTTGTTTGTTTTTGTTTTGTTTTATTGCATTTTCTATTTCCTTTATCCTATGTAAATATTTGTGTGTGTATGTGTCGTTTGAACTTTAATGGTAAATTACAAATAAAAAATATCCTAAATTCCAGATTAATAAAATATCTACAACTTTTCGAAATGTGACAAAATCTTACACAAATAATATTAAATCTTGAAACAAATTAATATTCTCACTTATTATTATAATTGTTTTTTTCATTTTGTTACTTACAAACAATATCACTCTTTGCAATGAAACAATTTATCAAGGATATAAAACCTAATTTAAACCAAGTAATTCTATTAAAAAATAAATCCCTTCTCAAAACAATAATTGGTGAATTTGTACCTAAATGATCTCCTCCTATGTCTCATTCAAATGCTTCAAGATCCAGAAGACCATTTGATGCAAATAGGCCATACATTAGAAATATTATCTTTTAAATGTCCTCCTTGAGTGTTGCTTTTATGTCTTTCGGATGGTAATCAGGATTTACGATGGCTTAGCCATATATCGATAAAGACCTAAGAATCCAACAAAAAGGGCACTTAGAATGGTGGGATAGTTTGAAATATAGAATAAGATAAATGTTACAGTTTTTTATGAACTTGGAAATTATACAATTTTTTGAATTTTAACTTGTCACGTTTCATTTTTTTTTTATGAACGAGAATTAAAAAAAATAAAATTTCTGTGTTTTTTATAATATGCGAATATTTAACTTTACCAATGTAACTTAATTTAACTTTACTAATTAACTTTTACTAATGTAGTTAATTAATATTATATAAAATTTATTGTTAAATCTTGAAAAAAATTCATTTTTTTGAAAAATATCTTGCATAGTCATGCTGGACTTACATAGACTCATTCGTTCTCAGATGCAAGGGATTTTACATAGATTCTTGTGAACTTACTTCATTCATGTGAACTTACATCATTCCTGTTAACTTACATGGTTCATTTGAACTTACATCATTCCTGTTAACTTACATGGTTCATTTGAACTTATAGATTCGTGTGAACTCACATAGATTCCTTCATTGACAGATTCATGTGATTTTACATAGATTCATGTGATTTTACATGGATTCATGTGATTTTACACAGATTCATGGGGATTTTATATAGTTCATGTGATTTTACATAGATCCATGTGAACTTACATGATTCATTTGAACATATAGATTCCTGCGAACTTACATAGATTCCTTTATTCCTAGATTCATGTGAACTTACAGAGATGCATGTGAACTTATATTATTCATTTGAACTTACATAGATTCTTTAGAACATTTTTTTCCGTTTTAAATCATTAGAACTGTGCGTTTATATTAAATGTAAATGTTCACTATTGAGGAATTTTTCAACATACAAAAGGAATTTTGTAGTAAAATACTAATGAAATTAAAACAAAAAAATGACTAAATATATATTTATTCCATCTCTTATTATCGTGTTTTTTTAATTTTTGAATTAAACTTAAAATTCTTCATATATTTAAAATAAGCGTAATTAAAGAAACATATTGTATCTCAATTTACAGCGCAATGTTAGCCTGTTTCCAAATTTATCATCCATATCAGCAGTTAATTTTAACTTCTTCAATCACTTGCATCAAACACGTTGGTTGTCAAAGGAACACCGAAACATTTGATTGCTGAAGGTGAGATCAAACAACCATCTATCACTACTCCCTGACCTCCTTATCGATAGAGTTTGAAACACGAAAGTGGCGGCTTTTGAATGGTGAATGCTGATGCCGTATGCCATTGTAACCAAGTCAAGCAGATTAGTTTCATAGCTTCCACGGATCCAGACAATTAATCTCCTGATGGAAGATGTCGATAAATGTATTAATTCATCTGCAAGAGGAGATGGATTAGTTGGAATTTTATCATCTGCTGTCAGTGATAAGTTCCTTCTGCTAATGCAGCTGGCAAATAGACCGTGATCTTCGCCATAAGGGCTGCACCGATGTTCTCACTTTGAATTACCTAGGGGTCGCGTGTAACTTGATGGTAAGCCACGGACGCGGAGTAACACTGCCCCCGCAGCGCTCTACGATCCTATTATAGGACCGGGACGTACGGCTTAAAGTGGATTCCGAACCACTACAAACACCCATGGCAAAGCCGGGATTTGAACCCGGTAGTTGTGGTACCGAACGGCAGAGTGCTAGCCATTCGGCCATCAGGCCCCTTAATCAGCGATAAGTTAAAACAGATAAAAGTATGAAATTGTGAGTAGGAGAGTACAGTCAAAGTGTTCGAAATATAATTAATTTCAAAAAGAACAAATATTGGTTATTCTATTTAAAACTTTTCACATAATGTTATTTGTCTTATTTTCTTTATTTATTGATTGTTTACTCATTTATTTACAGCTGCGCTCATTCTTCTTTGAGAGATTTTCTAAAATGTATCCTGAAAATACATTTATGGCAATGTATAAATTATAAGCATTGAGATTACATTATGGATACAATATATATCTTCAATAAAGGCGCTTAATTAGATTTTAATATGCATACATGATTATATTAGAATATACTATCTTCAAGACATCATGCAATAAACATGCTGAATACAGACTTAGTTTCCATGAGACTTATTTAAGAATTTTGTTCTCAGTATTACATTTGCTTTTGTTTTGTTCCTAAATAAACCTGAGTTTTACTTATACTAATTGATGTTTTGAATTGACAGTTTCTGAAGTAGTATAAATTATAGGAATTATAATATGATTACATTATACTGATTATATTTTGGATGCATTATATAGATTGCATTATGGATAGAGTATTTAAATTATATTATGAATACGTTATATGGATTCCACTAAGGATACTTAATTAGATTTATTAGGTATGCATAATTGAATACATTAGAAAACAATATCGTCAATATATCCTGCAAAGAGCATATTGGATACGGAATTAATTTCCATCAATCCTGTTTAAGAATTTTGTTTTCAGTATTATATTTGTTTTTGTTTGTTCATAAATAAACCTGCGTGTTACTTATTTACTGCGAATTGACTATTTAAGACATTCTATAAATTATATGAACTACACTGTGATTGCATTATATTGATTACATTATACATTTATATTTATATTTCATGATGAATATATGATATAGATTATATTACGTATGCAAAATTGATTATATTAGAACACAATATATTCAATATATCCTGCACAGGACATATTGAATACAAATTTAGTGACCAACAGTCTTATTTAAGAATTTTGTTCTGAATCTTACTTCGCGTTTGTTTGTTAAATAAGAATGCGTTTTACTTATTTTATTTGACATTTTGAATACATTATCTATATATTTTATTAGGGATACATCATTTACATTATATTATGGATACATTATATAGATCGCATTATAAACGCAGATATAATTTTAAATATACCCTGCAAAGAGCATATTGACTTAGAGTGTATTTAGAATTGCCAATTTTTGTAAAAAGTGTAAGTAAAATTCAAATAATGTTATTTTAAGTAGTAATATTTATTAGAATAATATTTGAATAATATGCCAACGGCCATACCATGCTGAATATGCTGTAACCGAAGTCAAGCATCGTTGGGCGTGGTCAGTACTTGAGTGGGTGACCACCTGGGAACACCGCGTGCCGTTGGCATTCACAAATTTGGGACCTGAATGGCCGAGTGCCTGGAGCTCTGTGCCACAGGTTTCGGGTTAGAATCCCGGCGGGGACTTGGATGTTTGTAGTAGTTCGGAATCCACTTTAAGCCGCAGGTCCCTGTCTCCTATGACTGTAAGAGCGTCACGGAGCAAAAGTCAGACTTCTACTTACGGGTGCTCCATCAGAACAGAAGCTGCTTCCTTCCCCTTCAATCATGAGTACGTATGGGCTCGTGGGCTTGGCCAGCCAAGTGGGATAAGAAACAACAACATATTAGTTATTTACGCAAAAATAGAATTGTTTATCTAACACAAATGTGATTCTATTTCTTAATAGTGTTAAATACGGATTTTATGTTAAAAATAATTTAGGTATCATATTTTTCATGAATATTGTCAATTGTCCTTAATGGATTTTCTTCATTATTTAAAGAAAGCATATCTACGGCTATCCATTTTTACAGCTTTTTAATCGCTTACAATTAAATAAGCTATCTACAATAAAAAATCTGCTGTCCACACATGGCCTATCTCTTCCTATATTGGTCCGTCCTCGTATGCCCTTTTTCTGACCCCTACTTCGGCCTCACTATTTCCCCCACTGGATGTGAGGAATCTGATAGCCATTAAGATGCCAAGATTGACCTGAAATGTGTGATAATCAACAGTCCACTGAACTTTACGAAAATATGACAAATAAATTCTTAATATATTTTTGTTTTATATTCTAGAGAGAGGGCCTGAATGGCCGAGTGGCTAGCGCTCTGGCGCTCGGTACCACAGATTTCGGGTTCGTGTCCCGGCGGTGCCATGGTTGTTTGTAGTGGTTCGGAATCCACTTTAAACCGTAGGTCCCGGTCTAATAAGATCGTAGAGCGTTGCGGGGGCATTGTTACTCCGCGTCCGTGACTTATCTTCAAGTTACACGCGCCCCCTGGGTAATGCAAAGTGAGTACATCTGTGCAGCGCTTGCTTTAAGGCATCCAATACCAAGGTGTCTGTGTTTGCCAGCTCCATTAGAAAGAAAAAAATATATATTTTAGGGAGAAAACTTTATTATTATGCTTAGCTTCATAAAACTTAATAACACATTATTTTGAACACAAAATAATCTGGTTTCAAAAAAGTAATAAACTGGTTTAAATTGAATTATAAAAGTAATATTTGTTTTAAAACTAATTTTATCCATGAATTAAAATAATTTATGTAAATTAATATATTAGGTTGGGGAAAAAGAAATCCACTATTTTTATATGAACTTCAGGACTTTATTTAACATGCTTCGGATTGTTCGATTTGGGTCAAATATGCACCGTTTTGTTGTATGATTTGTTGCCATTTTAAAGGTAACTTCATAGTGCCTCTCTCATAGAAGTCCTGGTCTCTATTTGCAAAAAACTCCAGTAGTCGATTTTCACAATCCTCCCTAGATGCCAATTTTTTATCATTAAAGAAATTTTGCAATGCAAGAAAAAGATGATAATCGCTTGGTGCCAAGTCCGGACTGTATGGCGGATGCATTAAAACTTCCCAACCAAGCTCCCGAAGTTTCTGGCGAGTCACTGTAGATGTGTGTGGCCTAGCGTTGTCCTGGTGGAACACGACACCTCTCCTGTTGGCCAATTCTGGCCATTTCTGGTCAACCGCTATCTTCAAACGGTCCAGTTGTTGACAGTAGAGATCAGAATTTAGCGTTTGGCCATATGGAAGCAACTCATAATAAATAATCCCCTTCCAGTCCCACCAAATGCATAACAGAACCTTCCTGGCCGTTAGTCCTGGTTTGGCCACCGTTTGAGGTGCTTCACCGCTCTTTGACCACGATCGTTTTCGCACAGGGTTATCGTATGTGATCCATTTCTCATCTCCAGTCACTATCCGTTTAAGAAATGGATCTATCTCATTCCGTTTGGCCAAGGCTTCGCAGATGGAAATTCGATCCATCATGTTTTTTTCTGTTAATTGGTGTGGCACCCAAACATCGAGCTTCTTTTTGAATCCAGCTTTGTGTAAATGGTTTAAAACTGTTTTATGGTCGATTTTTACCTCCTGGGCGATGTTACGACTGCTAACATGCCGGTCAACTTCGATCATTTCTCCGATTTTATCGACATTTTCGACGACCGGCCTACCTGTGCGAGGTGCGTCTTTAACATCAAAAATTTCTGAACGGAATCTACGAAACCAAAATTGCACATAATTGGCTGTTACAGTGTCGGAACCATAAACACCATTCACAATTTTAGCCGCCTGGCTTGCATTTTCGCCTTTGTCAAAGAAAAACTGTAAAATGTACCGAATTTTCTCTTTGTTCACTTCCATTTTTAACACCCTGTAACTCCCAACTGAATGGACCAAACAAAAAACAGAAAAAGAATTATTTTAGTACGAAGTGCCACCTTTCTAACGAGCATAAATCTGAAATTGTTTAATTGATACTTTACGTGATATCGATCACTACAGCCATCTATCGAAAAAATAATGGATTTCTTTTTCCCCAACCTGATATTATGTAAATACTAATTAATATAATATTATTATTTGACCTATTATTATTTATCAACTTCTACCATTTCAAACCACAATCCATTACTGATAATAAAATCAATTGTAAAATCAAAATTATCTTTAAACTTCTTGAGAAACATTAAAAATTCTATGAGATATAACATTTTATTTAAAGTTGAAAATTATACATTTTAAAAATATGATTTTAATAATCATATTTAAATTATTGCTATTTTACAACTTAAATAGTTTTTTTTTTGGTATAAGAACAGATTTAAAAAAAATAGCATAAATATTGATTCGCAATCTATTATCGAATAGTAAGAATTTCTACATAATACAAAAATTTATACGTTAACTTAACTAAATCATTACTTCTTGATTTTATGGACATCTTTATCAGTTCTATATTGAAATCTTAAGCAGAATATGAACAAAAACTTATATTTGTCTTCCCTAATAAAGCAATTAATTATTTACTTGGTTAACTTTCTATTGATAACTGAATTTTCGAGTCTAATATGCATTTTTTATTTATATTCTAACAATTCAGATACATTTACATTATTAATAAAGCATAAATAAATCAAATATGTTTTAGTTTAAAACCTTTAGTTTTAAACTAAAACATATTTGATTTATTTATTAATGTGAAATCAATTTAAAAGAGATTTAATGAAGTTAAAATATTCAGAAAATTAACGAAAGTTAAAAACTTTATGAAAACATGAATTGTTTGATTTCAAGTGAATATTATATAAATAACTAATAGCTTTTCGCAATGAAAGACAATGTTAAAAAATATCATAAAATACAAAAAAAAAATATTCTATAAAGTCTTTCAAGTATAAATAAAGCGATTTGTAAAGAGATAATTTGTTTTGGCAAAAAGGATTCACTAATTTAGAATCTTAAGCAGTTTTTTAACATATGTATTTAATGCATTCTCTTTGTGGCATTTATTTTTTTTAAAGATTGGATACATAAAAGGTCGGCATTGAATCAATTAAATTAACTAATTTTAATAAAATAGTTTACTCATAGTTGCGCAACAGCGGCAAATTCCCTGAAGTTCTTCATTTTTATTTACATTGTAAAAACAGCACATTAATACTTTTTAATGCAACCTATTTTCTTAAAGTTTAAATATTTGTTTTCTTTAGAAACTGACTTTACTTCTTAAATTCCTATTAGTGATATGAGAGTTTTGATTTTTTTTACTAATGTAATGTCCTCTTATTTTTTTAATAAATAGGAATTCTTTTATTTACATTAAATAAATCATATTAGAAACAAATGGATTACTCAACAGTAATATTTTAAAGAATTTATAGACATTTTAAGTGAGTGAAATTCTTTAGAAAGGAATAAATTAGGAAAGTATTTATTAATTTTGTAGTATTTATTTAATTGCAAGGTTGAAATATATTTTAAGAATTCAAATTTTCATGATGAATTAATTTTTTAAAGTATTTTGCAGCATGTTTTAATATAATTAAATAAAACTAAAATGTTTTTATATTTAATCATGAAAAAGCTACAAGGGATACAATTGAGTTCGTCCTGTAATTTGGAGGGGTCTGATGTCCGAGTGGCTAGCGCTCTGGTTGTGGGTTTCGGGTTCGAGTCCCGGTGGTGTCGTGGATGATTGTAGTGGTTCGGAATCCACTTTAAACTGTAGGTCCCTGTCTGTTTAGCCCAAAGTGTGCACTAGATGACATAGATCAATAAACCAAACCTCTAAATTGGGCATGTAAACAGAAGGATTTTCTATCATAAATTAAATGTAACTGTAAATTTGTTATAATATTTCGTTATAAAAAGATGTATAAGGGATGCATGAGAAATTTGTGCTTTAAAGTAGGCTTGTTATAAATAAGTTTTTATAAAACGAATTAATAAAAATGCAAGGTAGTTATAATTTTTAGGTATGAAAAATGCTCATAAGAGTGTTATAGGATGTTTCCCTGTAAAGTAGACCACAAAATGTCTATTTTGTGGTCTACTTTACAGGGAAACATCCTATAACACTCTTATGAGCATTTTTCATACCTAAAAATTATAACTACCTTGCATTTTATTTGAACTCAGACTTCATTTGAACTTAAACTTTTTTATATGGATTTACTGTCTTCCCGAAAGATTTTCCGGATTTCTGCTTTATAATTAGAAGTAATATTGTGAAAAAATATTTATTTAAAAAATCTACAATGTGATTTCTGAGTAGCGATAAAAGCCTATTGCTACCGAGTCCGCTTGCGTTCAGTGTCCCATTGAACAAACTACCATCCTCTTGAAATCATACTTGTATGTTCTTTTTTAATTTAGTACTTTTGCGAGTACGTGCTGTCATCTAGGCACTTCAATAATAAGTACATACGTGTTCAAATGCTTGCATTCGTTTTCCTAATCCACTAACAAAGGTATTGTGAAAGAGTGCGCCGTGATATTTCATGCATAAAAATAACTGCAGTTACTTTTTTTTTTTTTTTTTTTTTTTTTTTTTTTTTTGGGGGGCCTGAATGGCCGAGTGACTAGCGCTCTGGCGCTCGGTACCACAGGTTTCGGGTTCGAGTCCCGGCGGTGCCATGGTTGTTTGTAGTGGTTCGGAATCCGCTTTAAAAAGTCCCGGTCCTATAACAGGATCGTAGAGCGCTGCGGGGGCAGTGTTACTTCGCGTCCGTGGCTTATCTTCAAGTTACACGCGCCCCCTGGGTAATGCAAAGTGAGTACGTCTGTGCAGCACTTGCCTTAAGGCATCCAAGACGTCCATGTCTGTGCTTGCCAGCTGCATTAGAAAGAAGAAAACAAAACCTTTTTTTTTCTTTGTCAGTTACCCTTTTCATTATAATCTATTACTAACATTCCTACACTCAAGAGCCAAAACATTATGACCACCCCTGCATTTTGCATTGAACTCGCCTGGATGACGTGGAAGGCACGTGATCAGGTGGAAGTGGTATTTAACTGGTATTAAGTAGTGGTATTAATCCATGCCAAGGCGGGTTGAAGCTGTGTTGCGCGCCAAAGGTGGGCCAACTCGTTATTGACAGGTGGTCATAATGTTTTGGCTCTTGAGTGTATTTCTCACAACGTTTTGTATAGTGAGTCAACAATTATTTGCAGTACTACAAAAGCGACCCTACTTCAAAAAATTTGAGAACCACTGCACTAAGGAGCATACTTGTAAGTCTGTAAACTTATCTATCTATTTCACGAATGGTTGCTCTTGCAAGCGTATGCATTCATAGCTAGATATACTAATAACGTGTACTTTTTCAAGTTTTAGTACTCAACTACCCAATCCACTAATGTGCATTGTTGCAAGTGTATGCATTCATCTAGGCACTCCGCTGTATACGTATTATTGCTATTGTTTGTTGAAGTAGAACTATAAATACTACTTCAAAAATGGTAGAACTATAAATACTACCACCTGGGAACACCGCGTGCCGTTGGCATTCACAAATTTGGGACCTGAATGGCCGAGTGTCTAGCGCTCTGGCGCTCAGTGCCACAGGTTTTGGGTTCGAATCCCGGTGGTGCCATGGATGTTTGTAGTGGTTCGGAATCCACTTTAAGCCGTAGGTCCCGGTCTCCTATGACTGTAAGAGCCTCACGAAGACAAAGGTCTACCTACGGGTGCTCCATCACAACAGAAGCTGCTTCCTTCCCCTTCAATCATGAGTAAGTATGGGCTCGTGGGCTTGGCCAGCCAAGTGGGATAAGAAACAACAACAACATAACTATAAATACCACATGAAAAAAAAATCAATCAACAACAAAAAAAAAATCCTACATATTAGAATCGAAATTAAAAATCCTCAAAAAAATGAAATACTTTTATCATTTACTTGAAAAATATATTTGTCGTTAAAATTATGTGACATCTTACAGATTCTCTGTAATAAATTATTATTATATTAATCCAAAATATAAAGCACTATACACAAAAGCTATATAACCTTAAAAAAGAGAGTGTAGAGCTAACAAACGTGCTTTAATTGATGCATCTAATTATAGTTCTTTAGAGCTTAAGAACTTTTATAAGTTTATAAATATTAGCATTATAACTAGGAATAAAGACGTTTAGAAGATTCACAAGCATTTATTCTTGCTATAAATAATTTAACTTCTTAATGTATATATATATATATATATATATATATATATATATATATATACACTCAAGAGCCAAAACATTATTACCACCTGTCAATAACGAGTTGGCCCACCTTTGGCGCGCAACACAGCTTCAACCCGCCTTGGCATGGATTAATACTACCACTTAATACCAGTTAAATACCACTTCCACCTGATCACGTGCCTTCCACGTCATCCAGGCGAGTTCATTGCAAAATGTAGGGGTGGTCATAATGTTTTGGCTCTTGAGTGTATATATACGGCGAGTATGAACTAATAGTAGGAATTGAAAAAAAAAAAAAAAAAAAAAAAAACAAGAACTGCTTGAGGTAATTGAATTAAAGTTAAATTAATCGAATTATTTGAATTAATCCTTAATTAATCGAACGTAATTCTTTTTAAAACCAATTAAAATACTTTTAACAAACATAAAATTTTCGAATTATTTTAGACTGTAACAAAGAGAAACTGACAAACTTAACCAATATTTCAGATATGTCATCTTCGTCCTTTTTATATCCGAGACGTTTTCTCATGTATGAAATAAAACTGCAAGGGGATAAAAGAGATGAAAAAAAGAATCAACAATTGAAACGAAATGTGATGACCTACTTTCAGAACATCAACACTGCGGGGAATTTTCCGGCCCCTGATGGATCTGGATGTCGCCATATGCAACTAAAAAAAAAAAGGATGGTATTGGTAAGATTTGACTACCGCAACCGCTGTTTACCTCTACGGTTTTTTTCTGCTTGATGGTACCTAAGGAGCTTCTTAGCGAACAATGAGCAGATACAATTTCCTTCAGGCATTCTATGAAGTAGGAGAATAAAGAGACAGGAATAAAAACAAAAAACAAAAAAAAAAATTTTTTTTTCTTGTCCTGTATTTTTATTCTGATAGTTTTTTTTATTGATCACAAAATTTTTATTAATAAATGTTAAGAATTTTAAGACAAGAAAAAATATTTTACACAAATTTATGTATGTGCATTACGTCATGCATAATAATTTTTTTCTCTTCGTTGATTAACTTTTTAGCGAATAATGAGCGGATACGAATTTCACCAGACATTCTATGGAATATAAATTGAATAGAATGAAGAAATAGGAATAAAAAAAAAACCATTTTTATTTTCAACTAAAAAAAAGAGGGCGGTATTGGTAAGATTTGACTACCGCAACCGCTGTTTACCTCTACGGTTTTTTTATCTGCTTGATGACCGTTTTTATCTGACCTAAGGAGCTTCTTAGTGAATAATGAGCAGATACGAATTTCTTTATGTATTCTATGAAGTATAAGTTGAACAGAATAAAGAAATGGGAATAAAAACATTTTTATTTCGGCATACAGTATTTTTATTCTGATAGGCTTTAGACTGATCGTTACATTTGTGTTAATAAATATTAAGTACTCTAAAACAAGAAAAAATTACTATTTCACTCAAATCTATACGTATACATTATGTCATGTATAATAAAAAAATTTGTTCTGTTCGTTGATTGACTCCTAAGCGAATAATGAGCAGATTCAAATGCCGTAAAATATTTTTATTCAGATAGGCTTTAGACTGATCGTTACATTTGTGTTAATAAATATTAAGTACTCTAAAACAAGAAAAAATTACTATTTCATTCAAATCTATACGTATACGTTATGTCATGTATAATAAAAAAATTTGTTCTGTTCGTTGATTGACTCCTAAGCGAATAATGAGCAGATTCAAATGCCGTAAAATATTTTTATTCTGATAGGCTTTAGACTGATCGTTACATTTGTGTTAATAAATATTAAGTACTCTAAAACAAGAAAAAATTACTATTTCACTCAAATCTATACGTATACATTATGTCAGGTATAATAAAAAAAATTTGTTCTGTTCGTTGATTGACTCCTAAGCGAATAATGAGCAGATTCAAATGCCGTAAAATATTTTTATTCTGATAGGCTTTAGACTGATCGTTACATTTGTGTTAATAAATATTAAGTACTCTAAAACAAGAAAAAATTACTATTTCACTCAAATCTATACGTATACATTATGTCATGTATAGTAAAAAAAATTGTTCTGTTCGTTGATTGACTCATAAGCGAATAATGAGCAGATTCAAATGCCGTAAAATATTTTTATTCTGATAGGCTTTAGACTGATCGTTACATTTGTGTTAATAAATATTAAGTACTCTAAAACAAGAAAAAATTACTATTTCACTCAAATCTATACGTATACATTATGTCATGTATAGTAAAAAAAATTGTTCTGTTCGTTGATTGACTCATAAGCGAATAATGAGCAGATTCAAATGCCGTAAAATATTTTTATTCTGATAGGCTTTAGACTGATCGTTACATTTGTGTTAATAAATATTAAGAATTTAAAACAAGAAAAAATATTTTACACAAATCTATACATATACATTACACCAAGTATAATAAAGGTTCCCCCCCAGTGAGCAGAATAAAGTTATAAAAATGAGAAATTAGTTTTCTTCGTTCAATATCTTTGTTTAGATAGATTTTATAACAATCAGAATGGAAAATTAATAACATTTTAAATTAAGGAAAAATGAATATTGTACTCAAATTCTGTACATGCATGTCACGTTTCATTTAATCTTGCTTTGTTTCGGTTAATACGAGTTCCTTAAGGCATTGTCAGAAGAATGAATTCATCTGAACAAAGAAATAAAAATAAATATTAATACTTTCATCTTTGTCATCTGAAACATTTGTTTGAATAGATTTTTAATGAGCATTGCATTTTTGCAAATAAATATTAAAATAAAAAGATATTTAAAAAAAATCATGTTTTCGAAAAATAAAATCACATGCAAATCATGTAAAATTACATGAAACCTACATTGTCTGTTGTTAACAGTACATATATTTGTTTTGGCTCATTTAAATATGAAACGTAAATGAATATAAAATATCAATTGACTTAAAAGATTTAGATAATTTGCCTCACAAACTGATAATCAACAGATATTAAAAAAAGGCATTATATTTGTCATGTTCCTTTGGTTAGACAGAAATTTAGTTAACATAATTACTACTAATAAATTTTAGACAAATTTTAGAACCACATTTTTTAACCGCTACATATTTTGACTCCACCTAGTTACAAAATTGCTGTTAATTTAAAAAATAATTATCTGATAATTTTTCATTTATTATTATTTTTACTCTTGATATAATTTTATAATGGACTATTTCGTAAAAATAAAGATTTCGATGTTACTTTTAAAAAAAATTTACATAGTATTTGAATTAATGTAAAGTATTTTTGATATAATTAAAATAAGATTTTGATTTATTTAATAAAAGATAGCATTTCATATTTATAGGTGGACATAAAATTAAAAAAAAAGGTCTTCTTTACCAGACAACTAGTTAAGCAATTTAAAATATTTCATAATTGATTTATCATTACATTTAAGCATTTGCAACTGAAATACAAAATTAAGCGATCTGGATTATAAGAAATAATTTTTCTAAGATTTTATTCATGCTTGTGCAAAGAACTTGTCTAAAATAGCAAATAAAGAAAATTCTGTAAATTTTGTAGAGTATTTTAATAAACGGGTAAAATACATGTTAAAACATTTTTTAAAATAAATAACAATCTCAAACCAATCAAATTACTTTATCAAATTCCTCTTTTTCATTGGCTCAACAGCTCCATGGTGGAACAAGGCCATCTGCCTATTGCCAGATACTTTACCAAATTACCAACATTAAATTTACACATTTACCAAATTTAAATTACTCAATTTTTTTAATCTAATTTAATTTACTTATCTATTCCGATAAAAATATTGTATATATGTAATTCTATGTTGTATTTGAACGTCTTATTAACAAAAAAATAGGATACTTTTTTATTGTTTATGTAATCTAACCCGAAACAAGTATTATAAAAAAAGTATTATTTTCCTCCTTTTTTCACTCTAGTGCAGAAAGTCCTTTATAAATAATTTTCATTCATTTTTTTAAGTTTATCTGGCGCAATCTATTGGTAGATACATGTAACATAAATCTAAAAAAACTGAAATTATTTAATTAAATTTATTTTATGAATTAATACTTGAAAAAAACTGTATTAACATCCAGTGTCATGCACTTACAAGTTCAAATACACTTTTTAAAACTTGAGTGGATAAATAACAAGCATTTTATTAACGATTGAAAATTTGAACAAGATATATATAGGGAGAGTGTGAGCTAATAGTAGGAATTGAAAAAATAAGTATGTAAACAAATGACAAAATTTAAAAAAAAATATTAATGAATTAACTATCTTGAAATTTGTAATATTATTTAATCTGGTAAATATTGTGTTTAGATACAATTTTTTTTATATATTTGTTTATCATCCACGAATATTTTCAAATAGTTTTCCAATTCGTAATTTTTTTAAAACTGCATCTGATGACATGAATTTTTATGTAAAATACATCTGCTTTTTTTTAATAAAATAATGCAATCATTACACGCGAGGTAAATATTTTGTTTTTTAAATATTTCATATTGTATCATATTTTGTGTGTGTATGTGTGAATACCATCAAAATATATGATATAGTAAAAAAAAAAAAATCAGTGCAGTAACAGTGCTGTCATCCAAATGAAAAATAAAATGAATATATTAAAAAAAACCTAATTTTTATATTATAGAAAAAAAATTGTATTTAATTTAATTTATTCTTTTCAAAATCCATGAAGCATTAATTTGTAAATACACCGGCTTTTTTTTAAATGACATTCATTGCTGCTTTTAAAAGTTACGTGTTTATTAAAATCAGTGTGAATAAAATTGTAATGTAGACAATTTTTATCCTTTTCCTTTAATTTTTTTAGAAATACTACTTTAATTAATTTTGAGTTAATGATATACTAGATTCATAAATATTTTACACTCGTTTTTATTTCACAAAATATAATATTCCAAATATTTTTTTTTTCTTTCTAATGCAGCTGGCAAACACAGACAGCTTGGTCGCCTTAAGGCAAGTGCTGCACAGACGTACTCACTTTGCATTACCCAGTGGGCGTGTGTAACTTGAAGATAAGCCACGGACGCGGAGTGCGGAGTAACAATGCCCCCCGCAAAGCTCTACGATCCTATTAGACCGGAACCTACCTTTTAAAGTGGATTCCGAACCACTACAAACAACCATGGCACCGCCGGGATTCGAACCTGGAACCTGTGGTACTGAGCGCCAGAGCGCTAGCCACTCGGCCGTTCAGGCCCTATATTCCAAATATATATAAATAGGTATTTCGGAAGAATTCGGGTTCGAGTCCCGGCGGTGCCATGGATGTTTGTAGTGGTTCGGAATCCACGTTAAACCGTAGGTCCCGGTCTAATATGATCGTAGAGCGTTGCGGGGACATTGTTACTCCGCGGCCGTGGCTTATCTTCAAGTTACACGTGCCCCCTGGGTAATGCAAAGTGAGTAACATCTGTGCAGCGCTTGCCTTATGGCATCCAAGACCAAGCTGCCTAAGTGTTTGCCAGCTGCATTAGAAAAAAAAATATTTCGGAAGAATATAAGTCTATGATCTATAATTGAGAAATTATTTTTATTTAAACTAATCGATAGTTTATTTATCAGAGAGATTGATTGATTCTACATAAAAATGAAAAGAAGCTTTTTTGAAATGCAATTTTTTTTTCTGTAGGTGTGTTAAGAAACTATACAGTTGGCCTACTAGAGTAAATGAAGATATATAACTTATTTTAAATACCAATTAAACGCAGTTAGTAAAAACAAATATTACATAATTAAATGTAATAAACGTATTAAAATTATTAAATTAACTATTAAAATTTTTAAAAGTAAAAAAAAAAAATGATAGATTATTTATGAGAAACATTTAATATCGAAATTAATAAATAAATTATCTCTTACATTTATTCGCTTAAAAAAACCCCAAAAATTCTAAAATTTCGGTGAAATTATACTAAATCTTTTACATTCATATAATTGAATAATTATTTATTTTCCCATAGGATTCTTTAAAAAAAAATCATGTTTATTTAAAAAACAAATAAATTTGAAAAAAAAAAAAAAAAAAAAAAAAAAAAAAAAAAAAAAAAAAGGAAGAAAACCTTGTTTACAAAATTATTTCTAAATTTTTGATGGATACATTTCAATATACGATATTTGTCATTGTTTTGTAAAAGGAGTACTTAAAAAAAGGTAAAGTTATCTAGAATTATGAAGAATATATGTTAATTAGAATATTTTCTATCTTACATATTTATATATTTTGTATATAACTGCTTTAATTTCAAAATAAATTTGTTATATTTAGATAAATTTTTAAAAACTTGTTTAATACTATTTTTTTTCTTCTTATTATTACAATGTAATACTGGGGCCTGAATGGCCGAGTGGCTGGCGCTCGGTACCACATGTTTCGGGTTCGAGTCCCGGCGGTTCCATGGATGTTTGAAGTGCTTCGGAATCCACTTTAAACCGTAGGGCCCGGTCCTAATAGGATCGTAGAGCGTTGCGGGGGCATTGCTACTCCGCGTCCGTGGCTTATCTTCAAGTTACACGCACCCCATAGGTAATGCAAATTAAGTAATGTATGTGCAGCCTTTGCCTTAAGGCATCCCAGACCAAGCTGTATAAATGATTTCCAGATGCATTCGGACAAAATAAAAACAATTTAATACTTACAACTATTTTAAAGAATATACTTTTTATAAATATTTAATGGTACCACCTTTCAAAAATAAATTATTTCTTGTTGCATACAAGATGTGTGAATAGTACTAGGCATATATATAAGAAAATCACGAAGAGATTAACATTTTCTATTAATTTTTAATTCACTTACACAAACAATTTTCAAAATAAATTAATAAAAATTAAAAATCGATGTCTCTGGCAGTTTACCCAAGTAATTCTCGATTCCATGTAATGCATTTTTTAAACATCATTCTAGTGTGTAAACAATGCATATATAATTTTCAACTTTCCACAGTATTCTTCATAAAAAAACATATAAAGTAGTAAGTATTAAAATATAGTAGTAAAAAAAATAAAGTTATCGATTAATATGTGACTCGAACAAGTAAACGTAGACAATGAAGAAAGGAAAACATTGCCTTCCGGAAGAAGATTTAGGGTTAATGGCACCGCATTTATGTACCATATATATCCCCAATTGACACACATATCCGCATTTGCGTGCCATATATATCATATATATATATCCCACTAGGCCACCGTATTTTGATACGAGGTGCTTATACACATTATTACAATCGTTATCGCTTCTCATCTTTTCTGAAAGGAATGGATATAATGAACGGATTCTGCATATTCATACCTGAAACATACTGGGCACTAGCTGCGGTCTTTACAGCTGATTCACGCATTGCACATGATGGATGCCCGGCATATGAAGGATTATGTAATATTAAATAGATACTTTGATTGGATTCTGTCCTGTGTAAGTATTTAAAAAATGTGTTTATTTGATGTATTAAAAGTAACTTACAGTTAAGCAACGAAAAAAAGCTGATACAATTTCTCAACTCATCAGAAGTTTACCAATACGCTACGTGGAACAGCTAGTGAGCAGGAGGACTTAGGAGGTTCAAATCAGTGGGTGGTGTCTGTTAGTAGTTTCTGCATTTTCGATGGCAAATGTGGAAACTTATGCAGCGATTTCTTGTGCAGACTTCCACCGAGTTTTGCTTCATACGTTACACATTTGAGTGACTACCCGTACTAGTCCTTTGTCGTGTCGACATGTTTTAAAAATAGTTTAATTATGTGGTGTAATATTATCATTAATGTAGATTTAGCCGCTTGCAATAGATGCATCCCGGCCAAACCACCAATTTCTGTAGAGGTTACACCGGTTTCAATAGATTCATCCCGGCCGAACCTACAGTTTTGTTAGACTTCTCTACCAGTCTCTTTGGTATCCCAGGCTTCAGGTTCGAATCCGGGCGGTGGCATGGATGTTTGTTAGTGGTTCGGAATCCACTTTAAACTGTAGGCCCCGGTCTGTTTAGCCCTCGTGCGCATAAGATGACCGTAGAGCGACAAACCAAACCAAACCAATCTCTACCAGTCTAACAATAGCTTGACTTTTGCAGTGGGTGTCTAGGGGATTTGACATGCAAAACTCTGTAACGGGACGTTACTTTAAACAAAGCCATTTAATATTCTATTTTACAATGATATTTACATTAATTAATTAGTTAAATATCTATCGCTGCTTGACGCAGCCTTCCGCCAGATTTCCTGCCAGCCGTCTCTTCCGCGCCCATCTACGGGGCCCACACCCCTTCTCTTGGGGTCAGAGTTCAAAGTTCAATACACCCCCACGTTGTAAACATGATCTGTCAAAGACAAGCAAATGTCGCTATCTGGTGATTACGACACAAACAAATCCCACATTAATGTTTTATATAATTTATGTACGTATTGTTTTTGTATGTATCTAGTATATAGTGTGGAAATTTGCCTTGGGTGGGAAGCAGTAAAATCGAAGGGCAGTAGTTTCCTGTTATTGCTGTCATGTGACCACAGAAGTTCGTGATACCTTTATAAAAAAATAAAGGATCTACTGCTTCCCTTTTAATATTTTTAATTTGCTGCTTTTCGTCGGGGAACTACAGGTGGTCAAAGATAGCATTTCAGTTAGGAAAGGGTTCAGATATCTAAGCCATTAATCTCTTGCAAAGTGATATTAAACGATATTTATTGATCGGGATACGTTGCAGAAAAATGATTGTGCTGTTTCTGCGACGGTGGAGTGCTAATTTATGTATATTCAGATATTTTATGAGATGACACTTGTGTGGGATAAACCTTTTTTTTTTTTTTTATGTAGCTCACTGAAAAATCGCACATAAAACAATCACACACAAAAAAATCGCGCGCATACACGCACAAAGAAAGAAAACCCAGCTAAACAAAATGACGCATAAAATGAGTTTGATTTGTATATATCGATTTTTTTTTTAAATTACAGAGATTTATTAAATTGTCACACATTTTTAATAAATGTGAACATATATTTAAAAAAAAAATACAGATTGTTTTATTTTCTAACGTTCAGTCTGATCATATTACGTTTTGATTTCCAAAAAAAGAAAGATCCTTAATACAGCAAGGTCGACTTGTTTCACTTCTCCCCCTCATTCTTTAGGAGTCCATCCAATGTTTTGGTACGTTGCTTATACAGAGATTGCACAAATGCACAGTAAATAAGCACAAATGCACAGCAAATACACAGCAATTACTTCGGTTGGCTTGGACAAGATTTATTTAAATGGAATAATCTCAATTGCAAATTCATTTTCCATTTACCCCAAATATGTAGCAGATATATATACTCAAGAGTCAAAACATTATGACCACCTCTACATTTTGCAATGAACACGCCTGGATGACGAAGGATGTGGAAAGTACGTGATCAGGTGGAAGTGTTATTTAACTGCTGTTGGAGAGTCTGAAGAATCATTCTATCACTTACTTCGGTGTGTGATGGGAAAGGCTGCGGATCTAAGCGACTTTGATAGAGGGCAGATTGTAGTGGCTCGAAGGCTCGGAACAAGTATTTCCGAAACTGCACGACTCGTTGGGTTGTTCGCGATCTACAGTTGTTAGTAATTATGCGAAGTGGATGAATGACGGTGAAACCAGCAGTAGACGACATGGTGTTGGACATCCACACGCTATCGAAGAAAAAGTTCGTCGGAGACTGTCTCGCATGGTGAAGCAAAACCGGAGCCAGACAGTGGCTCAGCTGACAACCCAATACAATGCAGGGCAAAGTAGAATAGTATCGGAACACTCTGTTCAGCGGACACTGTTGGATATGGGTTGAAGCTGTGTTGCGCTCCAAAGGTGGACCAACTCGTTATTTACAGGTGGTCATAATGTTTTGGCTCTTTAGTGTATATAGGGATCGGAGTTAATAGAACTTATTTAAATGTATGACTGGTTAACTTTTTCTGATAAAACCTAACACGTGGCGCGTTTTTGGGTAAAGTTATGGAAAGTTGCCTTTGAATTTAGGTGTTAAAACATATTTCTTATAGTATACCAAGTTCGTTTTGACATTTTTTCTTTCGTTATTTTAATTTTCCGTTGTAACAGAATACAGTGACAATTATAAATCCTATAACAAAACATTGCAGTTTCCTCTGATTTTAGATCTTTTTATCCATACTTTTCGATAATTAAACAACATTTTTCTTTTGTAATCAGATAAATATATATCTAAGCATCAGCAATTGCTATGTGCATTTTTACGTACATTTTTATTAATTATGTCACTTAATTCATGCCAGATAAAATTCTGCTTTTCATATATTTTTATAAATAACTACATAAAAATTTTTCTTATATATAAAATGCAAAAACGTAGACTTCGAAATACATATTTGAACGATGTTTTAAAGAAAAAAAAACAATTTAATAATGCAAACGATAATTAAATACTATTCTACACTGTTGCCATTCAGTCCTTTTTATTGATTTAAATTTAATTTATGGAGAAAGTTAAAATAGGTTCAAAGTGTCTGAACAACGACTGTGTGCAACGCGCATGCTCATAGGAAACATTATTACAGATAAGCATGGGCAATTTCCTATGAGCATGCGCGCTGGGGAGAAAAAGCTAACGGACGTCCAAAATACGGTATGCAAAAACCCTCTAATAAGTGAACATGAAGCTGATGAAGGCTAACGCTAATTATGAAGATTCCTAAGCTGTTATTTACAGACAGAATTGATGATAATAGAGAGTTTTTGCATACCGTATTTTGGACGTCCGTTAGCTTTTTCTTCCCAGCGCGCATGCTCATAAACATTATTACAAATACGCATGCGCAATTTCCTATGAGCATGCGCGCTAGGGAGAAAAAGCTAACGGACGTCCAAAATACGGTATGCAAAAACTGTCTATTATGCTGACCATCGACTCTAATTATTCCCTTCCTATTACTTCCAGCGTCTCCATTCAATTGATTAATACTGCATGTTAATGTATAGGATTGAAATGAGCAAGGTAAAACTAATGGCGATATTGTACTTTCTTTGCTTAACAGCTAGTGCAAATTTGGCAACATAGTTTCCTTATTTAATGTAATGTTTTTCACTCAGCTTTAGTATAATTTTTTTTTTTCAATGCAGCTGGCAAACAGACATGGACGTCTTGGATGCCTTAAGGCAAGCGCTGCACAGACGGTACTCACTTTGCATTACCCAGGGGACGCGTGTAACTTGAAGATAAGCCACGGACGCGGAGTAACAATGCCCCCGCAACGCTCTACGATCCTATTAGACCAGGACCTACGGTTTAAAGTGGATTCCGAACCACTACACACATCCATGGCACCGCCGGGACTTTGCACCTGAAACCTGTGGTACCGAGCGCCAGAGCGCTAGCCACTCGACCATTCAGGCCCTGCTTTAGTATAATTTAAATACAAATATATTTTATATATTTTTAACTATTTGAAAATAAATACAACATAGTTACTATACATTAAAAAGGGATGTATTATTCAGGTATTAAGTTATTAAATGACACTTATCTTATTGTTAGTGTCCACTAAGAATTGCTAAAATGGCAAAATTTATGCCAATAAAAAAACGGAAATGGACAGCATAATTTTAATAACCTATTAAGTGAGGCAATAATTCCAACGTTATTAAAAGTTCCAACGTTATTAACGTTATTTTTATGTCAATTGTTGTTAATAAATCAATAAATCCATTAATCATTACAATAAATCATTACAAGGACAATTAGTTAAGTTCAAACACAGTTCCCCTAGTACAGAAAATCAAGGAATTATTAAACACTATTTTTGATCTAATTGTATGATTTAAATATAATTTCTTTTAAAAGTATAAACCAACATATTGTGAAACAATTTGTAATGCTAGAAAACATTCGTCAAAATATTTTACAAATCACTAAACTGCAATTTCAAGTTATTATTTTTGTTTTCAATTTTGTTAAATTAAGATTAATCATTTCAAATCTTTTTCGTCTACATTTTAATGAAAAAGAAAAATGGAAAAGAAATTTACTTTTAAATTCAATTACAAAAAAGCACCGATGCTAATCTGTTGCAATGTTTCAGGCTGCAAGAAGATTGAATTAGGAATACTTTAGTGGCATCTATTAAACTTAATTTTTTAAATCGAGGTTACTTGATTGTGTATGTGAATTAATGTGTAAGAGTCTAGAATCAAAATTAAATTGGCTTGATAAGATATTTCTTCGCTATTTTCCCCATACGAATGCATAACAAGTGAGCGGAAATGTTCGTAGACTGACACATAGATGGCGCTACTAGTTTTAAACCCATATAATTTTTAGTTAGCCTTAACCATCAAGAGATACGTGTATAAATTTGACAACTGTTGCACTATTAGTATGTGAATTATGGCCTTTTTAGTGAAGCAACTTTTATTTAGGCTTGGCTTCATAAACATTATTCAGACTTTGCACCAGAAAAATCAACCATAGAGAAGTGGTTTGCTAATTTTAAACGAGTCGAAATGATCACCGAGGACGATGCACGCAGTGGACGCCCCAAAGAGGCTGTTACCGACGAAAACATCAAAAAAGTCCACAAAAAAATTTCTGATAACCGTAAAGTGAAGTTGATTGAGATAGGTGAGACCCTAAACATATCAAATGAACGTGTTGGACATATCGGGAATATATATTTGGATATGCGAAAGTTCTGTTCAAAGTGGGTGCCACACGAGCTCACAATCGACCAGAAACAACAACGAATTGATGATTCCAAGCAGTGTTTGGAGCTGTTCAATCGTAATATGCTCGAATTTTTGCATCGATATGTGACAGTGGATGAAACATGGTTCCATCATTTCACAGCGGAGTCCAATCGACAGTCAGCCGAGTGGACTGCACGTGATGAACTCTACAAATGCTATAACTCACATACTAATAGTGCAACAGCTGTCAAATTTATACACGTGTCTTTTGAAGTTTAGGGCTAACTAAAATTCTTATGGACTTATTACTAGTAGAGCCATCTAAGTGTCAGCCTACGAACTTTTCAGCCCATATGTTATGTTTGGAGAGTTAAAAATAAGTCAATGTTCTTCCTTTATGCGTGCCTCGTGTATGTTAAAAACATGTGTGTGTATAAAAATGATTTACGAGGAAAGTTACATTTTATTTTTGTGTGTCAGTGGTGAAAAAGAAAAAATTCCGGGTATTCACCAATGTCTTATTATGTATATGTATGCACTCAAGAGCCCAAACATTATGACCACCCCTACATTTTGCAATGAACTCGCCTGGATGACGTGGAAGGCGCGTGATTAGGTGGAAGTGGTATTTAACTGGTATTGAGTGGTGGTATTAATCCATGCCAAGGCGGGTTGAAGCTGTGTTGCGCGCCAAAGGTGGGCCAACTTGAGTGTATATATACGAGGTGGGCTAAAGGTTCATAGGCGATCATATAATTTTATTTTTTTTTTTTTTTTTTTTTATAGAATTTGATTTCATTATTCAATAAAGTTGCCTTCGATGGCGATACAACGATTATAGCGGACATACAATTTTTCGATACCATTTTTAAAGTACGATTTGTCTTTAGCCTCAAAATAGGCTTCAGTTTCGGCGATTAACTCTTCATCGGCGCGAAATTTATGTCCAGGGAGCATCCTCTCGAGGTCTGAGAACAGGAAAAAGTCGCTGGGGGCCAGATCTGGCGAATACGGTGGATGCGGAAGCAATTCGAAGCCCAATTCATGCAATTTTGCCATCGTTTTCATTCTCTTGTTGAAACAGCACTTTCTTCTTCTTCAAATGAGGCCGTTTTACAACGATTTCGTCTTTCAAACGCTTCAATAACGCTACGTAATAGTCGCTATTTATGGCTTTTCCCTTTTTAAGATAGTCCATGAATATTATAAAATGCGTATCCCATAATATTGATGCCATAACCTTGCCAGCCGACTTTTGCGTCTTTCCACGCTTTCGAGTTGGTTCATCACGTGCAGTCCACTCGACTGACTGTCGACTGGACTCCGGTGTGAAATGATGGAGCCATGTTTCATTCATTGTCCCATATCGACGCAAAAATTCGGGTTTATTACGATTGAACAGCTCCAAACACTGCTTAGAATCATCAATTCGCTGTTGTTTTTGGTCGATTGTGAGCTCGCGCGGCACCCACTTTGAACAGATATCCAAATATTCCTTCACGATGTGTCCAACACATTTCCTTTGATATCTTTAGGGTCTCAGCTATCTCAATAAACTTCACTCTACGGTTATCAGAAATTATTTTGTGGACTTTTTTGATGTTTTCGTCGTTAACAGCCTCTTCGGGGCGTCCGCTGCGCGCATCGTCCTCGGTGGTCATTTCGCACCGAGGACAATTAATTTTTTTTTTTTTTCAATTTAGCAAACCACTTCTCTACGGTTCATTTTCCTGATGCAAAGTCCGAATAATGTTCATTAAGGCAAGCCTTGACTTCAATAGTATTTTTTGTCGCCAAAAAGGAATGCTTTATGAACACATGAAATTCCTTTTTATCCATTTTTTCAAACTAACAAAAGTTGCTTCACTAATAATGCTATAACTCACATACTAAAAGTGTAACAGCTGTCAAATATATACACGTGACCTTTGAATGGTCCGGCTAACTAAAAATCATATGGATTTAATACTAGTCGCGCCATCTATGTGTCAGCCTACGAACATTTCAGCCTACCTGTTACATATATATATATATATATATATATAGTTTAAATATTTCAATTTATAAAATTATATTATATTTTATAGAATACTTTGCATTAGAGTATAAAGCAATGAATCACTGTACTTGTTTCTCAGAAATGAAATAATTGGCTTGTGATAACTAAAACATGGATACCAACAGAAGTCTGAGTAGATGACATTTTTTGGGAGATTATTTTTATTTTTTAATATAAATTAAATGATCAAAATAAGACGAGTTTTTTAACACTTAAATAATAATTTGTTTCTTTTTTTTTCGTTTGAAAACCGAAAGGGCCATTTAATTAGTATACTTGGCAATTGTGCGCGATTTATACAGGGATCTAGATCTTTGAAACCAACAGAGTAATATATAGATGGGAGATGCTGTCTTGAATTAAGTAGATTGTGAAGCAAATTAATGCAATTGGTAACTACAGCATGTTTCAACGATCATTATTATGATAAAACCAATGATCCCCACTCTATGAAAATTCACTCTCTCACTTCTGAAATAAAAACATTTGCTTTTTCATTTCTCATAAAAAATGTGACCTTAAGCACAATAAATTTTTAAATTAAAAATACAACCCCCCAAAACAAAAAAAATCACCTAGTTTTCTATTGACGTTATATTCCAAGACAGTATGATTCAATTCATTTTAAGTAAATTAATCATTATAAATTATACCACTCGTAACTCAGGTACGTGCAGGATGGTTCTGGTACGTATCCACGAATGGGGTTCAAACTGTTTTATGGGGTTTTTCCTAGGGGTTTCTCTACGTATCCACGAATGGGGTTCGAACTGTTTTATGGGGTTTTTCCTTGGGGTTTCTTTACGTATCCACGAATAGGGTTCAAACTGTTTTATGGGGTTTGTCCTAGGCGTTTATCTACGTATCCACGAATGGGGTTCAAATTGTTTTATGGGGTTTTTCCTTGGGGTTTCTTTACGTATCCACGAATGGGGTTCAAATTGTTTTATGGGGTTTTTCCTAGGGGCTTCTTTACGTATCCACGAATGGGGTTCAAACCTTTTTATGGGGGATTTCTAGGGGTTTCTTTACGTATCCACGAATGGGGTTCAAACTGTTTTATGGGGTTTTTCCTAGGGGTTTCTTTACGTATCCACCAATAGGGTTCAAACCTTTTTATGGGGGTTTTCCTAGGGGTTTCTTGATGTATCCACGAATAGGGTTCAAACTGTTTTATGGGGTTTTCCTAGGGGTTTCTCTACATATCCACGAATGGGGTTCAAACTGTTTTATGAAGGTTTTAGTAGGGGTTTCTTTACGTATCCACGAATAGGGTTCAAACTGTTTTATGGTGTTTTTCCTAGGGGTTTCTCTACGTATCCACGAATGGGGTTCAAACTGTGTTATGGGCTGTTTCTTTGGGGTTTCTTTACGTATGCACGAATGGGGTTCAAACTGTTTTATGGGGGTTTCCCTAGGGATTTCTTTACGTATCCACGAATAGGGTTCAAATTGTTGTATGTGGTTTTTGCTAGGGGTTTCTCTACGTATCCACGAATGGGGTTCAAACTGTTTTATGGGGTTTTCCTAGGGGTTTCTTTACATATCCACGAATGGGGTTCAAACCTTTTTATGGTTGTTTTCCTAGGGGTTTTTTTACGTATCCGCGAATGGGGTTCAAACTTTTTATGGGGTTTTTCCTAGGGATTTCTTTACGTATCCACGAATGGGGTTCAAACTTTTTATGGGGTTTTTCCTAGGGGTTTCTTTACGTATCCACGAATGTGGTTCAAACCTTTTTATGGGGTTTTCCTAGGGGTTTCGTTACGTATCCACGAATGGGGTTCAACGCTTTTTATGGGGGTTTTCCTAGGGGTTTCTTTACGTATCCACGAATAGGGTTCAAACTGTTTTATGTTGTTTTCCTAGGGGTTTCTCTACGTATCCGCGAATGGGGTTCAAACTGTTTTATGGGGTTTTTCCTAGGGGTTTCTTTACGTATCCACAAATGTGGTTCAAACCTTTTTATGGGGGTTTTCCTAGGGGTTTCTTTACGTATCCACGAATGGGGTTCAAACCTTTTTATGGGGGTTTTCCTAGGAGTTTCTCTACGTATCCACGAAGGGTGTTCAAACTGTTTTATGGGGTTTTTCCTAGGGGTTTCTTTATGTATCTACGATTGGGGTTCAAACTTTTTATGGGGTTTTTCCGAGGAGTTTCTATAAGTATTCACAAACGGAGTTCAAACTTTTTTAAGGGGTTTTTCCGAGGTGTTTCTATAAGTATCCACGAATAAGGTTCAAACTGTTTTATGGGGTTTTTCCTAGGAGTTTCTATAACTATCCACGAATAGGGTTCAAACTGTTTTATGGGGTTTTTCCTAGGAGTTTCTTTTTCATATCTGACTCATACATATGATGTAGCCATCCCTAAATGTCCTCCAAGTATTACATTTTTCATTTCGTAATCGATGTGCAATTTTTCACTCATTTAATTGGAACGTTGCCCATTTTTCAAAAAGACGAAGGAAGAAAAATGTCAATTATAAATTATTTATATTCTATATACCTTCCACTGGATCAAATTGATATAAACTGAAATTTTTTACATCAATACTAGTATTTCAAAGAATTCTAAGTTCAATTAAATAAGCCTATCTAACTACACCGTATTCAATGCCCAGAAAATTCTACCTACTTTATACTTTTGACGAATGAATGTATGTAACCATTGTATTTTATTTCAAAATAATGATCTTAACTTGGATAAAAGAAATGGTTACGAAACTAATCTAAGTCACAAGGGCATAAATACCATCGAAAGTGCTCTCTCTAAAATTGTTAACTCTATTAGAGAAATAAAAGAGGAACATTCTCCTAAAATGGAACAATTTATTTATTGCTATACCTTATTTGTAATTCGTTATCTGATAAAAAATGTATGTCCAGAATAAAATTTTAGAAACAGGATGGCAATTATTATAGAACTTATTCTTACTAAAGTGAAATAAGCTATTAATCGAAACAGTAACGAACAGATGGTGCTTCTTTCTTTTAGAAACTCAGCATATGTTTCGGAGTGAAGTAATCCATTATTTACAGAGTTTGGTATTTATAACAGGTAACTTTAATTTAATACAAACTTAAAATGAAAATTTTTATTTCGGTTCAGCCAATATATTATTAATATAATAAATATGTGTAAGAAGTTATTTTCTTCAAAATAATCGTTTTTTATTTTTCTATACAAAAACAAACTTTGTTTAATATGTTTGAAAATACGTAACCATTAAATTATTATTATGAGAAATTGTGTTTAGTATATATAACTTAAATTCAAATAGTTTAGTAACTTGGTTACGAAATTTTTTGAAAACAAATATTTTACTTGAACTATATTTAAGTATATTGTAACTTAATACATATGTAAATAAATTGTAATTTTTATTTAATGAATATCTAACAGATTAATCTAATTAATAAAGTACATTAAAATAACGGATATTTTTTTATTCATTACTTATTTAATTTTAAATGTTTAACAAATTAACAAATGTAATGAAAGGTAAAATTCATTAAATATGTATTCTTCACGTACCATTATAAGAAAAATTTTGTACTCAATTATTTTTAATTAGTACTGTACATATAGACATTATACTATTCTTTTCAAAACATTGGGAATATCATAATCGATGTTTTTATGCCTCAAATGATTTAAAAATATGTACGACTTCAGATGAAAATACATCTAATTTGAGTTTTATGTAAAAAACATAGAAAACCTACACAAAGTAGTTCTGCTATCGATGCAAGACATTTACATAAGTCATCACTACAAACTCTTCGAAACAGACTAGCAAGTATCAGGAAAAAAAGTGACTGTAATACATGCGACTTCATATAATTGCATCTCCTTCAATCGATAATTGTACTATAAAATTATTAAATTGCTATAAATTACTATAAAATAAATTTACAAAAACAAATAACTCTAAGATAGATTTCAGCTTTATAAACCCCTAACTATTAAACAAACGTACAGTTAATTATTACAAATATTTAAATAAAACAATGACGTTTATGCCTCATAAAATATTTAACTCACAATAAAATATTTAATTCATAATGTAGTGTTGATCGTTTAAACCAACTTAAATAAATTTAAAAAAAAACAATGTTAAGAGGAAATATCAACGTTGCTTACTGTAATAACTAAAAGAAGAAAAAAATTAAATAAACACCGCCAAATCACCACATATTTTGCTCGGTAGTATACAAATTGTCCAGAAGCTTATGGTACGGAGAAATTAAACATACATGAAATCATAATGCGTCAAAAATCATAATCATAATTTCAAAATAACAATATAGTTTAATTATAATAATGAAATCAAATGAAGTACATGAAAAGATTAATTCAAGATAATTATTGACACATAACTGCTAATAATACTATCAGTTCTTTTTAATAAATTCAGAAATCAGTCTTGTTATCATACGACAACAATTGACATGCAATTTAACGTAATAATTATTACATTGAATATTATTACATTAATACATTAATTGGACATAAGAACTATTCATGAAAATCTACGACTTCAAATTAATTGTTTAATAATAGGTTAATAATAGCAGAAAGGCAGATTTGTCAATATAGGACTAAATATAATTACACTATGCAAAAATATATACAAATATTAGAATAGTTAATACATGCTTAAAATTATACACTCTAAAACAAAATGTGTTTATATAAATTATATTCTATCCCTTCCTTGGAGATTATCATGACTCTTGGGTCAGAATGCTTTGGAGTAGTAAACAAAATTCGACTTTCAAAAGGATTATACTTGATTTACCAAAGTGATTATATTACCCAAAAGTATTCGCATATGCTGACGATCGGGATATTAGAGAATCTGAACACCAAGAAGATCAAATATCCTTACATCCGTCAATGACGAGAGTAGCCAAGCTCGACAGCAAGGGGGCTCTTTCGTCTGTCTGCTCCATCATTGCTGAGAGGTTGAAAACTATTCCTGAATCTGCTTCAAGAACTATTCACCTTACTCTCACCTTCAGAGCTTGTGTGTCATCCTATTTTTATGTCCTCGTGCCAGTCCACCTCCTTCAACTTAAGTCCTTCCATTATACCTAATTTTAATTTATTTAATTGGCCAGATACAGCTTTTAAGAGACCACACCAAGACAGCTATTGGTTTGAGGAGAATATCTTTGCATAATTTAAAGCTGGCTGTCCCCCTCACTCCACGTCATATCTAAAATTCTTGCTGACAACTCCTTTCACAAAATCCCATTGTGCCAAGTCTTGAGGTTCGCATCTCTTTCATATGACTCAGTGGTCAGACATTAAAAGCCTCAAGAGCAAACAATCTGCTAGCTAAATCTTATCCAAGTACTACTTGCGTCACTCAACTAGCAGTTTCTAATTAATAGTCTCTTCTCCAAAAGGAAACAACCTTACTTTTGACGAGAAACTAATTCCAAGCCAGCTGTACTCATAGAGTAAGACAGACTGCAAACCGCCTTTCATTGATTTTACACAACATACATTCCAAAGGGAGAGGGGAAGGATATTTTTCAAGCACATACACTAAGGACTGATGCATTCAACATCATTAATATAATATACATAAAAATTTATAATATTAGCACATTAAACATAAAAAGGTTAAAATATAAAACTGCATACTAAAACATAGAAAAGGAGAAAAACCTTCGTAAAATATATTTAAATGCATATTGACACCCACTGTTAAAATAATTAACTATCAGTTAGATTAAAAATGCATTAGAAGTAAATTTGATACCACATTTTTATAATTAAATAGAAGAAGAATTTACTGCTTTCTAAATGATGTGGTCAGGTTTTGGTTATAGTTGTAAAAGGGCAAGTAAATTTGAGTTTTACATAGTATATGACATAGAATAAAGCAGAATTCAATTCAAATTTTATTGCACATTAATGATTTTACAGATTATTTTAAAGTATTAATTGTAAATAGTAAAAGTACTGCATCATAATATTTTCATCACTCTATAAATTAAAAATAATAGATAAAAGATATTTCCTCAAAATAGTTCAGTAACATGCCGAAAATGGGGAATCATTACTTAACCGTAATAATATATATCTTAACTATTACTATTTAATGAAAATAATTCAAAATGCCTTTACCACTTCATTAATAGTTATTCAAACTTATTTTTAACAAACATTATAACTCGAGACATAATTGAGATGTTTAGATATCTCACTTCACATTCCCTGAAGAACCGAAGTCACTTTTGAAACAATATCAAAGAATAAAGCATACAAGCGTTGTAAAATGTCGTTGGTAATTTATGAACCATTAATTACTCACAATGTCTTATATATGCGAAATATTTAAAGGTTTTAAGGAAATTGATAGAACTTTAATTACAAAACACGTTCCACTGATACTACGTCTCATGAGAACCAAGATATTTCACGTCTTTATTTGAAATTGTGTTACGTAAGTTTAATCTTCTGCTAAATATCTTCAAAGGAACAGATCTGTGAGTTCAGAAATACCAACCATCAACTGGAGAGTTAAGAATATTACAATTTTATGCCATAAATAAAATAAAACCAAAAATAAAAGTACAACTGTACAATGGTTCTTTGGAATTAAATAAAATGATACAGTAAATAATGCAAATAAATTCTAATGTCAGGCACTTTGATTTGAAGTTTAGAGCAGATTCAATGTTGTACAGAATGCATGACTGGAAACCTGGTACATTGAATCCATATTTTGAAAATGTCACATTTAAAGTTCATTCCTCATCTCTTCCTCGAGCTATCAAATAATAACTTTTTAGATGCTTAACTTGCCCATTCTTGACACAGAAAATATACTTTTTTAATTTGCCTTCTCCCTCTTGTGTGGAAACCCGAAATTCTATCCAACATGCAACGTAAATATTAATTTGCACAAATTGTAGGATTTATTAGCATCTCCTGTCTTGGCCTAATCATGGAACTGTTGCGCCACTGAAGCTGATGATGACGATATAGTATTTATTATATATTTTTTTATTTTGAAGCCAATTATTTAGTTACGTACTTTTCTTCTAATATATGCTTTTCACTGAAATAATTTTCAGTTTTAAAATATCCAAGGTTTTTTTTTTTTTTTTTTTTTTTATACTTCCATTGTACGGGGCGAAGTTGGATCCACCTCCTCGTGGTGCCCCCTGGTAACGTCACTTAAGACGGCCAAGCCATCCACACGTCTCCGCAGGTGTTCTCGAACACGCTCTATAACGTGGACGTTGATGCCCTGGAGTAAAGTAAGCCCAGTTGAGGGCAGCCATAAGCGGTGGGGGTGTTGTACTTATTACATATCGCCCTATCCGTGGAGCCGGATAAGGCGGAATCCTGGTAGCCCTGAGTTGGTTCTGTCTTCGCTTCTGGTCATGCAGTGTTTCCGTAAGCCTTCGGGCAGGTCAGGTTATCCTTTTGAATACTTCCATTGTACATAAAACTATGCCACATCTGTCTTCACCTTTTAATTCTTGCAATTAATTTTCTGCCTGTTATTATATTTTCTAATCCTTCAATTTATAAATAATTACTGCAATGATTAAGTACTCTATCTCGCTGTCTCATTTATACATTTTTAAACGGTGTAAAATGCATTGTAATGCATCACAAGCATTTATCATACTATGTTATTGTAAATAGGTGCCTGAATGGCCGAGTGGCTAGCGCTCTGGCCATTCACACACAGGTTTCGGGTTCGAGTCCCGGCGGTGCCATGGATATTTGTAGTGGTTCGGAATCCACTTTAAACCGTAGGTCCCGGTCCCAATAGGATCGTAGAGCGTTGCGGGGGCATTGTTACTCTGCGTCCATGGTTTATCTTCACACTACACGCTCCCCCTGGGTAATGCAAAGTGAGTACATCTGTGCAGCGCTTGCCTTAAGGCATCCAAGACGTCCATGTCTAAGTGTTTGCCAGCTGCATTAGAACAAAAAAAAATGTTATTGTAAATATTTTATTTCCATATATTCAAGCACCAAATGTAAGTCTTGTATGTCAATTTTTAGCATATTGTTTTCAGAGTTGTTAATATTTACTTGGGTTCTATCATATATTTATTTGTAAAATATTATTTTCCTGGCTTAGTCACTGAAATGTCAATAGTAAACACTAAGGAAATTTTTCCTTTTTTTTCTTTTTTTTTTTTTTTAGTACTCTATCCTGTTTTCTGATTTATACATTTTTAAGCAATGTAAATTGTATTATAATTAATTGCAATATTTCTCACACTATATTACTGTAAATATTTTATTTCTATATAGTCAAGCATCAAACGTGAGTCTCGCATGAAAATTTTTGTTACATTTTTTCAGATTTATAAACACACACATGAACTCTATCATGTATTCATTTAGATTTCATTTTTTTTTTTTTTTTTTGTAAAATAGTATCTTTATTATTTAATCACTGAAATGTCAATAGTAAACACTAAGAGATATTTTAGTTTTTCTTTTCTTACATTCCCGAGCAAGCATCGTAATTTTGTTACATTTGGAATCCCTTTCATTCTTGCTAGGAAAGTGGTATTGTGTTTGGGTGTGGTGTAGTGTTTGTAATAATCATCAGACAGTTCTGGTTATGAAATGGTAAAAATTCTAATGATATTGGTTAAATTAAAAGATAATTTAATACAATACTATGTGAAAACCAATCCATTTATTTTCTATTTACTTTCCTTATGAAATTATTTTTTACGCTATTGATTTTTATGATCTATACATACAAAGCACATTCATAATCGGCATAAATCAACATCTAACCGATTTCCTATCGAAGTGATTAGATTATTAAATTATATTAAAAAAATATTCGGGATAATATGTTTCATATATCGGCACATTTTTTTATAAGTGCCTATTTTTAATGTATGTTATGATGTATAAATTTTATTACAGAATCAAAATTGATATTGGTAGAATTTTTATCTGTATTGATTATTCATGTGATTTCCCAACTCTTTGTAACATATTTTGTAATCATTATAATAATTTATATTTTGCGTATCTAATAGGTAAGAGTCTAATAATTAGAACCATTTTAATGTATTTTATTATCTTTAATTTCTATTATTTATGAATAATATTGATAAAATCATGAATTATTTATTAATAAAATAAAACATGTACAAAAGTACATTTTATGACATTAACATATATCATTATACAACATTTTTTAAATTTAATTATTCAATTTAAAAAACAAATTCTCTGTTATGCAAGAAACATTATATATTAATATTTCTTGAAGGAATTCGGCAAAAATATTTATAAAAAATTATTGACCAAAAAATATTTTATAAAAAATTTACTTGCGGTATATCAATTTAGTAGTTATTTATTATTTTAATTACTTTATATATATTCTTGATATTTATTATTTTTAATTTATTATTTTTTTAATATATATATATATATATATATATATTTATATACGGTCAAATGATTTTTTTTATTTGAAATGCACAATTACTTGATTAAATACCATCACTCAGTCTATAATGCATGAAATAAATATATTTATATAAAAAAATATTTAATCTAAAAGCAGCAATACAAATATTTAATCTAAAAACAACAATACAAATATTTGTCATATATAATACACACATATAATTTATTTAATTCAATTAACATATTTTTTTAAATAAAATATATTATTCATTTAATGTTTTTATATCAGAATTAAAGCACGTTTTATTTGAAACTTGATCTCCATTTATTTCGACTTAAGCAAATATTAAAACATTATAACAGATTTACATGAAATATTTAACTTTTAGGTTATGAATGAAATATATTATAATATAATATAGCTTATAAAATTAACTTTATCTTACAAACTTCTTAAAACTAACTTAAATTTAATTCTAAATTTTAAGTGTTTTTTATGCCTAAACTGGATTATTTTTACAATTTGTCAGTTGATCTATTGAGAAGTTATAATGTACTAAATTCTGAATGTTAATTCAGCGAGTGTTACTCATGACTGCCCATTAAATTAGGATTCAGTTGTTATATGCAAATAAGTCTCTTAACTTTATGAATGTCCGATTTCCTATCTGAGTATACTTCAAATTCAGATACATAAACTTGATTTTCGAGATAGCCTATTTACTGATGCATGATATCCTCTCAGACCTTTGTAATGCTAATTCCACTTAAAATGTATCGAAGTTCGTATTCTGCATTATTTTGTGTCACGTATTGTCATTGATAATTAGACATGAAGAAATATGGTAATGCTTTTGAATGAATTTAAGAATAATAATTAAAATAGTCATCCGTTATATTAAGGTAAAGAATGAAAGCATATATTAATCAAAATATTATTTTATAAATTATTTACATTATAATTTCCTAAGGAATATTATATAGTTATTTAGTTTCTTTTCTGCAGAATCAATTTCTTCACTAAAATTTAGAAATATATTCAATTTAAGTTTTCAATGAAAATTAAATAAAAGGAGCCTCACTAAACTTCAAATTTGCTTAACTCGCTCAGTCACCTGAACGGAACGTAGGTTGGTTTTTAAGCTTACAGAGACTCAATCTGAACCACTGACGTTCATGGAAAATCGTCTATTGAATCTATATTATTATTAAATCTATCTAATATTCTATTAAATCTCCTATTATTTTATAAAGTATTTAAATTAAAATTTCCCAAGGAAATAATATAGTTATTTATCATAATTTTTGCAGAAGCAATTTTCTAAGTAGAAATTAGAAATAAATTTAATTAAACGTTTTCAGTGAAAAGTAAATAAAATCAACATCATTAAATTCCAAAAATACTTAATTCTTTCAATCGCCTGAATGAAATAAAGGCGGTTTTTCTAGCTTGAAGGAACTCATTCTGAACCATTGACTTTGATGGAAAAAGCTTCAAGTCGATATTAATCATACTTTGCTTCCTTATCAGAAAAATGATTGATCATCAGTGCTTTGGCCTGATGTGATCTGGAAGATAATGTATCCAATACAATTTGCTTCTGCCTTCTTTTTTTCTCCCTATTAGATTTGTAACAGATTTGAAAAATTTTGAAACTTAGAATTTTGAATTACACATGAGCATCTTCAAGAGAGTTCATTAAAATATTTCTACAAGAAAAAATCTGAAAATAACAATACAAATATTTGTCTTACATAATGCACAAATATTAGTTTATTTCGTTCAACTAATATATTTTATGAGAAATAATAAACTATTATAATAATAATCAAATTATCGTGTAGTTAATATCTTATTAGGACATCAAGTATTACCGTATTCTATGAGTTGCATTGAGGGAGTCTACATAAAAAAAACATACCTTAGACACTTTAGGAAAATATTTGTAAAAGAGAAATTTTGACAACACCATGGTTTTCACTGAAGGACTTGGAGTAATTAGAAGTTGGAAGCAGTATAATAATAAAAATATTCAGCAATAAAATGATGTGATTTATACATAAAACTACATGGCAATATTCTCTTATGTATGTAACAGGTTAAGTATTACTGATATTGTGATAATTGACATTTTGATATAATTTCGTTTTGATTTTGATTTTGGAGTGAATACACACATAGAAGTTACCTGAAAGTGTCGGAGGATTGAACTCACCTCCCCTTTTTTCAATTATTTTTAGTTTATCGATTTATGCTGGCTGTTCGTGGCATAGGCAAGGAAGCACTGGGTTTAATTGCACTAGATGAATTTAATCCGTCTTCCTTACCAGCTTGAAATCCCAAAGCCATATTCCAAATTTATTCGGGCCTTTGAGGAAATACGATTAGATAGTGAACCTTCCTCCAGGCCCTGGAATATATATTATAATTTGATTGCTATGTATTAAAACAAATGCTATAACGTCCAGTGAAATTCATTTATATGCCTATTGATTTTTTTTCTATTTCTGTTGTTAGTTAACTATTTTCTGTTTTATAAAATTTTTGTTTCAATCTGAATGTATTTCAATGGAAAATCCAAAATTAAATCTGCGTTAGTTGAATCTTTAAGTTGAATCTGTTCCGCAAATTTCAACTTATCATGTTTGAACATTCAAGAGCGGGTTAATAAACTCATTAATATAACTATGTTTAATAATGCAAGAGATATATGAAGCAATTGATTGGAATACTACAAGAATAACCAAATGCAATAGCCATATCAATATAGCAATGTTGTATAGATCAAGAACTTCAGGGTGAAAGAATTGTTCAAGAATGTCTGAAAAGGATATACAATAAGATAAATGTAGTCACCAATGAAGAATGAAGTATTCCCAATTATACAAGAAACTTTGTTCCATTCAATAGCCAAAAGAATATATCAAAAAATACATTTTATAATTTATTAAATAATTTCCACATTATTGAAGCTCGCACTTGTTTTGAGATATAAATTAAATTTTTAAGTTTTTTATTCCCTTTTGTACGGTAATTTTCATCACTTGTACTCCAAATAACCCAAAAGTTTATTTTACGATAATTACTACTATAGACGTCAATAGAAGCTACAGATCCTGGAAAAGAGCTGGATTAAATTCCAATTATCTTGAGAGAGATTTCAACAAAATTTTGCTTCCGATAATGCTAAACAATTGTTTCAGTTGCACAGGAGAAATTAACACTGATAATGAATAGTATGTTGGCTCAATCATCACTTGAGTCCACTACACACCTTGGGAAAACGTTTGATGCAGTTTTCTCGTGTTACGTAGAAATACCAGAAATGGAATTTTTCCTTTCATGCTTCAATTATTTATTATTTACTATTATTCAATTATTTCTCGCTTTACCTTTAATTCATTTACTTTCAATTTTTTACCGATTATTTACATTCTGATCAACGAATGTAATGAATAATTGCTTGATAGTCTAATATGTTATATACATTAACTTTTCCATCACGAACACAAAACATGAAATTTAACTGCAGTCGTGAGAAATTTTTGCTCAAATATTCTTATGCCAAGCGTAGGTTTATACAACTTCATATAACAACATAAATTATTTAATTGTGCTAGTTAAAAAACCTGATATGTTTTTCAAGTAATTATAGCATTTTTAAAATTAAAAGCCAACTATTTCTGACACCTACCTATTTTACAATAATACATCATTCAGCATAATACGCAAAGATTTCGATAATTGTCATGAACTTTAAAAAATTTGGTTAAAAAATATTAATAAATATTCTTACAATATATTTATTTATTGTAGAAATGCCGATAATTTTATTTTTTCAATTTTCAATTTTTATAGGCATTGTATTATTATTTTCAATTCATTAATGGGACGGAAAGAACGGTTGATTCATTCCTCTAATTGTTTATTTAATTTAGTTTTACAAACAAATCATAAGCATTTGAAGTCCTACTGCGTGTGATCATTTACATTCAATAAAAAAAGTAAATATTTTCAGTTGTAGCGATTTAAATTACAATATAATGACTTCATAATGCATTTTATAACGTCCTAAGAATTGTATTTGTAACCATTCTTCTTCTGACACGCTGAACTAGAGTGCCCTTCTGTGGCATTCAGAAGACATGATTAGATGGACATCAGATTCTCAACCAAAAGGACGCATAGTTCAACGACGTGCTTCTGTTGAGAAACGTTTAGTTTACAGTTTTCTCACACCAAAATAAATTTATTTAGCGAAAACTTGCGTATTAGTTGGCCTATAATCTCTCACTCGCAGAGGAAGTATATTTAGATCAACATTGCATTTCTTGTAGCAGCTTGTTCTTAGTGAAGAGTACCAGCTGAAAAGTGTAGTCTTTCCAAGAAGCTATAATTATCTATTTTTTACTTCATTTGTGTCTATTTGTACGTGTGTGATGTTTCTATTTGAGTAAATAAAATTGTGAGTTCCCAAAACTATACCTCAAGTATCTCGACCCCACTACAACTATTTACAATCTGCCAGCCCGTATCTTTACACTTCAACAAAAATTTTTATTTAAAAAAAAATCATTTTAAAGGTAAACCTCAAAACTAAAACTAGAAACTAAACTTCATTAAAAAATTAAACCAGTATAGGGGGAGCAATAATTCATTCGAAATATATAAGGAAATAAAAATTGTCATGTTGTAAAAGTTAAAAAAAAATTCATATATCTTACATGCAAATATATAAATTAAATAAATTAAAAAATAAATTATACACAGCGATTACGATACACAACAACACATAAATTATCCTTGGTGATATAAAAATCAATACAATTTTATAGAAAATCGAACTTTTGAACACATTTTAGCAATATTTTTTAGTTTATCAATAAACTAAATAATAGTCGATGATGTTTGAAGCAATAGAAATTAGAATATTTAATACAAGATCTTTTTTTAAAAAAAATGCATATAAAAATAATCAAATGGAAAATTTAATAAGTTCAGGCTAGAATTTTATTTATTATGCTGAAAGAATTAATTTTAAGAAGAAAAAAATAGAAATGCGTCGAATATACTAAAAAATTAGAGAAAAGTGGTTTTAATTAATATTTTGCAGTTAAATTAATATTAAATACTTGAATTAAAATAAATATAATTACTTGAAACTTAAAAACAAACAATCAGAATAAATTAAAATAAAATGCATATACAATTAAAGAATTAAAAAAAAAAAAAAATTGTTGAATAAGAAATATTATTCGTGAAATGAAAATATGAATTTTAAATTAATATATAGAATAGCATGCATAGAATATGAATTTAATTTAAATTTAATATTCTATATATGCACATGTGACAATAAATTTCAGTCGAGACAGAAAATTATAAATATATTATACTAAAGAAATGTATAAAATGACATTATTGTTTAATTTCAGGGAATGATATAAAATTGGAATGTAATATTCTGTGTTATCAAAGATGCAATGCAGGAAAATAAATTAAGAACGACAATGAAGACTGAAAGAATGTTACGGCGCGTGGCGTTAATTAACTGCTCGGACTACTGAAATAATATATTTCATACGTTTTTAGGATTTTATTCACAATACACATGTAGTTATACCCAACAAATCTTTATTCTTTTGGTATATTATTTATAGTCTTTATATTATTTATAAAGTACATAGATTTTTAGTTTCGTCTCATTGGATGACTTTTAGTTTCATCAGTACTATTTATTTCAAATTCCTAGCCTGAAAAAAATTGCCCCACCATGTTATTGGAATACATCGCTGGATATGTTTTGACTTGGATTCAGTCATCCAAGGCTAAAAATTCATGGATTGTAACGTTCTCAAATTGTTATTCCTCAAATTTGCTTTAAAGAACTTGGCTGACATTTCGCATTTTACTTTATATTCGGCATCTTTGTCGTTTTGTGATCTTATATGTTTATATACAGGGTTATTATAATTAAAGTCCCACATTCAAAATGCTGTAAAAAAATAACCAATCGTCATAATGGGTTCAAATTTGAATTGAAGATACTTGAAGAAGAGGGAAATGTTATGGCATCAAAAAAGTTCCACCGATTTTTTCCGTCCAATTGGGTATGGCTTTGTAGTGGTGGATGGGATTTACAATAATAGTGTCAGAAATATTGAAGGATTTGTAAGCCATTTTTTCCATCAACAAAAAAAAACAAGCAATCACATTGAACACTACAGTTGGTATAATGTGCAACTCATGCCAAATACGTTGTAATTTTGATTCAAAATATCACTGGCATCCGAATTCACTTTCTTTGTGCCGCTTACAGTGTCATCTATTAATGCACTTTGGAACCCTTTTGAAAACTGTACCGTTTTCCCCTTCTTCAAGTATATGTAGTTCAAATTTGAACTCATTGTGACGACTGGTTCTTTTTTTAACAACGTCTGAAAGATAGGCTTTAATTATAACCACCTTATATATAAAAATATAGACAGATCAATAAAAAAATAAAAATATATACCTACAGTTCACTGTTCCACCAACTGCGCTATCGATGGTACACATACATATATATATATATAGATATAGATATATATTTAGATACATGTACATCTGCAGATACATAAATATATAATATAGGTACATATTTTTATTTATTTATCTAGTTATCTATCTGTCTATCTCTATATATAAACATATAAAATCACAAAATGACAAAAAGGTCGAATATAGGGTAAAAAACAAAATAACAGTCAAGTTCTATAAAGTCTTTCTTATCAATAACAGCTGGAGAATGTTATAATCCATGAATTTGTAGCCGCGAGATCATTGAATCCAAGTCAAAATGTATTCAGCAATGCATTCCAATAACATGGAGGGACAAAATTTCTTCCGCAAGAAATCTACAATAAACTGAATTGATGAAACCGAAAACCATTCAATGAGACTAGACTGAAAATCTATGTACTACAGAAATATGAAATATATATATATGGAAAAAGTTCAAAAGTGCACTAATAGATGGCGCTGTAACCGAAATAAAGAAAGTGAATTCGACTACCAGGAATATTTTGAATTGAAATTACAACGTATTTCGCATCGGTTGCGCATTAAACCAAATGTAGTGTTCAATGTGCTTGATTTCTTCTGTATTTTGACAGGAAAAAATGACTTCCAAGTCATTCAATAGTTGTGACACTGTTAGTGGAAACCCATAAACCACGGCAAAGTCATACCAAATTGGATGGTAAAAATAATGGAACGTTTTTTTGTTTTTTTTGATGCCATAACATTTTCATCTTCTCTTTTTTTGATGCCATACATTTTATCCTCAGTTCAAATTTGAACTCATTCTGACGAGTGGTTCTTTTTTTACAGCATTTTGAAAGTGAGACTTTATAATCCCCCCTGTATATAAATATATAAGATTACAAAATGACAAAGACTAAGGCAAATGACGAAGACCTATAAAGCCTATTTCTGGAATAACAACTGGGGAACATTATAATCTATGAATTTCTAGTCATAAGATGACTGAATCCAAGTCGAAATATATTTCGAGCAATGCATTCCCATAAAATGGAGGGACAAAATTTCTTCAGCAAGAAACCTTCAATAAATAGGACTGATGAAACCGAAAGCCATCCAATGAGTCGGGACTGAAAATCTATGTACTACAGAAATATAAAATATATATATATATGGAAAAAGTTCCAAAGTGCATTAATAGATGCCGCTGTAAGCAGCATAAAGAAAGTGAATTCGACTGCCAGTGATATTTTGAATCGGAATTACAACGTATTTGGCATGAGTTGCATATTAAACCAAATGAAGTTAACATAATAGTAGTGTTCAATGTGCTATGTACAAAATGTATCTACTAAATATATGTACTAAAGAAATATGGAATATATATATATATATATATACATATATATATTCAAGGAGATGTTGTTACTTAAAAATAACAGAAAATGAAGAAATGTTTTAAAATTATAATAATTTGACATACCTTAAATTACAGTGAACACTTTTGAAACAAAAAATAGCATTTCTGAGTAATAAAATATTTCCCCAAAATGTCAAAAATGAAATTTTTCTCCTTATAGTACGTTTTCTTACATTCTTCCGACGAAATATTTGAACGTTAACTCACAATTTCATTTTCTGGGTTGCTGAAAGCAATACCCCGGTGACGTAAAGGTTTTGTATCTCTTACATTATGCCGATATTGGAAGGGAAAAGGGAGCATTAATATTTTCTTACATAGAATAGCTTTTAAGGATTTTGAGATTACAGAGATACAAATTAAAATGTATATGAAATTCTTGAACAGTTGGTATCAAGATTCGAGCATAGAATATTTACGAAAAGAAGAAAATGCTTTTAGACATTGAATTGAATATAAAATTTAAAAAAAAAATGTAAATAACATTTTTAAAGTTATTCCCGAAGCACATTAATCCACAGAAATGTGCTAAATGAAAACTACTTTAGAAATTTGTATTTTTTAGGTATATTGTTGCTGCTTCATAATACCATACTTATTATCAAGGAACATATAATATTTCTTTTAGCATACATATACGTTTAGTTGAAGTTCTGCCTCTCTTTTTCTATATATATATATATAAATATATATATATATTTCCTAATTTATATATTTAATATAAATATTGTTATGTATTTTTAATATATTTATTATATATTTCCTATTTATATCGTGTTTTTGTAGTTTATGTAACATTATGTATCTTTATATGTATATAATTCTTCTGTACGTGTGTTTGGCGCTAAACTCCTCCTAAACGGCTGGGCCGATTTGTAAGAAACTTTTTGTGTGTGGTTGAGTAGGTTACTGGATAGTTTAAATTCCCAAAAGGGCCCAGTAGGTGGCACTGCTATTGGGTTCTTCTGTACTTGCGCTTGTCATTCAACTCCTCTTAAAACGTCTTGACCAATTTTGATAAAATTTCGTGTGTTTGACAAACCATGGTTTACTGGTATATGCTATCCGCTTTCTTGTAAGCCGCCACCGGATGGTGCTGCAGTATATCAACTGCTATACCGTTCAATCAATGACTATGAAACTTGGTAATAATAAGTATGTATTCGAATATGGAAAATATGTTAGTGCAATCCAATTTATTGATCCTGGACGCCAGATGGAGCTAGAGCATTTCATCTTATATACCGTTCAAACATATATTGGAAACATGGAGGATATATATTGGCAATATGCAATTTTCTACAATGCATTTTTTTTTAGTAGGACAACGTATGCTGGGTTCTGCTAGTATATATATAGATAGATAGATAGATTTATTTATAAAGTGGTTACACTAATCCTATCAAACATGCAACTAATTTCTTCAGCCTAACAAACACTATTAAAATTGTCTAAATTATAAGTACTGCCTTCGTATTTTTCCTGGAAGATTTTGCCGATTTCCTCATTTCCCACTCTTTGTAAACCATCAACTAAAACACGTTTAACAATTTGCGTTTAAAGTGTAGCAGCTCGTATCAACTTCCAGTTATCCAAACCCTCATTAAACAATACATTATGAAAAATAATTCAAGTTTTAAATTCATCAATTTAATTGCTGACTTTTAATATTCTGCTTGCCCCTTATAACAACACCAGGCCATTCTGCAGTCATACATAACGTATTTAATCATGTGGTATAATTTAAACGTTTCATATAGTTGTACCTTTTAAGCTTTTTCAGAGAATTAGCTGGATTGAAAACTGACTTTTCGAAAATTTTCCCTCATACATGTTGATTCAAAATAACGTCGATGAGGGGAACAGACAAATTAGCTCTGCGGAAACAAGCAAAGGTAAGATAAGAACAAGAGGTTGATTTCTTTACGATCCTTTAAGATAATATACCAACAAGCTAGTTTTGATCAACATTATGAGCAAAGTCGAAATTAATGATAATACAATTGATACATATGTTGTTACCCAGAAATTTAACAAAAAGAACATTTTGGAAAATTCAAAACTTTACACTTGTAAGAATAGCTTAAATTTACAAAATCTCTAAATTTAAAAAGGAAATTACCCTAGATTATATATGTAAAATTAAATTTTTAGTTACAGACTCTTATAAAAACTAAGTAACTTATAAATTTAATTGGGTTATTGATACTGTTGCTGCAGAGCACTTTTGTAATAATGCTAATTTATTTAGTGATCTAGAAATTTCACACGTTAAATCTATGTGTTCAGCAGTATGTTCAACAGGTCCTATAGAAGGTACAGTTAATTTTTATGCAAATTTGAATGGTAAAAACATTGTATCATTTAAAAAATGTAATGTACTCTCCTAAATCTACTGTCACATTTTATATTGAAGAATTAAACTGTAGTATTAAATGTACCAATGTAAACTTGTAGTTCTTTGCACCAGACGGTAATAAGTTATTTTTTTGCTAAAAGATACAATGATTTATATTTGCTAAAACCTAAATATTATTATAAATTTTTGTATAGAAACGCAGAATATTCGAATGTAAAAGAGATAAAAAAAAATCAGGAATATGGAAATGCTATGCTATGGCATAACATATTTTGCTATTTAAATGTTGATTATTTGATTCAGACTAATAAAGCAACTGCAGTAAAGGGTGTGCACATTTTTAAAATTTAAAAATTAAATTGTAGCACCTTCAAATTAGCTAAATCTAATTAAGTATTTCATTTAAAAGTTTGGTTTAATGCGAATTTCTAAACCATTACACCTGATACATACAGATGTATAAGCCCATTACCAAATTAACTTTGTGGTGGGGCCAAATATTGATAAGAGAATTGTTTTATCAAAATTGGATTGTGCTTAGAATAACATCGAATTAGAGGAATCGAATTAAATGTCCCTACAGAAGTCTTTTAGACTATATATCCTTTATCGCTGCCAGAACGAAACCTGATTTAAGTTATGCAGTCAATGTGATATCTCAATTTCAAGAATAACCAGGAATAAAATATTGGAGTATTCATTAAATCTATTGGGATATGTAAATGATATTAAAGATTTAATTTTAAATTTGTCTCGAAACGAAAATTCGTTACTCAGTTTCGGATTTCGAAGCTAATATGGAATGACCGAGTCTCAATAGATGGAATGGTTTTATTAATAAAATCCCAATTTCATGGCATACTCTTAAACAAATGTGTAAGTTTCTCTACTATGGAAGCAGAGCATATATCGCTATCTGAAACTACAAAAGAGGCTATTTGAATTTAAAATATAATAAATGAATGCAAGACTTTTGCCATTGAATTTTCAGGTCAACTCTTGGTAAACTGTGATAATCAAGCTGCAATAAATTGTTTCGCGTTCATCTTTAGAAAATCACCGGACTAAACACAATGACATCCGTTTTAATTTTGTAGGAAATTTAGTCGAAAAAGAATTTTGAAAATTCAATATTCTAACAGTAAATTAATATGTCTGATATATTTACCAAACCTTTGACTGAAGATGTAGTTAATAAATTTTGTTATCAAACGCATACATGATTTAAATTTATGCTATGTATTTTCTGTATTTGTACTTTGTTTGCAAATTTTGTTAAGAAATAAATTGTATGAAGTAGGGGGTAATTGTTGGTAATTAGTTCTTTTTCAGCTTTACTCATATAAATTTTTTCTATCCGTTTATTTACATCATGTGCTGAAAACATATGATTGGTTGTGACGTCAACTCAGCTCATAACTCCTCAACATAAAGCTCATTAAATCATAAAGTGTTTTAAGTGTGACCCTGGCTGGTGGCAGACAGGATTTTATCATAATTAAGTTAAAATCTTAAAATGTGATTTTTTTTTTCAAATTTTGCGCTTTATTTTACATTTACAATAAAAATTTACTTTCAATTAACTTTAGGTGATTATTTATTTCTCTACAGCACTGCTTTTTGCCAGTTTTCCGACGATGAAGCTATAGAACAAAGGAATGAGAACGGATAACTTGTTTGTGTCCTTTTTGCTAATTAAACGGCTTAGTCATTGGTCGAACTATATTTAAACACAAAGAAATTCAAAATGTTATTTGGATGTCACTGGATAACAAAAATAAAATCAAATGTAGAGGTTAGGTAAGGGTATGTGAAGGTTAGGAGCGTAACAGATGTAAGAAGTAACCACTACTTAATGGTGATGCATCTGAAATTAAAATTCTGAAACCAATTGGGTTTGTAATTGATAACTGTGGGCAAAGTGGATTGGCCACATATTAAGAATGCATTTATGCATTTCAGTTAAAACCCTAGCAATAATGTTAATATTGGAAAGTAAAAGGAAATGAAGGAAACCTGTGTTAACTTGCAGGAGAATGGTAGACAATTAGAGGAATCAGGTGAGGAGGGCATCTGGTCAGAAGTAAGATCTTCTGCCGCTGAGATGGCGTAATAAATTGAAAGTCTTATATGCCACTAAGGAGATAAGTAGTCATTGTAACTTCTCGGCCTACAATATACCTACAACTGCTTCATGAGGACGGCCACTTTCAGGTTCATGGGAACACTTTAATTTTTATTTACAAACATTATATATATAGTGCAGCTTACTCCATGTTTGGAGATTTTCAGAAATCTCGAATCTACGACAAATATAAAGTACTGGTTTGCGGCAGACTATCACATAGCTTGATTCACGAAACTACAAGGGGTTCCGTTTGAAAACAGGCGGAAATCACTGGCCTATTCTGTCACTTCAGAGAGAAAAAAAGAAAAAATGCAACATTTCAGGTCGACTCGTCGTAGAGCTCTCTATTCGTCACTAAAAATCTCCATTTAAGACAATCCGTCAGAGGAGGGGGATCAACTTCCCTCACTCCTCGTTAGAGCAGACATTTCTCAGTTCGTGGTCTATCACTCATCACGATGGTAAATTTCATATTCAATCTCAATTCGAAGTTGTTTCGATCTGTAAAGGTCACACATACATTCGCTAATTTCCCGAATCTCTTTATACATGATACCGGACATCTGCTATGAAATTTGAGTGATAGGTTCTTCTCATTAGTACAAAACACTAATTGCTTTTAATATATTTACCCACAATACTGTTAGTTTGCTGACAATTTTGAAGGAGAGGTTTATTATATATTTGTCAAATAGCATACATTCTTCTCTCCTGGGAATAAAATTCCAAAACTCTACTTGCGAGAAATAAATGCTACAAATTCAAAGCTCGAACTCAAGTTATCTAAATAAATGATGCTTAATATGAGTATATTCAACTTACAGGATGCACATATGGCGATAAGTTAATTTATATTAAGCTCATACGGCCATGTATGTACATCTATGTCTTTAATTAAAGTTAATTGCAAATATTCTCAATAATAAAAAAAATAAGATAGACAGTAGTGAATGAAATTTCATAATTCTTAGATATTTTATAAATTGTACTATATTATGAAATATATGTTTTAAAGATAACCGCACATACTACAATAAAAGCAAAAGTTGATATTGATAAAACGCAACAAGAGAACTGGTTCCAGTTCTGTCATGATTATAAACTAATGTCTGAAAATGAATTTTTCTTGCACCCTTTATTTCCAAACAAGATGAACTCTTTTATTTTCCAAAAAACCTTTGTCTTCCAGGAAAAATGTGCCGAAAGGATGAACTAAAGGGCCCAAAGAACAACGCAATTAAATTACGAGAAAAGTCGAAAGAGACTGAAAAAGTGCAGTGTCTTGCAAAAAAGACCGGAATTCGGAACGCCCAACTCGGAAGACCTCTCGTTTCAGAGAGTAAAACATAAAGCGTAAGTGCAGAGTCGAAGGCGCTTTATAATCGAACGCAGATAGACCGTCATTTTCGGGCAAGAAAGGGTTTCCCGTTTGCTGGGAACTTTTCACAATAAAATGGGATTAGTCCCGTACTCGGGAAAATGTTAAAGGGACTGGAAAATGGATGGGAAAAAAGTCGATGAAATGGAAGGTTGGTAAGATGTGTTATTTCTTTCTTTGTTGATGATTTTGGGAAAGAGATTTGAACCAGAAAGCATTGTTAGATCAAATCAGTTAGAAAATAGAGGACATTTTGCACGGTTGAAAATGTTTTGGAGAACAAAAGGGCATAGATGGAAATGTTTTTAAAAAATATCAATGCTTTTAAGAAAAGCGGATGTCAAAAAAAAAAAAAAAAAAAAAAAAAAAAAAAAAAACGATTTAACCTTAACCGGGTTTGAATAAATTTTCTATAATTTTTATTATATTTCAGTATTGTAAATTATATTAAATTATTTGTTTTTATTTTAAATTGCATTTATTGTTAAATTGCATTTGTTTTTTTTATAATTATATTACGTTATGTGAAATTATATACCTGTCTCTCAAATTATAATATAGTAAATTTTATTTCTTTAAATTATATCATGTTAATTTTTTGTATTTATGTTTTTTATTTTAAATACGTAAGAAATTTATTTCTAAAATTTTTAATACTTTATTCTTTTAAATTATCTTTTTGTATTTTAAATTACATTTAATTATATTTCTATATTTTAAATTACATTTAATTATATTTCTTTATCTGAAATTATATTTAATTATATTTCTTTATCTGAAATTATATTTAATCATATTTATCTTAAATTATATATACTTATACTTACTATATATTAAATTCTATATAATTGATCAGTGTATTTAAAAAGAGGCTACTTACTATGCGTAGATTCAGCTTACAGGACGCACATATGGCGCAAAGTTAATTTAACAATAGGCACATAGAGCCATGCATGTACATCAATATTTTAAATTAAAGTTATTTGCAAACGTTCTCAATAATAAAAAACAAAGCAGAAGATAGTGAATGAAATCTCATTATCTTCATCTATATTATGAAATGTATTACACTAAGAAATATGCAATTTAAATATAACCATATAATACTACAATAAAAATAAAATTTGATATTAATAAAACACAACAATAGAACTGGTTCCAGTCCTTTCATGATTATAAACCAATGTCTGAAAATGAATTTTCTTGCACCCTTTATTTCAAAACAAGATGAACTCTTTTGTTCTTCAAAAAGCTTTTGTTCGTCTCACAAAATTGTGCCGAAAGGGTGAACTAAAGGGCCCAAAGAACAACGTAATTAAATTACGATAAAAGTCGAAAAGAGACTGAAGGAAAAAAAAAGTGCAGTCTCTTGCAAAAAAGACCGGAATTCGGAACACCCGACTCGGAAGACCTTTCGTTTCAGAGAGTAAAACATAAAGCGTAAGTGCAGAGTCGAGGCGCTTTATAATCGAAAGCAGATAGACCGTAATTTTCGGGCAAGAAAGGGTTTCCCGTTTGCTGGAAACTTTTCACAATAAAATGGGATTAGTCCCGTACTTGGGAAAATGTTAAAGGAACTAGGAAATGGACGGGAAAAAGTCGTTGGAATGGAAGGTTGGTAAGATGTGACGTTTTCTTTTTTTTTTTTTTTTTTTTTTCTGGTGATTTAAGGAAAGAGATTTGACCCAGGCAACATTGTTTCACCAAATGAGTTAGAAAGTAGAGAAAATTTTGCATGGGTGACTTCTATAGAAAGCTGGTAAAAATGTTTTGGAGAACAAAAGACATAGTTGGAAATGTTTTTAAACATTATCAGTAATTTTCAGAAAAGAGTAAGACGAAAAGATCGATTTAACCTTAACCGGGTTTGATTAATTTTTCTGTATTGTTAATTATATTTCTGTATTTTAATTATATTTCTGTATTTTAAATTATATTTTTGTATTTCCAATTATATTTTTGTATTTTCAAATTATATTTCTGTATTTTAAATTACATTTCTGTATTTAAAATTATATTAAATTGTATTTTTGTATTTTAAATTACATTAAATTGTATTTGTTTTTTTTTTAAATTATTATGTTATTGAAAATTACATACCTGTCTCTCAAATTGTATTATATTTTATTTTATTTATTTAAATTATATGTTAATTTTTGAATTTTGAATTTTTTTTTTTAATTTTTTTTTAGGGAATTTTATTTCTAAAATTTTTAATATTATATCCTTTTAAATTAATTTTTTGTATTTTTAATTACATTAAATTGAATTTGTTTTTTTTTTAAATTATATTACATTATTGAAAATTATATACCTGTCTCTCAAATTATATTATATTTTATTTTATTTCTTTAATTTGTATGTTAATTTTTGTATTACTTTTTTAAAATTCTTTTCAGAAAATTTATTTCTAAAATTTTTAATATTATATCCTTATTATATCGTTTTTTTTTATTATATTATTTTGTATTTGGAATTACATTTAATTAAACTTCTATATTTTAAATTATAACTTAATTATAGGCAGGAGGGTAGAAAATGATCAAGAAATCTCATAATCTTCGACTATATTATAAATCGCATCATACAATGAAATATACAACTTAAAGTTAACCACAAATACTACAATGAAAAATAAAATTCGGTATTGATATAGTACACAAAAGAATGAGTTGCAGTCCTTTCAGGATTCTAAACCAATGTCTGAAAATGAATTTTCTTGCAACCTTTATTTCAAATCAGGCTGAACATTTTTGTTTTCCAAAAAGCTTTTGTCCTCTAAGAAAAATGTGCCGAAAGGGTGAACTAAAGGGCTCAAAGAACAACGCAATTAAATTACGATAAAAGTCGAAACAGGTTGAAGAAAAAAAAATTGCCGTCTGTTGCAAAAAAGACCGGAATTCGGAACAGCCAGCTCGGAAGACCTTTCGTTTCAGAGAGTAAAACATAAAGCGTAAGTGCAGAGTCGAGGCGCTTTGTGATCGAAAGCAGATAGACCGTAATTTTCGGGCAAGAAAGGGTTTCCCGTTCGCTGGGAACTGTTCACAATGAAATGGGATTAGTCCCGTACTGGAAAAATGTTAAAGAAACAGGAAAATGGATGGGAAAAAAAATCGATGAAATGGAAGGTTGGTAAGATGTGTTGTTTTTTTCGTGCTGATGATTTTGGGAAAGAGATTTGACCCAGACAGCATTGTTAGATGAAATCAGAAAAGAGGAAAAATTTGCATTAGTGACTACATATAAAGCTGGTGAAAATGTTTTGAAGCACAAAGGAAAAAAGATGGAAATGTTTTTAAACATTTTCAATGTTTTTCAGAAAAGCGTGTGACAAAATTAATCGATTTATACTTAACCATGTTTATTAATTTTTCTGAATAATTGCAGAATTTCTTGAATAATTTTTCGTAATTATAATTAAGTATTTTGAATTATATTAAATTGTATTTTAAATTTTTGATATTATATTACGTTATTTAAAATTATATGCCTGTCTTTCAAATTATATTATATTATATTTTATGTCTTTATATTGTATCATGTTAATTTTTTTTTGTATTTCTGCTTTATATTTAATTCCTTTAAAGAATTTGTTTCTAAAATTGTTAATGTTTTATTCTTTTAAATTATCTTTTTGTATTTTAAATTACGTTTAATTATATTCCTTCATTTTAAATTACATTTAATTGTGCTTCTATATTTTAAATTGTATTTAATTATACTTCTATATTTTAAGTTACATTTCATTATATTCCTATATTTTAAAATACATTCAATTATATTTTTTTTTATCTTAAATTACATTTAATCATAATTCTATATTTTAAATTCTATCCAATTGCTCAAGTTATTTAAATAGATGCTACTTAATATGCATAGATTCAACTGATAGGATTCACAAACGGAGCGAAGTTAATATACAATAGTCACATACGACAATGTATGTACAGCTATGTCTTAAATAATAAGTATTTGCAAATATTCTCAACAGTAAAAAAATAAGGTAGACAGTAGTGAATGAAATCTCATAATCCTCGCCAATAATATAAGTTACATTACATCATGAAACACCATTACATTACACCATAATACAATAAAAAATAAACTTTCATATTAATAAAACACACAAAAGAATGGATTCCGATCCTTTTACGATTCTAAACCAATGTCTGAAAAAGGAATTTTGTTGCACCCTTTCTTTCAAAACAAGATGAACTCTGTTGTTCTCCAGAAAGCCTTTGTTTGCCTTAGAAAAATGTGCCGAAAGGCTGAACTAAAGGGCCCAAAGAACAACGCAATTAAATTACGATAAAAGTCGAAAGAGACTGAAGGACAAAAAAAAAAGTGCAGTCTCTTGCAAAAAAGACCGGAATTCGGAACACCCTGCTCGGAAGACCTTTCGTTTCAGAGAGTAAGACATGAAGCGTAAGTGCAGAGTCGAAGCGCTTTATAATGGAAAGCAGATAGACCGTAATTTTCGGGCAAGAAAGGGTTTCCCGTTTGCTGGAGACTTTTCACAATGAAATGGGATTAGTCCCGTACTTGGGAAAATGCTAAAGGAACTAGGAAATGTATGATAAAAAAGTCGATGAAATGGAAGGTTGTTAAGATGCGGGTTTTTTTTTTTTTTTTTTTTTTTTTTTTTTTTTTTTTTTTTTTTTGCTGATGATTTAGAGAAAGAGATTTGACGGAGACAACTTTGTTAAATGAAATCAGACTATTTTGCATGACTATATAGAAAGCTGGTGAAAATGTTTTGGAAAAGAAAAGAGCATAGATGGAAATATTTTAAAACATTATAAATGCTTTTCAGAAAACCGTGTGAAAAAAAAAATACACGGTTTGAGTAATTTTTCTGTATTTTTAATTACATTTCTGTATTTTAAGTTATAATAAATTATATTTTTGTGTTTTTAATTATATATTTCTTAATTTTAAATTATATTAAGTTATATTTTTGCATTTTAAATTACATAAAATTGTATTTGTTTTTAAAAATAATTATTTTAAATTATATACCTGTCTCTTAAATTATATTATATTATATTTCATTTATTTAAATTATATTATGTTAATTTTTTTAATTTTAAATTGTAATTCTGTTTTTTTATTAATTTTTAAAATATTTATTTCTAAAATTTTTAATATCTTATTAATTAAAATTTTTTTGTATTTTAAATTACATATAATTATATATTTTATCTTAAATTGCATTTAATAATAATTCTACATTTTAAATTCCATTCTACTGCTCAAATTATTTGATAGATGCTATTTAATACTACTCTTAAATTATATTATTTCATATTTTATTTATAATTATATCATGTTAATTTTTTGTATTTCGATGGGTTTTTTTTAAATTCTTTTAAAAAAATTATTTCTAAAATTTTTAATATTTTTTTTTTTAAATTATCTTTTTGTATTTTAAATTACATTGAATAATATTTCTTAATTTTTAAATTATATGTAATTGCACTTTTATATATTTTAAATTACTTTTAATTATCTTCATGTATTTTAAATTACATATAATTATACTTGATTATTTTAAATTCCATCCAATTTCTCAAGTTATTTAAATATATGCTACATAATATGCGTAGATTCAACTTACAGGACACAAAAATGGCACGAAGACAATTTACAATATGCCCATAAGGCCATTTACGTACATGCATGTCTTAAATTAAAGTTGTTTGCAAATGTCCTCATTAATAAAAAGCAAGGTAGAAAATAGGAAGGAAATCTCATAATCCTCGACTATATTAAAAATTGCATTATACCATGAAATACGCAACTTAAATATAACCACACTTACTACAATAACAAGTAATATAAAAAAAAAAATTTAAGTCACTACCTACCTACTTTTTTTTTCACTATATTGCGAAAAGTCCTCTATAAATAATTTCCCTTCATTTTTTGAAGTTAGACAAAATTCCCTCTCTCACTAATTTATTCACATGTTTCATTTCCTATTTTGTTCAATCCTTGACTCCGACTAGAACCCAGAATAAAACCAGAATCTGAAAAATATTTTTTTTTCCAGCGATCTACACGCTTCGCCACTGGCGGTATTTATTCCTGATAAATATCTTATATAAGAAAAACTTTTATCCCCCATATATAAAATTAAAAATTATTAATTAAAGTTAATTAATGAATTAATATTTTAAAATACCGTCTTAACATCCAGTATCATCCACTACAAGTTTAACACATGTATTTGAAATTGAGTGGATGAATGAAAAGTAGTTTATTAATGATTGAAAATTTGAACAAGATATATATAGGGAGAGTGTGAACTAATAGCAGAAATTGAAAAAAAATTTTTTTTTTTGATATTCATAAAAAAACACAAAAGAACGGGTCCCAGACCATTCATGACTATAAATCAAAGTCTGAAAATGAATTTTCATGCAGCATTTATTTCAAAACAAGATTAACTCTTTTGTTCTCCAAAAATCCTTTGACTTCTTAGAAAAATGTGCCGAAAGAGGGAACTGAAGGGCCCGAAGAACAACGCAATTAAATTACGATAAGAGTCGAAAGGGACTGAAGGGGAAAAAATTTGCAGTCTGTTGCAAAAAAAGACCGGAATTCGGAATAACCAACTCGAAGACCTTTCGTTTCAGAGAGTAAAACATAAAGCGTAAGTGCAGAGTCAAAGCGCTTTATAATCGAAAGCAGATAGACCGTAATTTTGGGGCAAGAAAGGGTTTCCCGTTCGCTAGGAACTTTTCACAATAAGATGGGATTAGTCCCGTACTTGGGAAAATACTAAAGGAACTAGGAAATTCATGGGAGAAAAGTCGATGAAATGGAAGGTTGGTAAGATGCGTAGTTTTTTTGTTGCTGGCGATTTTACCCAGACAGCATTGCTAGATCAAATCGGTTAGAAAATAGAGAACACTTTGCATTTGTGACTCTATAGAAAGCGGGTGCAAATGTTTTGGAGAATAAAAGGGCGTAGAAGGAAATGTTTTTAAGTACTATCAATATTTTTCAGAAAAGTGTGTGACAAAAAAATTGATTTAACCTAAACCGGGTTTGAATAATTTTTCTGAATTTTCAATTATATTTCTGTTGTGGTTCAGAGATACACAGACGGTTTACGCCATAAGAAAGCTAGCTGCGCCACAGTTCCTCTTTTAACACTGCCCAGCGGCACGTGTAGCTTGAAGATATGCTACAGGCGCGAGTAACACTACTCCTAATTATATTATATTTCTTTATTTTAAATTATATTAAATTACATTTTTGTATTTAGGTGCCTAATGCCAAGTGTCTGGCGCTTGTAACCACAGGTTTTGGGTTCAAGAACCGGCTGTTCCATGGATGTTTCTAGTGGTTCGGAATCCACTTTAAACCGTAAGGTTCCGATCTAACATAATCGTAGAGCGTAGCGTGGGTAGTGTTACTTCGTGTCCCTAGCTTATCTTCGAGTTACAAGCACTTCTTGGGTAATGCTAATTGGGTAACGTCGATGCAGTGCTTGCCTCAAGGCATCAAAACAATTGTCTAAGTGTTTGCCAGCCGCATTAGAAAAAAAAATTGCATTTTAAATCACTTGAAATTATAGTTTTTTTTAAAAATTATATTACGTTATTTAAAATTATATACCGGTCACTCAAATTATATTATATTATATTTTATTTCTTTTAATTATACCATGCTAATTTTTTTGTATTTCTATTTTTTTTTAATTCTTTTAAAAAATTTATTTCTAAAATTTTGAATATTTTATTCATCTAAATTGTCTTTTTGTATTGTAAATTACATTCAATTACAATTATTTATTTTAAATTATATTTAATTACACTTTTATATTTTAAATTACATTTAGTTATATTTCTTTATCTTAAATAACATTTAATTATATTTCTATATTTAAAATTCCATCCAATTGCTTAAATTATTTAATTAGATGCTATTTAATATGCGTAGATTGAACTTACATTAAGCATATATGGTGCGCAGTTAATTTACAATAAGCACCCACGGCCATGTAAGTACATGTATGTTTAAATTAAAAATATTTGCAAATGTTCTTAACAAAAAAAAAATATGGTAGACATCTGTAAAGGAAATCTCATTAGCCTCGACTATAATATAAATTGCATTACACCATGAAATATTCAATTTAAAGATAACCACATATAGTACAATAAAAAATACAATCTGATATTAATAAAACGCAAAAAAGTACGGGTTCGAGTCATTTCTTGATTATAAATCAATGTATAAAATGAATTTTCTTGCACCCTTTATTTCAAAACAAGATGAAATCTTTTGTTCTCCGAAAAGCCTTTGTCTTCCAAGAAAAATGTGCCGAAAGGGTGAACTAAAGGGCTCAAAGAACAACGCAATTAAATTACGAGAAAAGTCGAAAGAGACTGAAAAAGAAAAAAAAAACTAAGTGCAGCGTCTTCCAAAAAAGACCGGAATTCGGAACACCCGACTCGGAAAACCTTTCGTTTCAGAGAGTGAGACATAAAGCGTAAGTGCAGAGTCGAAGCGCTTTATAATAGGAAGCAGATAGACCTTAATTTTCGGGCAAGAAAGGGTTTCCCGTTTGCTGGAAACATTTCACAATAAAATGGGATTAGTCCCGTACTGGGAAAATGTTAAAAGAACCGGGAAATGGATGGGGGAAAAAAATGATATGGAAGGTTGGTAAGATGCGTTGTTTCATTCTTGCTGAGGATTTTGGAAAAGAGATTTGACCCAGACAGCATTGTTAGATCAAATCAGTTAGAAAATAAAAAAATTTTGCATGGATGACTAAATAGAGAGCTGGTAAAAATGTTTTGAAGAATAAAAGGGCATAGATGGAAATGTTTTCATACGTTATCAAAGTTCTTCAGAAAAGCGTGTGACAAAAAAAAATTGATTTACCCTTAACTGATTTTTAATTATATTTCTGTATTTTAAATGACTTAAATTATATTTCAGTATTTTAACTTATTTAAATTATATTTCCTTATTTTAAATTAATTAATTTATATTTCCGTGTTTTATATTATTTAAATTATATTCACGTAATTTATGTTACTTAAATAAAATTTATTCACTTTAACTTATAATTTTTGCACTTCAAATGGATTACATTACAGTATTTTTGATATTATATTGCTGTATTTTAAATTATCATATATTATATTTCATTTCTTCAAATTATATCATGTTCATGTTTTGTATTTTAAATTGTAATTCTGTTTTTTTTTTTTTTTAATAAATTATTTTAAAACATTAATTTTTAAAATTTTTAATATTTTATTCTGTTAATTATATATTATATTTATTGTATTTTAAATTACATTTAACTACATTTCTTTATTTTAAATTACACGTAATTATATTTTTTTAATTTTAAATTACATTTAATCATATTTCTTAATTTTAAATTACATCTCATTATAATTCTTTATTTTAAATTTCATTTATTGAAACTTTTATTAGTTAAATTCCATTGAATTATATGCATTGAATTATATTATTATTATACATTGAATTAAATTATTATTATACATTGAATTATGCTTATATATTTTAAATTACATTTAATTATACTTTTATATTTTAAATTCCAATCAATCCCTCAAGTTATTTATATAGATGTTACTTGATATGCATAGATTCAACTTGCAGGACACACATATGGCGCGAAGTTAATTTACAATAAGCACATACGGCTTTGTATGTACATCTATTTATTGCATGCAAATGTTAAATTTATTTGCAAATGTTCTGAATAACAAAAAAATAAGGTAGAAAATACTGAATGAAATATCATAATCCTCAACTATATTATAAAATGCATTATACCAGGAAATATGCAATTTAAAGATAACTACACATACTACAATAAAAAATAAATTTTGATATTAATAAAACGCAACAATAGAACTGGTTCCAGTCCTTTCATGATTTTTAACCAGTGTTTGAAAATGAATTTTCTGGCACACTATATTTCAAAACAAGTTGAACTCTTTTGTTCTCCAAAAAGCCTTTGTCCTCTTAGAAAAATGTGCCGAAAGGGTGACATAAAGGCCCCGAAGAACAACACAATTAAATTACGATAAAAATCGAAATAGACTGAAGGAAGAAAAAAAAATGCAGTCTCTTGCAAAAAGGACCGGAATTCGGAATAACCAACTCGGAAGACCTTTCGTGTCAGAGAGTAAAACATAAAGCGTAAGTGCAGAGTCGAAGCGCTTTGTAATCGAAAGCAGATAGACCGTAATTTTCGGACAAGAAAGGGTTTCCCGTTTGCTGGAAACTTTTCACAATAAAATGGGATTAGTTCCGTACTCGGGAAAATGTTAGAGGAACTGGGAAATGGATGTGAAAAAAGTCGATAAAATGGAAGGTTTGTAAGATGTGTTATTTTTTATTCTGGTGATTTTGGGAAAGAGATTTGACCGAGACAGCATTGTTAGATCAAATCAGTTAGAAAATAGAGGACATTTTGCATAGTAAACTATATAGAAAGCCGGTGAAAATGTGTTTTGAGTACAAAAGGACATAGATGGAAATGTTTTTAAACATTATAAATGTGTTTCAGTAAAGAGTGTGACAAAAAAATTGATTCAACCTTAATCGGGTTTCAATTATAGTTCTGTATTTTAAATTAATTAAATTATATTTCTGTTCTTTAAATTACGATAAATTGTATTTATGTTTTTAATATTATATTACGTCATTTAAAATTATATACTTTATTGTATATTATAGTTTAGTTCTTAAAATTATACTATGTTAATACACTGAAGTGACAAAAATCATGGGATACCTCTTAATATCGTGTCGGCCCTCCTTTCGCCCGGCGAAGTGCAGCATCTCGACGTGGCATGGACTCAACAAGTCGTTGAAATTCTTCTGCAGGAATATTGAGCCATGCTGTCTCGATAGACGTCCATAATTGTGAAAGCGTTGATGGTGCAGGATTTTGGGCACGAAACAGACCTCTCGATGATGTCCCATAAATACTCGATGGGATTCATGTCGGGCGATCTAGGTGGCCAGATCATTCGTTGGAATTGTCCAGAATGTTCTTCAAACCAATCGCGAACAGTTGTGGCCCGGTGACATGGCGCATTGTCATCCATAAAAATCCCATCGTTGTTTGGATACATGAAGTCCATGAATGGCTGCAAGTGATGTCCAAGTAGCTGAACATAAGCATTTCCAGTCAATGTTCGGTCCAGTCGTACCAGAGGACCAAGTCCATGCCATGAAAAAACAGTCCACACAATTACGGAGCCACCACCAGCTTGAACAGTGCCTTGCTGACAGTTTGGGTCCATGGCTTCGTGGGGTCTGCGCCACACTCGAACCCTACCATCAGCTCTTACCAACTGAAATCGTGACTCATCGGACCAGGCCACGGTTTTCCGTTCATCTAGGGACCAACCGATATGCTGACGTGCCCACGAGAGTCGCTGCAAGCGATGTCGTTTTGTCAGTAAAGGCACTCGAGTCGGTCTTCTGCTGGAATAGCCCAAGAAAGCCAAATTTCTCCGCACAGTTCTAACAGACAAGTCCCTTGTACGTCCCACATTGATTTCTGCGGTTATTTGACGCAGTGTTGCTTGTCTGTTAGAATTTACGACTCTTTGCAGACGTCGCCCGTCTCGGTCGTTAAGTGCAGGTGGTCGACCACTGCGCTGTCCATGGTGGGATGTTATGCCTGAAATTTCATACTCTCGGCACGCTCTTGACACAGTGGATCTGGGAATGTTGAATTCCCTAACGATTTCCGAAATGCCATGACCCATGCGTCTAGCTCCAACTAACATTCCGCGTTCAAAGTCTGTTAATTCCCGTCGTGCGGTCATCATCATGTCAAAACCTCTTCACATGAATAACTTGAACAGAAATGAAAGCTCTGCGCATTTATACCTGTTCTACGCGATGCTACTGCCATGTGAAAATTTGCATATTGCTATCCCATGACTTTTGTCACTTCAGTGTATTTTGTATTTTAAATTGTAATTCTGTTTTTTTTTTAAATTTATTTTTTATTTAATTCTTTTAAAACATTTCTTTCTATAATTTTTAATATTTTAAATTTTCTTTTCGTATTTTAATTTACATTTAATTACATTTTGTTATCTTAAATTCCAATTAATTAAATTTCTTTATCTTAAATTCTATTTAAATTTGTTTATGGGAAAACAGTCGATGAAGTGGAAGGTTCGTAAGATGCGGTTTCTTTTTTTTTATTTTTTATTGCTGATAATTTTGGGAAAGATATTTAATTGTTAAAAGTTATTTGATTTGTAAAAGTTATTGCATTGTTAGATCAAACCAGTTAGAAAATAGAGAAAATTTTGCATGGGTGACCCTTTACAAAGCTGAAGTTTATTTTATTTTTTTTTCCCAATGCAGCTGGCAAACAGACATGGACGTCTTTGGATGCCTATAAGGGCTGCACCGATGTTACTAACTTTGCATTACCCAGTGGGCGCGTGGCACTCGAAGATAAGCCACGGAGTAACAATGCCCCAGCAGCGCTCTACGATCCTATTAGGACCGGGACCTACGGTTTAAAGTGGATTCCGAACCACTACAAACATCCATGGCACCACCGGGACTCGAACCCGAAACCTGTGGTACCGAGCGTCAGAGCGCTAGCCACTCGGCCATTCAGGCCTGCTGATGAAAATGTATTGGTGAACAAAAGGACATAGATGGAAATGTTTTTGAACATTACAAATGCTTTTCAGTGAAGCGTGTGACAAAAAAATAAATAAATTGATTTAACTTTAACCGGGTTTGAATTATATTTCTGTATTTTTAATTATTTAAATTATGTTTCTTTACTTTTACAATAAATTGTATTTCTGTTTTTTAAATTATATAATTTTATTTTAAATTATATAGCAGTTTATAAAATTATATTATATTATATTTCAGTTCTTTAAATTATATCATATTAAAATTTTGTATTTCAAATTGTAATTCTGTTTTTTTTTTAAATGTTTAAAACATTTTTTTTATATTTTATTCTTTTAAATTAGCTATTTGTATTTTAAATTTCATTTAATTTTATTTCTTTATTTTAAATTTCATTTAATTATATTCCTTTATTTTAAATTTGATTTAATTATATTTCTTTACTTTCAATTACTTTTACATATATTCTAGATGTTAAATTACATTTAATTATATTTCGTTCTCTTAAATTACATTTAATGACACTTCTATATTTTAAATTCCATCCAATTGTTCAAGTTATCTAAATAGATGCTACATAATATCCGTCGATTCAACTTACGTGACGCACATATGACGTGAAAACACCATTATACCATGAAATATACAATTTAAAGATAATTACACATAGTACAATAAAAAATAAATTTTCATAATAATAACACACACAAAAGAACGGATTACAGTCCTCTCATGATCATAAACCAATGTCTGGAAATAAATTTTCTTGCACCCTTTATTTCAAAACAAGATGAACCTTTTGCTCTCCAAAAAGCTTTTGTCGTCTTAGAAAATTGTGCCGAAAGGGTGAACTAAAGGGCCCAGAGAACAACGCAATTAATTTACGATAAAAGTCGAAAGAGAAAAAAATTCGAAGTCTCTTGCAGAAAACACCGGAATTCGGAACACCCAACTCGGAAGACCTTTCGTTTCAGAGAGTAAAACATAAAGCGTAAGTGCAGAATCGAAGCGCTTTGTAATCGAAAGCAGATAGACCGTAATTTTCGGGCAAGAAAGGGTTTCCCGTTTGCTGGGAACCTTTCACAATAAAATGGGATTAGTCCCATACTGGGAAAATGTTAAAGGGACTGGAAAATGAATGGGAAAAAAGTTGATGGAACGAAAGGATGGCAAGATGTGTTGATTTTTTTTTTGTTTTATGATGATTTTGGGAAAGAAATTTGACCCAGACTGCATCTATAGATCAAATCAGGTAGAAAATGGAGAAAATTTTGCATTGGTGACTGTATAGAAAGCTGGTGAAAATGGTTTGAAAAACAAACCGACAGAGATGAAAATGTTTTTAAACATTATCAATGGTTTTCAGAAAGGCGTGTGACAAAAAAAAAAAATAACCTTAACCGGGGTTCAGTAATTTTTCTGTATTTTTAATTTTATTTCTTAGTTGCTCTACAGCTGGCAATACATAGACAGTTTACGCCATAAGCAACGATTGTGCCGCTGTTAATCATTTAGCACTAACCAAGGCTTGATGCTTGAAGATATGCTACGGACCCGAGTAACACTATCCATAATTATAGTATATTTTTGTATTTTATAATTGTATTAAATTACATTTTTGTATTTTAAATTACATTAAATTATATTTTTGAATTTGGGGTCCTGATGACTCAGTGGCTACTACTCGGTACCAAATGTTCCTTGTTTGAGTCCCGGCTGTGCCATGGATATTTGTAGTGGTTCGTTTAGAATCCACTTTAAACCGGTTGTCCCGGTCTTACATAATCGTAGACCGTTACGGGGGTAGTGTTAGTTCGTGTCCCTAGCTTATCCTCATGCTACTCGCACCTCTTGGGTAGTGCTAAGTGAGTAACGTCGGTGCAGCGCTTGCCTTAAAACTTCAAAGACAACGATCTAAGTCTTTGCCAGCTGCATTACAAATTTTTTTTTTAAATTTTAAATTTCATAAACTGTATTTTTAAAATTATATTACGTTATATAAATTTATATACTTATCACTCAAATTATATTATGTAATATTTTATTTTTTTAATTATGTCATGTTAATTTTAAGTATTTCTGTTTTATTCTTAATTTAAAAAAAAAAAAAAAAAGTTATTTCAAAATTTTTTAATATTTAATTGTTTTAAATTTTCTTTCTGAATTTCAAATTACATTTAATTTTAGATAGAAAGGTAGGAAATCGTGAATGAAATATCAAAATCCTCGACTATGTTATAAATCACATTATACCATGAAATATGCAATTTAAAGATAACCACACATACTACAATAAAAATTAATTTTGATATTGATAAAACACACAAAATAAAGAGCTCCAGTCCTTTCATGATCATAAATCAATGTCTTAAAATGAATTTTCTTGCACCCTTTATTTCAAGACAAGAAGAACTATTCTGTTCTCCAGAAAGCCTTTGTTCGTCTCAGAAAAATTTGCCAAAAGGGTGAACTGAAGGGTTCGAAGAACAGCTCAATTAAATTACGATAAACGTCAAAAGAGGCTGAAGGACAAGAAAAATAGTGCACATATGGCGATAAGTTAATTTATATTAAGCTCATACGGCCATATATGCACATCTATGGCTTAAATTAAAGTTATTTGCAAATAATTTCAATAATAAAAAAATAAGATAGACAGTAGTGAATGAAATTTCATAATTCTTAGATATTTTATAAATTGTACTATATTGTGAAATATATGTTTTAAAGATAACCGCACATACTACAATAAAAGCAAAAGTTGATATTGATAAAACGCAACAAGAGAACTGGTTCCAGTCCTGTCATGATTATAAACTAATGTTTGGAAATGAATTTTTCTCGCACCCTTTATTTCAAAACAAGATGAACTCTTTTGTTCTCCAAAAGCCTTTGTTCGTCTCAGAAAAATGTGCTGAAAGGGTGAACTAAAGGGCCCGAAGAACAACGCAATTAAATTACGATAAAATTCGAAAGAGGCTGAAGGAGAAAAAAAAGTGCAGTCTCTTGCAAAAAAGACCGGAATTCCGAACACCCGACTCGGAAGACCTTTCGTTTCAGAGAGTAAAACATAAAGCGTGAGTGCAGAGTCGAAGGGCTTTATAATCGAACGCAGATAGACCGTAATTTTCGGGCAAGAAAGGGCTTCCCGTTTGCTGGAAACTTTTCACAATAAAATGGGATTAGTCCCGTACAGGGAAAATGTTAGAGGAACTGGGAAGTGGATGGGAAAAAAGTCGATGGAACGAAAGGATGGTAAGAAGTGTTGATTTTTTTTTGTTGATGATTTTGGGAAAGAGATTCGACCCAGACTGCATTTATAGATCAAATCAGTTAGAAAATAGAGAAAATTTTGCATGGGTGACTGTATAGAAAACTGGTGAAAATGGTTTGAAGAACCAAAGGACAGAGATGGAAATGTTTTTAGACATTATCAATGCTTTTCGAAAAGCGTATGAAAAAAAAAAATCGATTTAACCTTAACCGGGTTTCAGTAATTTTTCTCTATTTTTAATTATATTTCTTAGTTGCTCGGTACCAAATGTTTCTTGTTTGAGTCGCGGCGGTGCCATGGATATTTGTAGTGGTTCGTTCAGAATCCACTTTAAACCGGTTGTCCCGGTCTTACATAATCGTTGACTGTTACGGGGATAGTGTTATTTCGTGTCCGTAGCTTATCCTCATGCTACACGCACCTCTTGGGTAGTGCTAAGTGAGTAACGTGGAAGGTTGGTAAGATGCGTTGTTACTTTTTTAGCTGATGATTTTGGGAAAGAGATTAGACCCAGACAGCATTGTTAGTTGAAATCAGTTAGAAAAATAGAGAACATTTTGCATGGGTCACTAAATAGAAACCCTGGTGGAGATGTGTTTATAGAATAAAAGAACTTAGTTGAAAACATGTTTAAATATAATGTTTTTCACAAAAGAGTGTGACAAAAAAAAAATCTATTTAACCTTAACAGAGTTTGAATAATTTTTCTGTATTTTTAATTATATTACACTATATTTCTGTACTTTAAATTATATTAAGTAATATTTCTATACTTAAAATTACATTACATTGTATATTTGTTTATTAAATTATATTACTTTATTTTAAATTATATAACAGTTTCTTAAATTAAATTATGCTACATTTATGTTCCTTAAATTATATGGTATTAAATTTTTGTATTTTAAATTGCATTAAATTATATATCTGTATTTTAAATTACATCACATTATAGTTTTCTTTATGTATTTCAAACATTAAATTTTTTTTCTGTTTTTTTTTTTTTTTCAATATAAATATATTTAATTACTACAAATAACTTAAAATATGAAAAATAATTTTTTTTTTTTCATGTTTTGTTGAAATTTATCTTTACGTGGTTGTCCAATATAAATTAGAGAATGATTTTTGTAAAATGTGGCACTTAAAATAATATATCCCCCAAAAAAATAAAATTTCGTGAAACATTTAATTATCAATATAAACTATTTCTTAAATTCTTCTTAAAGTTAAACATTTAAATTTCCACTCAAAATCATATATCCTCTTCACGCATATTTCTACTGTGCTACATATCAATATCAATTTTAAGCAATCACACCTCTTTCCACATTTTATTATAATTTTCCCCTTTTATCTTAATTACTAGACTCTGTTTTTATTTTATTATTTTTTTTTCTAATTTATATTATTTTTCATCCTTTTTTTTTTTTTTTTTATTAATATTTTCTATTTTATTTTTATTTTTGTGCAATGCTTTTTTTAATGTTCTCTTATTTGAACCAAATTAATGTAATATAAAAATTATTAATGAAAAGGTTAACACATGGAATTCCATCTAAAGATACCTTTTATATTACTTATAGTTTAGTATGACTCAAGAAAATTTATAAACTGTTATGATTTATTTTGTTGAACCGCCCCCTTCCCTAATACAAAATCCTGGGTGGAGTTACATACCTGCGTTCGTTGAATGAGTACATAAGTACACAGTGAGTACACACACCCAAAGTGACAGTATATGTGAAGGAATAAACATATCTTTTGGGTTTGTAATTTCTTTTCTCTTCATAGCCATCGAGAGTTTTGGGTTCAGTTTCGACTGCCAGATTTCAAAGTTATTTCCTGTAAATCAGAAATCCAACACTCTGTCACTTTTTGTCACAAATCTGTCAAACATTTTGAAAATATATTGGGTTGGCAAGAAAACAAGTACGATTTTTACTATTTACTTGAATAGAAAGAACCAAATTATTTTGTTTTACAACTCAATAAATAGTTTTTTTTCTTCTAATGCAGTTGGCAAGTAGACCGTGATCTTTCGCCATAAAGGCTGCACCGATGTTACTCACTTTGCATTACCCAGGGGTCGCGTGTAACTTGATGGCATTAGACATTAGACATTATAGACGATAAACATTGGTAGACCTTCTAGTCCATTCTTGTATGCCTTGAAAATTCCATCGATGAGCAATACAGGTCTGACATTGCCTTGTGGAAGGATTGTTTCTTATTTGGTTCGACACTCTAAGGTCATTTTTTTGTACATTATGAGTAATTAGACCAGATCCTGTTGTTTGAGGTGGATTTCAAACCCCTAACAACGTCCTTGCTAGTACCAAGATTCAAATGTAAAGCTTGTGTTCAAATTTGAAGGCTATGGTACCAAAAGCTGAAAATTTGATCATCAGGCCGGGGGATGACTTTTATATGTGACTAATACGTATGTACGTGTCATAAGCGACAATAACTGAAAAACTCCTGCTAGACTGTCTAACAAGCAAATTATACAAAAGTTGTCACCATCATGGAATCTTTTCATTTCTGAGATCAGTGATTGGCGATAACTGCATCATATTTTATCCACATAATTTTGAACAAATTTCTAGAAACTGCCTTCTTTTAATTTTAAAGGGTGACATCTATATTGACGATTTTATTTGAACACTATTTCGGTTCTCGAAAGAAAAGTGCCTTAAGCTTGTGGGGATTATGTAAATTGTTAAGTGCTAAAAGCTGTTTGCATGGATTGTTCAAGATATCTGTGTGTGTGTGGGGCTTATCCCACTTGGTGCAAATCTAGACCAAACCCACGAACCCAAATGGACTCATGGCTGTAGGGAAAGGGGACAAGCTTCTGTCGTGATGAAATAACCGTAGGTAGAAGGCGCTCTTAAGGTCATATGAGAACGGGACCTACGGCTTAAAGTGGATTTCGAACCATTACAAGTATACATAGCACCGCCTGGACGCGAAACCGAAATATATGACACTGCGCGCCAGAGCGCTAGACATTCTGCCATTCTGCCCCACTCAAGAGATCTTATAGAAATAATTTTTCGGGAGACACGTTGAGTGTGGTTTAGGTTTGGTTTGTCTCTCTACAGTCATCTGTGCACAAGAGGGCTACTGTTTAAAGTGAATTCCGAACCACTAGTAAACATCCTTCACCAGAGCCACCAACGGCAGGAGCGCTAGCCAATTTGCCATCAGGCCACCACATTGAGTGTGTGATGAAAAACATGATGATTTTGATTGAGTGATGATTTTGTGAAATTTATAATTTGAGTCCAATTACTCGAGTTGGGTGATTTTTTTTACAATAACATCATTAAATATTTAAATAGTTTTTATTTATTCTGATTTTATACAAATAAACCACGTTTCTTTCTTTCCCTTCAAGGTCAATTTGAAAGACTTTCTATCCTTAGACTTTATTGTCCTTATTTCGAATTAGCTTCTATTGTCGAATATATAGAATGAAAGTATAAAATTAAAAAAAAAAAAAAATATTGATTGAAAAAAACCAAAAGATTTAATAAAAAAGGGGGAAAAAAAACTGAAATCTTCAATTGAATCTGCAATCTGCAATTCTGCAATCTGTATATGAAGCAATTGATTGGAATACTACAAGAATGGCCAAATTCAATAGCCACAGGAATATAGCAATGTTGAATAGATCCAGAACGTCATGAAGAACGAATTTCTCAAGAATCTCTAAAAGAATATACAAAAGTAAGATGGTAAATGTCGTCGTAAATGAGGAATGACATATCCCAAGTTCTACAAGGAACGTTATCACATTCAAAATATTCAACGTTATCACATTTTCATTTAGCTACATAAGCACGGAATGTTTTTCATACGTTACTGCCAATAGATTATATCAAAGTTTGAAAATATTAGTCGTAAGTATTCCAAATTCTACAAGAAACGTCACCACATACAATACCCAAAATAATATATCAAAGTTTGAAAATTCTAGGCAAAAATGAAAAATGAAATATTTCCATACTACAAGAGACATTATAACATTCAATAGCTAAAAGAATATATGAATGTTTGAAAATTATAGGCATAAATGAAAGAATGAAGTATTCCAAATACAATAAGAAGCATTATAAAGCTCCATAAGCACGGAAAAATACCAAAAGTGAGAAATGTGAAACTTCAAAAAGAAGGAATTGATCAACGCACTACGAGTACATTGGATATACAAATGTATAAAATCCCAAGCCAAGACGGGAAAAGTCATTCAAAACCATACTACAAACACTTCTAGCAAAAGCCAAATTCTCCAGAAAATTCCTTAACTGTATTTAATTATAAATATTAATAAACTAAAAAAATATAAATATAAATTTTATAAATATAGAAAAATTATATAAAAATTATAAATAATTATAAATATTACAATAATATTACAATGTCTCTCTGTCTCTCCTTATATATACCTATATATATCCTCACGACAAAAGTGCAAAGTTTTTCATACGTTACTCCATAATCCTCACTACAAAAGTGTCAATTCCGATTTAATGCGACTCGTATTCGTTATCGAACAAAATTCTTGGAAACTCTAGAACACAACTCTTGTACCTCCCCATCCTCCCCCATCTGATCTTTTTTAGATCCCACTAACAGGTGGGAAGACTAGCCCAAATTTGAAATAAAGTTTTATTTGCTTGGCCCCAATTTTCAAATAGCGCCATGGACTTCTAACCAAGACAACATCATGCTCACACATGATAAAAAGAAAACTTTTACTTATCTCAAACAACCAACGAAAATTCGTTTATTTAATTCCATCTATTAGCTCACACTCTCCCTGTATATCTTGTTCAAATTTTCAATCGTTAATAAAATACTTTTTATTCATCCACTCCAGTTCAAATACATTTTTTTTTTTACTTTTAGTGGATGACATTTGATGTTAATACAGTTTTTTCAAATATTAATTCTGTAATTAAATTTAATTAATTCATTTTTTTTTTTTTTTTTTTTTTTTTTAGTTTTAAGTTGCATATATCTACCTATAGATGGCACCAGATATACTTAAAAAAAAATGAATGAAATTATTTATAAAGGACTTTCTGCAATAGAGTGAAAAAAAAGTAGCAATTGACTTAAAAAATTTTTTTGTTTGTACAACTTGTTTATATGCTACTCCATAATCCTTACTAGCAGAGTGTCAATACCGATTCAGTACGAAAAATCGACTCGTATTCGTAATCAAACTAAATTCGTGGAAACTCTAGAACCGAACTCTCTCATCATATGTTACTTTTTTTTTTGTTCTAATGCAACTGGCAAACACTTAGACAGCTTGGTCTTCGCTGCCTTAAGGCAAACGCTGCAAAGACGTTACTCACTTTGCATTACCCAAAGGGCGCATGTAATTTGAAGATAAGCTACGGACGCGGAGTAACATGCCCCCGCAACTCTCTACGATCCTATTAGGACCGGGACCTACGGTTTAAAGTGGATTTCGAACCACTGCAAACATCCATGGCACCACCGGGACTCGAACCCGAAACCTGTGGTACCGAGCGCTAGCCACCGGAGAGCTATCCACTCGGCCATTAAGGCCCCGCTTTTTATATGTTACTTCAATAATCCTCAGTACAAGAATGTCAATTCCGATTTAGTCAAAAAAAAAAAAAAAAAAAAAAAATTGACTCGTATTCGTTATCAAACTAAATTCTTGGAAACTCTAGAACCGAACTCTAGTACCTCCCCATCCTCCCCCACCTGATCTTTTTTAGATCCCACTAACAGGTGGGAGGAGTACCCGAAGAAGAAACCTTGGCGCATGCGCACGGGATTCTCATCCTCTGATTGGGAATTGAGTGTTGACTGTGGGAGGATGGGGAGGGGTGGCAGCAAACAAAATAATATCCGGGAGACGGATTCTCAGAGCCGGAGCGACACACTTTCACATCGACTGCCGGACTTGATGGGAGTCGGTTGCAGTTCGATATGAGCAGCCGGAGCATATAGTTGCCGGATCGAACTGGCAGGACATCTTTTGCCGTTTCCCTGGCAGCACCCGCTTTTTGTTCGGTAGGTTCGATTTTTTTCCCATTCTTTCCCATTGAAGTGAATGTTCGTTTTCCTATTTCGGTAATGCGTTTCAGGGTGAATAAATAATCAATGCAGTGAGTTACTTATTTTAATGAAATTTCTTTTCGAATTAATTTGATAATATTGATGAAAAAGAAAAATATAGTCAATCGAAAATATTATTGTATTTAAAGAATACCTTTATTTATTTATTATTCTTTCAAAATGTGATTATTCGATGATTTATTTTAGCCTCCCTAGTTTCCTTAATATTAGTGAGAATTAGTTAGATATATATATATATCGCCATATCATATGCTCGTCACAATAATATTATTTCTCTCTTTCTTTCTCTCTCATAATATATATACATATATATATAAACACAATTAAATAGAACGACAATTATCAATAAAAAATAATTTTTTTAGGATAAACCAAAATTAACAAATATTTTAATTTTTACATATCTCTTATTATAACGTCAGTGTTGATATGTAACCAATTGTAAAACTATTGGTCAATATCACCAATATTTCAAGACAACAAATTTTATTCATGGGATGATGATGTTGTCATTAATATACCTTTAGTCGGAGTCAATATATATAGAAATTATAATATATATACAGAGAGAAAGAGATGAATAATATTATTGTGATGAGCTTGTCTTATTAGATGATTTGTAAGAGAAATAAAAAACACATATGAATTGATTTATTTATTTTTTCCATTGCATTAAAAATGTAATAAAAACTTTTTGTTATTCTTTAGGAAATATAGTATTTTTATCGATGCGAATTCAAGAAGGAAACAATTGTAATACATGACAGTTTTCTTATTTAGTTAAAAAAAAGTTTATTAGTTTTAATTAGAAATAATTTTAACTGAGTAATTTTTTCACTAAAAAAAAAAATTCCAATTTCATTATAAATATATTACTAATATGCTAAAGATATATTTTATATATTTCAAGAAAAGATAACGTTTTTTCTTTTAAGTATTCAGAAACAATTATTTTGTAAAAATATTATTTGAGATTTATAAAAATTCCTTTCTGGTAAGTTATAAAATGGTTTGGAAAGAATCACAAAAATCAAATTTTTAAAACCGATGTTTTTGAAATGAAGTGATATTTGACTATAATTTAATGTTCTTTACAATATAAAATCAGTTTAATCTGATAATCTGATAATAAAACCAGTTTAATCTTAACATATTTAATTACGAAGACATTTAATAATTAAAATTATTTTTGTTAAAATGAACCAAAATTAACGAATCTTCTTTTCTTTTTACGTACACTCAAGAGCCAAAACATTATGACCACCCCTACATTTTGCAACGAACTCGCCTGGATGACGTGGAAGGCTAGTGATCAGGTAGAAGTGGTATTTAACTGGTATTAAGTGGTGGTGTTAATCCATGCCAAGGCGGGTTGAAGCTGTGTTGCGCGCCAAAGGTGAGCCAACTCGTTATTGACAGGTGGTCATAATGTTTTGGCTCTTGAGTGTATATTTCTTACTAAAACAACCATTTTTAAACAACTAAAAAACCAATACCATTTTAAGAAAACAAATTTTATTCATATGAGAATGATATTGTCATTATTGCATCTTTAGTTCTGGGACAAAGCGACAAGTTCCCTTCACATTTATCTTGTACAAAATATAATCAGTACAACAATAAAAAATCAGTTAAATCAATCAGTTTAAGTAATCAGCATTCTGTCTTTAATAGCGGCCCTCCTTATAATTGAACTTTATCTTATGTGTCATTACATTTTTACTTAATGAAACACATATTTAGTTAAAAACTACAGTTTTATAGTTTTATTACTTTTATTTTAACTAAAATATAGTCATAATTTCAATGTATTAAAATGCATAAAAGCAAATAAAACAAACCTAATTCCTTCTTTTACTTATTATTTATTACCAAATTTATTCAGTTATTTTCATTTTTGTTACTTTTTATTACTATTGCATTTTGTTACTTTTTTTACTATTTGTATGCAAGTATGCAACTTCCAACCAAAGCTTCAATGGGCCAATATCAGCTTTATAATTGTGTAATTGTCTTAACATGCATTTATATTCGTAAACTAGCTGATAACGGTTTAAGCACATATTATAAAAATTCGTTACATATTACAAATATGTCATATATGTAGAGAGGTTGTTTGTAATCAAAAACATAACATCAAAAATGAGGATTTAATTCTAAAAAATGTATCTTCTAATTTAGATATTTAAAAGCTTGTACAAATATGATACCTAATTTAGCTATCATTTGACAGTTTTTATTAATGAGATCTTAAAGCTAAATGAAAAACGAAAATCATATTTTAATCCTTCTCAAGAATTAGAACAGGCACGAGATAATATTAGACCTCAGCTATGCTGCCCGAGCGATGACGAAATCTGCATATGTTTCTAATTCTTAACTAATACTCTTCCCTTAAAATTCGTGAACATGCTTAACCATCCAACCATCATTTTTGTTCTATCTTTAAATATATTTTTTAGAATTGTTCTACTTATTATGCAACTCATAGTTCGCTGAATGTTTAGGAATTCTACATTTAGATTAATACATTTTCTTCAGATTTGCATTTTTACTGTATATATCTGATATAATATTTGTTAGCCTATTAAAGGTTGGATGATGCAACTTAATGGGTTTTAAAGATCAGTAGCCTATTAATATGTATATATATACATATATATATATATATATATATATATATATATATATATACACTGAAGTGACAAAAGTCATGGGATAGCAATATGCAAATTTTCAGATTGCAGTAGCATCGCGTAGAACAGGTATAAATGCGCAATGCTTTCGCAGAGCTTTCATTTATGATCAAGTTATTCATGTGAAGAGGTTTTGACGTGATGATGACCGCACGACGGGAATTAACAGACTTTGAACGCGGAATGTTAGTTGGAGCTAGACGCATGGGTCATGCCATTTCGGAAATCGTTAGGTAATTCAACATTCCCAGATCCACTGTGTCAAGAGTGTGCCGAGAGTATGAAATTTCAGGCATAACATCCCACCATAGACAGCGCAGTGATCGACCGCCTGCACTTAACGACCGAGACCGGCGACATCTGCAAAGAGTCGTAAATTCTAACAGACAAGCAACACTGCGTCAAATAACCGCAGAAATCAATGTGGGACGTACAAGGGACTTGTCTGTTAGAACTGTGCGGAGAAATTTGGCGTTCTTGGGCTATTCCAGCAGAAGACCGACTCGAGTGTCTTTACTGACAGAACGACATCGCTTGCAGCGACTCTCGTGGGCACGTGAGCATATCGGTTGGTCCCTAGATGAATGGAAAACCGTGGCCTGGTCCGATGAGTCACGATTTCAGTTGGTAAGAGCTGATGGTAGGGTTCGAGTGTGGCGCAGACCCCACGAAGCCATGGACCCAAACTGTCAGCAAGGCACTGTTCAAGCTGGTGGTGGCTCCGTAATGGTGTGGGCTGTTTTTTCATGGCATGGACTTGGTCCTCTGGTGCGACTGGACCGAACATTGACTGGAAATGCTTATGTTCGGCTAATTGGAGGTCACTTGCAGCCATTCATGGAGTTCATGTACCCAAACAACGATGGGATTTTTATGGATGACAATGCGCCATGTCACCGGTCCACAACTGTTCGCGATTGGTTTGAAGAACATTCTGGACAATTCCAACGAATGATCTGGCCACCTAGATCGCCCGACATGAATCCCATCGAGCATTTATGGGACATCATCGGGAGGTCTGTACGTGCCCAAAATTCTGCACCATCAACGCTTTCACAATTATGGACGTCTATCGAGACAGCATGGCTCAATATTCCTGCAGAAGAATTCCAACGACTTGTTGAGTCCATGCCACGTCGAGTTGCTGCACTTCGCCGGGCGAAAGGAGGGCCGACACGATATTAAGAGGTATCCCCTGACTTTTGTCACTTCAGTGTATATATATATATATATATAGATATATATATATATTGTATTATAATATATATATATATATTATAATACAATATTAATTATATGATAAAAAACCTCATGTCCGAGCGTTGGCTTGGACATGGGGCAAAAAAAAAAAAAAAAATGCGTCAAATGCCTCATGCCCAAGCCTTACTTGGCCTGGCCATGAAGCATTTGAGGGTTTTTTTATCATATGGTTTATATTATTCTGATTTTGTATGATACTTTGATTGTGCTTCTATGCAGCACATGATAACCTATGTGTAGCTGCTATGGCTTCTGATATGCAAAATAGTAGTACTTTTAGGTCCTTCCTTGTAAGTTCACTTTTAATTGGCATAAAACAACTAAAAAGATATTGGAAGAGAACTTTCAGAAGTCATAATTTTTCTTTATTCATTTACAAAATATACGATACATAATACATGAGCCTCTGCTATTTAGTTTAACTAGTTTTTTTTTAAGTTTTATTAATATTAATTATTTTTATAAAATTCATGTATAACATTTGAGAAATTCGACCCTCATTTTAATTTACAAAAAATTAACTTATGAAAAATCTTAAATTTTGCCAAATTAGCACTTTTAATGGTTTTCTGAATACAAGTTTTTAATTACAAACTATTTTATAATTATTACTAATTCTTTTTGTTGTTGTAATAACATAAATTCTGCATTAAATTTAAAACAGTACTACATTTATTTACTTTATTCTCGCATTATTATTGATGAATTTTAATTAAAATTCAGACATTTCATTACCATAGATCATTATCATCAATCACTAAAGTAAATCATCATCATTTTGTTTATGGTATTGTGATGTTGTTCTAATACCAAAAAAAAAAAAAAAAAAATATATATATATATATATATATATATAAAAGGAAAGCTACAATCTCAAAAAAAATGGCTTTATCTTATGGGGAAACTTTCATGGTAATGTCCGCAATAATCTTAAGCTGTGTATGTCTTATAAATTTTATGTCTTTTATATAGTTATGCAGACTTTTTTGACTTTCGAGAAATTACACACACATAAAATAAGAAGCACAATAATAGTTTACAAATTTATATACATAAATAATCTAAATTACGCAAACAAGGCAAGTTACAAAATTTAACACCATTTAGCAATGTAGAATGTGCATTCACCCCTGAGCGGGAAACATTTAAGTTATAAAAATTAAACATGAATCAACCACCAATTTAAGTTTGCAATATATTATGAATTTTAAATGTTTTAATCTTGTACAACGTTAGATTGATAGCATATTCTTCTTCTTCACTGGCGCAACAGTGCTATGATGGGTCAATGCCGTTAGCCTACTGGCAAATTTCGAGACATGAAAAGTTTCCTTTTTACTGAGTAGAGTTATCGGCCTTATGTCCAACGCTCTGCAGTCCTCTCTTCGGGACCTACGATTTAAAGTGGATTCCGAACAACTACAAACATCCACGGCTCTGCCGAAACTCGAACCCGAAACCTAGCCGAGCACCAGAGCGTAGTCACTCGGCCAACCGGCCCTAATTATAACATCGATTTCAAATAATCTATATAAGTATCTGCATGAGTATCAAAAGTTATAATTTTTTAATATGTACTATATACGTATATCATAAATACTTAAATCGTTCCTTATATTTTTTTGTCAATTTATTTCTCGGATAAAATTATTAATCCAACAAGTTCAAATGTCACATTTACGACAGCGGATTTGGGTATTTACGTATTAACGCTACCTTGGCTACAGTTGCGCCAATAAAGAACAATCTTGTTGTTCGCACGCGCACGCAGTTATCTTTTGAACGCCAACCGCAGCTACAGATTTGGCGGTTTTTAAGTGGCGCCAATCTACACTTAAAATTTTTGTTCCAAATAATAAAATATATAAAACACTTCATTTAAAATCAAAACGCTTTCAAAATTCAAAACACTTCATTTAAACACAAAGTAGTCAAACAGATTTCAGTGGAAAACAGGCCGACATAAAGTTTAACATGGTAAACAAACTTTCATCAATTTCCACAATGCAATCTGGTCCACCTACCTTCTTTTTTGGTTTATTCTCCATATCCAAGACACATAATTCACGCATATAATTGTTCCAATCTATAACAGTTTTATCCGATAAATCATGTTGCTTTTCACAAAATTTAATCGACGTCAACTCTCGCACCAGCAGTATATGAATCTCAAAGCTGTACAAAATGTAATTCTGCATCCCTCAAACCAGTTGTCTTTTCCAAGTCCCACATGATAAGCACACTGTCTGAAATTGCATTTCCAAAACTTACGTATTCCAAAATAAAGTTTCATGTCATGGGAATTGGGACATTTTCGTTTTTTTGGTAAAATATTTCGCTCCTGAAAAATTGCATCTTGTTCTGTTTCTGGCAAATCCCAAATACGCATTTTCGTAGCACTAAACAATGGCGTCAAAAATTAGGAAATCTGTAGCTGTTAGATTGGTGACATTTAAAAACCGCCAAATCTGTAGCCAAGGTAGCGTTAATACGTAAGTACCCGGATTTGTAGTTGACACTTGGGCATCGGGTTATACCACTCACAATCTGAGTTCATTTCTGATTGGTGGTCACATTGCTCAGTGAGAGATCGAGAGGTCCAGACGTCCTGAAGGAGATGTCTGTTATCGATGACCGCATTTTTCCATTACTTGAGTAGTAGTTTTTACCATGAAGTATTTAAGCGCGTCGACGAGTATCATCAGCTGTCGATGACCACTTTTGATCACTTTTAGTTTCTATCATGAAGTAGTTTAAGCCATGACAGTATCATCGTCGACCACTTTTTGCATTACGAGTAGTCATCTGCTGTCGATATCCATCTGATCGATGGTCACTTTTTCCATTGCTTGAGTAGTAGTTTTTACCATGAAGTGTTTAAGCACGTCGACGAGTATCATCTGCTGTCGATGACCACTTTTTTTTTGAGTAGTACCGTTTGCTGTCGATGACCACTTTTTCCCATTACTTGAGTAGTAGTTTTTACCATGATGATTAGTAGTTTTATGTGTTTTAAGCGCGTCGACGAGAATCATCTGCTGTCGATGACCACTTTTTTCCATTACTTGAGTAGTAGTTTTTATCATGAAGTATTTAAGCACGTCGACGAGTATCATCTGCTGCCATCTTTCTGTTCTTATTGGAGATCATTTCCTCATTCTCTTCATCTTTCTATCTCTTTTGACTTTTCTTTTGAAAATCATCGTCTTATATTTAAGAAGAATTAACTGTATAATACAATTTTTTGTGCCAATATTGGTTAGTTTCCGATCTAATTTTTGGGCTTTAATTTCCCATATCTTGATGGCCCAAGTAGGGGACACTACAAATATTGTCACTTCAAATTGACTTAAATCAACCGCAAGTCATTTTGTTGTGTATAATTGGAATCCAGCACTGCGAAAGGTGTGCATAGTGCAGATAAAAGTTATCTAACGTTTTGATAACAAGGCCATCATTTGCTAGTGGATTGCAAGGCTATCATTTACATGGAAGTTGTTTTTTATGGTTGCAATGAATATTGTGCCATTTCACAATTTTGACTTTTACAACTTTGAATGCGGCATTAATTTCTTTTCACATGGGATGTAACTTTATACTTAGATAAGTGGGTCGAGAAAGATCTTTTACAAGTGCAGCTGTTGAATTAAGATTTATGTCTGTCTGTATTCTGCAACTAGAACGCTTGAATTAGTGTTTTTAGGAGCTGTCTAATTTATATTGGAAAAGCTAGATTCGATCAGAATAGTCAGGCTTGGTCCGAAGAATTTCTTTTCTGAAAGTGCATTTGGGCATTTTTTTTCTTCTTTTCCTTTCTAGTATACAAATTAACACAAATATATTTTAACAATGTTGTATAAAAAAATTTAAACAATTTGCCGAACAATAACAGTACGTCGATACGGAATTTACAATAAATCATGCGCTTGCAATTATGGACCTTTTTGTAAAAATGATTTTTCTACTTTAGTATGGTTGAATTACTACGTTTTTAAAAATATAATAATTTATTATAATCCACTATCGACTTATTTATTAATTAGTTCGTTTAGAAAGGAGATTTCGACATAAAATCCATCACATCAAGAGGGGATTACCTCGCTTTCAGGAGAATTAGTTTGCTTAACATTTGAAGAAGGCTAGAAATTTTTGCCAAGAATAAGAAATACTTTGACATAATCTTCTACTTTAATTTAAGGCAATCATAATTCAAGCGAAAATCCAGCTTTCGTTTCTCACAGGCTTGTATGCGTATACGAAACGCGAATACGATTAGGGTGAAAGATTTAACTATATGCCTATTTTATATCCCCGATGACTGAGTTCTACGATTTATAATACTTTATTTATTTTCCTAAAAACAGATCTGGGATTATTTAGTTAGTTTAGAACGTAATACTATCCATCAAATTACTAAAAACTTTTTTTGGTTAACTGTCTTTAACTCACAATTAAACTACAATATGTTTTATAAGTATTTAATTCGTAATTAACATGAAATTCAATAAATATCTCAGTTTTTTTTTTTTTTTTTTTTTTTTTTTTTTCAATTTTTTTTTTTTTTTTTTTTTATGTGAGAGAGGCAACCGACGTTATTCAAAAGATTATAGTTAAACATTTTCATTCACGGTATGTTTGGCTGATACTGAAAAACTCTATTATAACTTATTTGTTAATGTTTTTTAATTAATATGCATAATTGAATATCATATTAAACCATTTAGATATATAATGATCAATTCGTGTTTGTAATGAGCATTTGTGATATTTGTAATGGTGGAGTATATCTGTCACCTAAATGTGACAAGAGCAGATGTTACGAATTAATTTCCATTTAAAAGGAATTTGCATACATATTATTTACTTTTAACCATATAAGTAAAATAATTAACTTCATTCCAAACATCCAACTTTCTTCCAATATATACATAGTCTCCCCACTTCCCTACACGTTACCACTTCCATATGGCATTTGATTTGGGCTTCATGAGGTACCAAGCAATTACAATGCAAGTCTTTTCAGTTCAATGTTATTGTCCCACACAAAAATACATTTCAATATTCCTAAAAAAAATAAAAGGACGCATTTCAAAGCATTGTAATGATGCTCTTTGATTATGAATAACGTTTCTGTGAAAGTCATATTTAATCTCTCATACATCAATGTACGCTATCCAATTGAAAAAGCTTATTAACTTTGTGTTATTATAAAGAAAAATTATAAAATGAAGTTCAATAATATATAATTCATCGTATCAGCCGTATACGTTATATACATTATTTTTTATTTATTTAAAAATAAGAAGTAAATGTCATAATAAGACCAAATATCGTACTGAAAATTTGTGCCTTTCAATAAACAACTAATAAAACTAAAATTCCCAAGTTATTATTACAAAAGTCGCTTATTTTTCTTAAACGAAGAACAATTTGTTTAGTAGTTTTCTTAATACGATATATTGAAAGTTAACCATAAATGGTTTCGAAGATTATAAAACAAAATGGCTAATTTTAGAGATAACATAATAGTTTCTTTAAATTTGCAATTTTTGTAACTCTTTAAATAGCATGGCAAGTTGAACTGAAAATTTGTGCATTTCAATCAACAACTAATAAAACTCAAATTCCCAAATTATTATCGAAAAGAAGGTAATTTTCTTAAATGAAGAGCAATTTAATACGATATATTGAAATTAACCATAAATCATTTTGGAGATTATAAAACAAAAAAGAAAGTATAAAACAATTTGCAACATTTGCAACTCTTTAAATTACATGTCAAGTTTTGTGTTACATCTTAAGGTATCCTTGAAAATAAATCTTGAATAATGAATACATTTGCAACAGCTATTTCTTTTTATTTTTTCCAGAAAAATAGGCAATTATGTATTAATTTATAGCTAATTAAACCTTATTATGTGATTTATTTGACATTGAGAGAGGATAATTATGTAAGATAATTACTATGATATTCACCACTTGTTTATCTCCTTAATTAAGAGAAAATAGAAGTTCAAATTGTTGTTTACTAAATCATTATCATACAATATAATGTATTTTAATTAATCAGGTTTTGACGCTTTTCATATAAAATGAAGAAAAATATGGTTGACTCTGTCTTTTTTTTAATTTTAACTAAATGTGCACTCGTTGATGAAAAGAATATAATTTCTTTTTTAAATTTTCCAATGAATCCCGAATTTACCAAAATGATGTATAATAAAATGATAATTGTTACTTTTAATTTGGCAATGCAAACAAACTAAAAATATTACTTTTTTATTTTTGTTACATAAAAAAGTGTAGTTTGGAAACAGAAAAAAATATAAATAAGGCAATCTTATGCTATCAGAATGATCGATATAGGATGTGTCTTCAGTAAAAGATTTATAATAAGTGAATGAGTCATATTTTTTTACAAGAAGATCAGATATATTATGTTGAACTTTTGTGCATTTCAATAAACAGCTGGTACAACATCTCAAATTCCCAAATGAGCATTAAAAAATAAAGCTATTTTTTAAGCATAGAGGAATTTGTGCAGTAGATTTTTGTAATACGATAGATTAAAAGTTAACCATAAAATATTTTGAAGATTATAAACCAAAATAACTAATTTTAGAGAAAGTACAAAACCTTCTTCCAAATTTGGAACACTTTAAATAACATGTCAAGTTTTGTGTTACATCTTAATGCATCTCCTTGGAAATAAATCTTGAATAATGAATGCATTTTCAAAAGCTATTTTTTTATTTTTCCTGAAAAATAGGCAATTATGTATTAATTTATAACCAATTAAACCTTATTATGTGATTTGTTTGTCGTTGAGAGTGGATAATTATGTAAGATAATTACTCTAATTTTTACCGCTGGTTTATCTCCTTAATTAAAAGAAAATAGAAGCTCAAATTGCTGTTTACTTGAAATGTTACAAAATCATTAACATACTTTATAATATACTTTTAATTAATCAACTTTTGGTGCTTATCATATAAAGAGTAGAACATTATGGTTGACTTTATCTTTTATATATATATATATATATATGTATATATATATATATATACATATGTATAATAAATTCATAATTATTATTTTTAATTTGATATTCTTAAGAGAAATAAAAATACTTTTCATTTCTTTTTTTACATAAAAAGCTTAATTTGGTAAAAAGGAATTTGTTCATGAATAATGCAATCATAAAAAAATAATGTAAATGAAATAATAAATATATATTGTGATTTCAGTAAATGCATTATATTTAAGAATTGGCTACAATTATACGCAACTTTCGTCGATTTCTAAATAAAGATGCTTTGTTGAGAGATGTTTAATTAAATAATTTCTATTTAAATTACTTGGTTGTTTAGTTTTTAAGCTTAGATGTTGTCAGATGTCGTAGAAAGGTGTATTGAATTCAGTTCTGTTGTTTCTAATGCATCTGGTAATAATAGAGACAATTATCTTTATGCCATAAGCAAGGCCAGCACCGACATTACTCATTCAGTACTACCCAGGGGACACGTATAGCTTGAATACATGCTGCGGACACTACCCCTTTAACGCTATACGATCATAGTAAATATCATATCAAACTAAACCGGAACCTACGGTTTGGCTTCCGAACTACTACAAACATACATGGAACCACGGGGACTCGAACCCGAAACCTGTTGTGCCAAGCACCAAACAGTTAGCCACTCGGCCATCAGACCTGGGTTCAGTTCTTTTTCAGTTCTCTATATTACTTTTGCTTTCTACGTAGACTGCCAAACACATTTGTAATATGATTATGTGTTGATCTTTTAAATAAGCAAACAATCTAAAGCTAATAATTCATTAATAGCTTAACAATCTATAGCTAATGTTAGCGTTTATTAATATTGCCACGAAAAAATTGAAAAATAAAATTTTAATTTAGTTTTTTAATCTGTTTCGAACCTATCACCACTTGACAAATTCAACTTTTATACATTAAAAAAAATTACATATTTGGATGAGATGGGCATTGCTCAATACAAATTAAAATAATAAATAGTCTTACAAAAATTGCATAAATTAAATAAAATTTTAGCGAATTAGGATTCAAATTTGAATGTTAATTTATGTGTCATTGTACGTTATGTAAGAATGTACGTTAACTATTCTTAAACGTATAGGAAGGCATAGACATTTTACAACAAAAATATTACTTGCTTAGTTTACCGATGGTTACGTTAAATCTACTGTAAATTTGAAGAATTAATAAAGAATAAAATGAAAAAATAATATAAGATTTTTTTTTTTTTATAAAGTCAATTCCAATTTTATTTTCACTCTATTGCAGAAAGTCCTTTATAAATAAGTTTCATTCATTTTTTTAAATTTATCTGGTGCCATCTATTGATGGATACATGCAACTTAAATCTAAAAAAAAAAAACTAAAATGAATTAATTAAATTTAATTACTGACTTGATATTTAAAAAAAATTTATTAACTTCAAGTGTCATCCACTACAAGTTCTAAAAAAATGAATTTGAACTTGAGCGGATGACTAAAAAGTATTTTATTATGATTGAAAATTTGAACAAGATATATATATATGGGCAGAGTGTGAGTTAATAGAAAGGAATTGAATAAGTAGTATAATTGAAAAAAATGCTGAAATAAAACAAAATAAAAGTTGCAATTGTTTGATCTATACCTAAAAATGATTTTTAAAAATAAACTTATGTATTTCTCTAGTAATAGCACTTGTTTTTCCATTTATATGAGATTCCTACAAAATTATCTTTGTAATATATTACAAGTCAGATGTTGATTAATACAAATTAAGAAAAATTAAAAATTTAAAGCATTTTAATTAAGCGCAAAAAATAATAATAATTGTAAATACGATACGAAGTAATTTATACTTCCTTTTTGAATGTCAATTCAAATTCTTAATTAGACTAAATATAAACTACTTCATATTCAAAGAAAACTGTTTAATTTGTATTGATAATTCCAGTCTTGACTTTTTATTTCTTTAAAATCAGGAATAAATGCCTATAAAAAGGCTTAAACTCTTTCATATTCAACCTTTTGCAAAAATCACCATCTTTCTTTAAATGAAATCACGAACTTTTCGCTTTATCCATATGTATGGCATAAAATTTTCGATGGAAATTAAATTCCAATTTCTGCAGTTACTCGGACATTTCAGTTACTTATTTTTTTTTAAGTTTAAGAAACGATTCAACTTAAATGGCCTTCACTAAGTGAATAATTTTATAAAATGTAAATGCATTAATAGAATTCATTTCAATAGAATTTATTATGAATGGAATGAATTAAATATAAATGGAAGTTCATTTTATTTAATCTTTCCAATTTTTTCATTCTTTTCATGTACAAATAAAATACTAATGCACAAATTAAATTGAAGATTTCTGTCTGTTTTTTTTTAACATGAATTTATCCTATAATTGATAGTGTGATAACATTTTCACACTAATTTATATTTCTTGCATTCAAGAATATTTTATTTGAAAAATTGGTGGACCTTTAAATTATATCAATTTTCATCTCATCTTTAACATATTTTTTTGTCCGATAATTTTTAAATATGGGTAGAACTAAATAATAAAAGAAAAAAAAGATTCTCAATAAATTTCATGTACATTTAGAGTACTACAGTCATCATCATCACCATTATTGGCGCAACAGCCCCATGATTGGCCAAGGTCGTCTGTTTACTGGCAGATTTTGAGACAGGAGATGTTTTCTTTTTAAGCAGAAGGTTTGTCAGTCCTACGCCAAACAGTCATATTAGACCGTGACCCGCGGATTCCGAACCACTACAAACATCTAAGACATCGCCGGGACTCGAACACGTAATCTGTAGTCCTGTGCCAGAGCCTTTGTCAATTGATCATTAGGCCCCGTTATACAATAGTAGCCTCCAAAATATAATTTTGTTTTAAGACATTGGATTATTTATTTTCCGTTTTAGTGTTAGTTTTGGGGCCTGATGGCTGAGTAACTAGCGTTCTAGCGCTCTAAGTCACAGGTTTCGGGTTCGAGTCTCAACTGTGCCATGGTTGTTTGTAGTGGTTCGGAATCCACTTTAAACCGTAGGTCCCAGTCTACAATGATTGTAAGAAAGTATGACTGTCAGTTGGGCGTAGGGCTGCCAACCCTACCTCGTAAAGTGAAAACATCGTCTCCAAATCTATCAACAGGCAGACGGCTTTGACCCACCATGGGGCAATGATGATGATTTTTTATTTTATTTTATTATAATCGAATATTATTTTCAATTTTTATTTAATTATAATATAGTATTATATTTATTTTTTATTGTATTATATTTTTATTTTTATTTTTTTTATTTTATTTTTCTATTTTTTTTTGTTTTTGTTTAAATTAACAATTTCGAAATGTTATTTAATTTTCGAAAACATTTGTTCATTTTTAGAAAAATCTTGAAATAATAAATCGATATGATTTTTAATTAAAATAAATTCAATGAAAAATAATAATTAGTTTATCAGTTGAAAATATAAACTTAAATGAAATATTCAAAACATAGTACACAATTAAAAGTCATAAGATGGATATTAATTCACATTATAGTAGCGATGGAAATTGTAATTAATTCCTATTTATTTAATTACTTCTCATGAATGTAAGCTACAGTACAATTAAAGCAAAATGAACTTGCATTATTACTGAAATTTAATCAGTAAATGCTTGAATAAGGATTCGTTAACTCTGAGAGGAGGAATTAAATAATAAATATTATGTGCGCAAAATTATGCTATGTTACCTTAATACAATTATATAGTATCAATAAATAACCGCCGTAAATATACCACTTGGAATATACACTTAGCACTTACAATAGAATTCTACACTGCGAATGATATAATACATACAGAATACGTTTATAAATCTGTATAAATTTATCTGTTCGGCTGAAATATAATATTTCATGTTAACATAAATATTATAATATTTTGAGTTTACACTGAAATATAATATTTATATAATGCTAACGGCTGCTATATCATGAGAATACTCTGTTAAAATAATTCAAACCTAATAAATAGTGAATACAAATTTCAAAATATTCTCAGACAGAAAGGTATAATACGTATTAAGCATACTCTGATATTTATCATGTATTATTATATTTATAATATAATTTCCCTAATATTTCCTAAACCTAAAAGTATGCAACATTTGAAATACATATACACATATATATATATGCACAATTCAATAATACATATTTGATGCATCTTTTTAAATATACGCATTTGATAAAATTTCATAAACATTTGAAGAATTAATAGGCGTATATTACACATATTTGTTGCACATTCGTAAAAATTTCATTTTAATAAACGTTTGAAACATATAATAATTCAGTGGTAACATGCATCGCTGATGAGCATTAGGGCTGAGGTTCAATCCGCAGGTGGCTTCGTTGTAGACACTGTTTCAGAAACGAGGAAACTCGATGGCGTTTGTGATGTTCAGTATCTTTCTTTGTTTGTCAGACTAACTGGTGGGAATTTTCCGAGTTTTCTTCCATACGATACTCAAATGGGAAATAATTCCCCTAAAGATTCTTGGAATACGCTACCCTCCTTCTCCAGTGACTCAGAGCCAAACCAGACTTCTAACAGGTGGGCTTTAAAGTTCATAGGCTGACACACCCATATGATTTTTAGTTAGCCCTAACCTTCAAAAGACACGTATATAAATTTGACAGCTGTAGCACTATTAGTATGTGAGTTATAGCATTTTTAGTGTAGCAACTTTTGATAGTTCACTAAAAATCCAGCGCGAGCTCACAATCGACCAAAATCAACAACGAATTGATGATTCTAAGCAGGGTTTGGAGCTGTTCAATCATAATAAACCCGAATTTTTGCGTCGATATGGGACAATGAATGAAAAATGGCTCCATCATTTCACACCGGAGTCCAATCGACAGTCAGCCGAGTGGACTGCACGTGTAACAATGCTATAACTTCACTAAAAATGCTATAACTCACATACTAATAGTGCAACAGCTGTCAAATTTATACACGTGTCTTTTGAAGGTTAGGGCTAACTAAAAATCATACGACTACAAATCATATGGATTTAATAGTAGTAGTGAAATCTATGTGTCAATCTACGAACTTTTTAGCCTACCTGTTATCTACGGGGGCTTCCTCACAACAGAAGCTACCCGCTTTCCTTCTATCCATGAGTAAAATACATTTAGACTAGCATACTTTCCGGCATGCCCACTTTGTTTCACTCTTTCTGACATGAGTGGTAACCACTTGAACTACTGTCCTGGACTAATTAATGTCTTAGCTTTAAATACTACAAAAGTATTTAATATTCCTTTTTTTTATTTTCAATGGCAGATTATAAACAATTACATCAGAAAAAAAAGCACAGAGAATACAACAAAACATGCTGCAACAGAGTTCATTAATCTGACATATCTCTAGCCTCCCAATATCGCTCGGCGAGAAAAGTCTTGCTCAGAGCAGGACAGTGAAGTAGATGCGTGGAGTCCATGGCCTCTCCAGAGGTGCATATCGGGGAAGGAACAACTTTGAGTCTGTAAATATGGTTTCGCAGGCAGTCGGTTGTTAAATTAGCCTCCATAATAGTAAAGACATCAATATCCTTCTCACACAGAGTCAACAAAAGCTCTGCGCGCTTGGATTGAGACAGTCCACCGGCATTCCACTGTAGGACTCGAAGAGTATCAAAGTGAGGGGAGGAAGACATAATGCCACGTTGCAGATCGTTTTGCTACTAAAAGTTGTTACCAGTTGCACCACGGGGAGGTAGATCTACTGCGCACCCAAGTATTTAATATGGTAGTGCTTATGAACTCTATTGGGCTGCCCGTCATAGACTGTTGTTAGCCATGACTAGGTCTGCCGTAGATAAAAAAAAAATCAGTACAATATTCATGTTCGCCCCGTGCTGCCAGACACTGATGATTAGTGAGAACAACATCACATATATGAAAAAATTAACACATTAATAATACATATTTGATACATATATAAACTTAAAATATATGTAAAATATATATTTAATAAAATTCGAAAACAATTTCGATAAAATTGCCATAGGATTTCAATACACATTTGAATAAATTTCAAATACACACATATATATATAGAGAGAGAGATATGTATTAATTATATATAATTAATTAATAAATTTAAGATTAACATTTTAAGGCAAGTGGCTGGCAAGTGAAAAATGCTTTTGTTATTGTCATCCACTCCTGGATTAAAAAAACGTTGATAATCTTTTATATTTTGGATTCATTTCTCCAGTGTAACAAAATGCTGCGATAAAACAATTACAATGCAAATGCCAAACGCTGAGACAAAAAAATAAAAAAAATAATTGCATTTATGGGAAAAATCTTTAAAAAAAATTAGGTTCTGTTATATGAAAGTTTACTGAATCCATTTACAAAAATATAATTATACTGCACCCATTTCATAAAGAACAGATACACCAAACATTTGTAACATTGTCGGCAGAAGATTGCACTAGCTGTTTTATATGGCAGGAAGTCTTAAATTCTGTATGTGTCTCAAAAATAGTTTTAGATAAATAATTTAAAAATTACAAAAATATACTATCCGTGCTAGCTAAAAAAAAAAAAAAAAAAAACGCAGTTCATACAATTGAAAATGAAAACCCAAACACAAATAAAATAAAAATAAAACCCAAATGCTCCTACCAGGCAGTCTGGCTAGTTATTCACATTGTCTCAATTGCCATCCAATCGAAATGCTTATATTTGTACGAAGTGCTTTATTGGCGTGCATAAAATTACTGTAATATTGTAACATTACTGTAAAATTTTTAACAATGAACATTGTTGTACAATTTTTGACCTGAGATTATTTACTAAGAAAACTGTTAATGTATACTAGTAATACCCAATGTGGGCGTTGGGCTGACAGTCCTACGCATTAAAAAGGAAACATCTCCCGTGTGGCAATCTTCCAGTAGGCTGGAGACCATGATCCAATGTGGAGTGAACGCCAGTGTGCTAGTTAGTTAGTACCTAATGTTCCCCAAAACTTTGTCAGCATAATTGTAAAAGGGACATTTTGGTCACAGGGTTTTTCCTAGCTATTCCTAGCATATAAATGAGACAGTTCTGTAGACATTTGCTTCTAAGCCTGAAACTCATTTTCAAAACCAACGGGCTATCGATCAGTCTCTCAAAATGATATATTTTAATCAACATCAATGCATCTAGTACCATTTTATCTAGTACCAATAAAAGCAAACATTTAAAAAGATAAACTATGCTCATTCAATGTGCACTTAATTACGCTAATATGTTTTACACTCAAGAGCCAAAACAGTATGACCACCTGTCAATAACGAGTTGGCCCACCTTTGGCGCAACACAGCTTCAACCCGCCTTGGCATGGATTAATACCACCACTTAATACCAGTTAAATACCACTTCCACCTGATCACGTGCCTTCCACGTCATCCAGGCGAGTTCATTGCAAAATGTAGGGGTGGTCATAATGTTGTGTCTCTTGAGTGTACATCATGATTTTAAATGAAACTTTTTGAAATGAGGTATCGAGATGTGGGTGAGATATGTTCCCTAAGAAAAAGATTAAGTCAACAGTTTTTTCCTGCCCATCCTTAGCACAGAAACGAGATAGTTTCATAAATATTCGCTTATTAAGTTTCGAACTTCAACCGTTCGAAAAACCAACACTATAGACCAAGTCTCTCCCTAGAGATATTTTAATCAAGATAAAAAGCATTCTGTAGTACTGAATACTTAAGCATTCTCTAGAAATTAACACGCCTTTAATTCAGTGATGAACAGGATTTTAAATGAGATGTGGGCGAGTTGCACCTCCTCGGAAAGACATTACGACAGAAGGATTTTCCTGTCATCCCCAGTAGACATGACACGGTACAACTGACAACTGAACTCATACTTGTAAACAAAAAAAAACTTTTTAAAGTTGCGCTACCACTTGAGCAATTGTTTATTTGCCCCTCTTCAAATACTTTTTTTTATGTTTGCTGTCCAAAATCTTAAACATCAACCAAACTTGTATTGCTGAGTTTCAAGCATGTCTCTAATCATTTGATAAACAAAACCAAACTTGTCTATCATGTCTTTCGAGTAAATTTTGTTGGTAAAAAAATTTAAAAAAGAATTCCTTAAAAATTCTTAGAACCAACAGAAACAAACATATCAGTGAAGCATTTAAAAAAAAAAAATGCTTAACTAATTCCATTATTTTCTACCACAACGAACATCTTGAAGGGTAGTATTGGGTGGGAGAGATGCTCTTCCCTTTGAAAAGACATTGCAACAGTAGATCTTTCTTTCCATCTTCAGCATAGACATGAGATATGTCTCCATTTTTCTCCAAGTACTTAGCTTGCTAAATTTCAAAGTTATCTCCCTTTGTTAAAAAAAAGAACCCTAACCAACGAGTTAAACAACGTGTATCTCAAGATAGGAACATATTGATTTTTAAACCATTTAAAAAATCTTTGCTTCAGCTTTCTTTAACAGACATGAACTCATGAGTGAGTCATTTGAAAAGTAAAGTTTGAAGAAACTTGCTTTGACGTTATTTTTATTTAAGAAAAATCAGAAAGAAACCGTTGAAGTATCCGATTTTAAGAAGGGCGAATTCGAGTAGTCTGAGGGGAAATAATGGTTGATGTTTAAGATTTTGGACAGCAAACATAAAAAAAAAGTATTTGAAGAGGGGCAAATAAACAATTGTTCAAGTGGTAGCACAACTCTTAAAAGTATTTTTCTTTTTTTTTTTTTTTTTTTTAGTTTAAAAAAAGAACTTTTGACCTAATATTAACTTGGATTTGTTCTTGTGTGAAAAAAAAAAAACTTAGGTTGGGCTTCTCAATTTCGGGGTAAGTCATTTTTTGTGTGGTAACTTTTCAGAAAATAGAAATAATTTTGTGAATTTTCCCCCCCCCATTTAAAAAAAAAAAAAAAAAAAATATCAGAATTTTATTAGATAAAGAAGCTGGAATTTAATAAATAAACTTGAATTTGTTAGATAAAGCTTGAATTTAATATACAAAGAAGCATGAAATAACACAATGGCTTAATGATTTGAATATATTTAGGCATACTTAAAAATTCAAAATAATTTAGTTGTTTTACAGTTAAATTTTTTTTTTATTATGCATGATATATTTTAGGTAAAAATAATTTGTATTTAGACATTAACATAAATTGGAAGTATAATATTCATCTAAAATTAAATTTAAATAATAAACATTCTTTGTTTATTCGTACAAATAAAGTTATAGTTAATTAAGATGTAATAGTTTTTAATGGTTTAAAAAAATATTTTGATAATATTTTTATCAATTATAAAAATAATTATTAACTTAGACAGCTGAAAAATAATTCAAAACCCTGCAATACAGTCTGTTAAATAATTTAATTAAAATATTATCTACTGAATTTTTATTTTGTGCTAAAATATTTTCCTAAATAAACATTTTACTATATGGCTTTTATTTCCTTACTTTTATAGAGTTTACTTAAGAAATTAAATATAAAATTACTCTTTTTTACTTCAAATACCTTTCTAAAACCTTAATAAAAATTCAAAAGTATTATGGAAATTGAAAAAATATATGCTTTTAAATACGATGTGCAGACATTAGAGATCCTTTTAAAAACAACACTGAAATGCCTTTATGCTCTTACTTAATTTCTCCATATTATATAATTTGAGAGAAGAAACTTTAAGTTAGTCAATGAGGTTATCATAAAAGTAAATACACGAGGCAATTGATGGAATATTAATAGGTGGGCAGAAAGGTTCGTAGGCTGATACATAGATGACGCGACTAGTATTAAATCCATATACTTTTCAGTTAGCCCTAACCTTCAAAAGACACGTGTATAAATTTGACAGCTGTTCCACTATTAGTATGTGAGTTATAGCATTTTTAGTGAAGTTATAGCATTTTTAATGTTGATCACGTGATCGACGCAAAAATTCGGGTTTTTTACGATTTAACAGCTCCAAACACTGCTTAGAATCATCAATTCGTTGTTGTTTTTGTCGATTGTGAGCTCGCGCGGCACCCATTTTGAACAGAGCTTTCGCATATCCAAATATTCCTTCATGATATGTCCAACATGTTCCTTTGATATCTTTAGGGTCTCTATCTCAATCAACTTCACTTTACGGTTATCAGAAATTATTTTGTGGACTTTTTGGATGTTTTCGTCTGTAACAACATCTTTGGGGCGTCCACTGCGTGCATCGTCCTCGGTGATCATTTCGCCTCGTTTAAATTTAGCAAACCACTTCTCTACGGATGATTTTCCTGGTACAAATTCCGAATAATGTTTATCAAGTCAAGCCTTGGCTTCAATTGTATTGTTTTTTCGCCAAAAAGCAATGCTTTATTAACACACTAAATTATTTTTTATCCATTTCTTCAAACCAACAAAAGTTGCTTCACTAAAAATGCTATAGCTTACATACTAATAGCGCAACAGCTGTCAAATTTATACACGTGTCTTTTGTAGGTTAGAGCTAACTAAAAATCATATGGATTTAATACTACTAGTGCCATCTATGTGTCAGCCTATGAACATTTCAGCCCACCTGTTATATTAAGAATTAAGCCAAGATAAGCTGATAGATAGTAGGGGCGCAGAAGAGGGACAAAGCTCTGACGCCATCCTCAAATGTGCATACTACAAATTGTGGTTGTAGGGTTGTAGGTATCCGTAATACATTCCTGTAATACGACACTGAATCTTACATTTATATTCAACATTGATTCACAAATAGCAAATTAAAGATTAAGACATCAGAAATTAACAGCATGAGTAGAAATATGTGCATTATTAAGTAAATCAAATTTAACATTGAGCAGAGAGTAGCATTGTATTGAGCAGAGCATTATTATGCATAATTATGTATGAAAATAATTTTATAAAAATGTCAATAGAAACAAAACTTGAGTAAGCACCTATCATAATATTTCATAATTTAATTCATTTCATATGATAGGAACTATCTTTTATATTGCTGTAGGACAATATATGAAATGCCTTTCATATAATAAAAGATATTTCATTTATAATGTTATGCGAAATTTCTTTCATAGGAATGTCAGGAAAATACAACAATATATGGACATTTATTATTAAATAAAAATATACACTCAAGAGCCAAAACAATATGGCCACCTGTCAATAACGAGTTGGCCCACCTTTGTCGCACAACACAGCTTCAACCCGCCATAGCATGGATGCCACAAGTCCTTGGTAGATGGCCGGAGACTGATTGTAACAGATGTTTAAGAACGGTCACGCAAATCCGAGATATTGCGAATTGGTGGTCTTTGAACTCTGAGCTGCCGTCCCAGGACATCCCAAATGTGTTCTATCGGATTGGGATCCGGTGAGTTAGGCGGCCAGGACATTAACTGGAATTCAGCATCATGTTGCTGGAACCACTCCAACACAATTTTAGCCTAGTGACAAGGGGCGTTGTCCTGTTGGAACATTCCATGTCCAGCTGGAAAAACAGAGGCCATGTAAGGGTGCAACTGGTCCCGCAATGATGTTCAGATACCCTGTAGCATTCATGGTCTGCTCTACCACAACCACGTGTTCCAGAGACGCCCGAGAGAACGTCCCCCAAAGCACAATACCGCCACCACCAGCCTGTGTATGACCTACTGTACATTGAGGGGGCAATTGTTCGCCTGGAAGACGGCGTATCCTGACACGGCCATCGGCGTGATGAATGACAAACCGTGATTCATCTGACCAGACAACTTCATGCTTCACCAAGCGAGACAGTCTCCGACGACCTTTTTCTTTGATAGCGTGTGGACGTCCAACACCATGTCGTCTACTGCTTGTTTCACCGTGAATCATCCACTTTGCATAAGTACTAACAACTGTAGATCGCGAACAACCCACGAGTCGTGCAGTTTCGGAAATACTTGTTCCGACCCTACGAGCCATTACAATCTGCCCTCTATCAAAGTCGCTTAGATCCGCAGCCTTTCCCATCACACACAGAAGTAAGTGAAAGAATGATTCTTCAGACTCTCCAGCAGCAGTTAAATACCACTTCCACCTGATCATGTGCCATCCACGTCATCCAGGCGAGTTCATTGCAAAATGTAGTGGTGGTCATAATGTTTTGGCTCTTGAGTGTATCCTACACTTTACGAGACATTTTGCATGTTTTACTTTTTAAAAGATATTTTATACTTAGACTTTTCATAAATATAAAGACATTTTACAAGACATTTTTAAACATGTTTTTATTTCCTAATTTAATATAACAAAGACACTTTTCAAAACGACATTCAATATAACAATATAAAGACATAAAAATGTCTTTATATGGAAAATTGGAGTAGTGAAAAGTGTTATACTGAAAAATTATATTATAAAACGTATATATAAAAATTATATTGTTTTATTTATGAAAGGACCCGATATCTCTATATTGTTTTTATATTATACCAATACACTATTAAAGATAAAACATTCAATTGCATAGTTGATTCAACTACAATTGAATGCATGTCATTTCTTGTTACTTAAGCTCCATTTTTTCCCAAAATACCGAAAACGTGCCAGAAAAGCAATTTCTACCTTCTCCACACTCCACGCAAATAGGCCAACTTTATATGCGTTAGGAAGGAATAAATATTTCCAAAACGCAGATGGCGATATCTGCAATGATGATGTTCCTACTTTGGGGAAAACCTTTGAAAGAGTTACTGCTTTTTGGAGAAGGGAAGGGAATTCCGTCCCATGTGGATAGATGCCAAATTTGTTATCGGAAAAATATTTCATGTATCATGTGTTCAATGAAATAGCAGTTTATATATATATATTTTACAAATGTATATATTGCTTGTTGTTTTGGCCAGCATCCAAAGTTGTAGATATGTATGCATATATATTTTTTTTAAATATAGAGCAATAAACTCGACTGGAAATTCAGATATTGCGTCTGGAGTCCTTCAGACAGAATCTGAGAAAGCACGTATTAGAATTTGGATGCATATATCATCTTTATTGGGCAATTTAAAGAAAAAAACTCTGATCTGATTTTCTGTATATTTTTCAGAATATTTTAACTAATAAAATATGGGGTATCTATATTATTTATTAGAAAAAATACAATAAAAATAATTAATGATATTAATATATACTCATGAAAGCGATATTCCAATGCTGTTTTATGTAAATCAAAGTAACAATTTTCAATAAATAGTTTTAATTAGAAAATTAACATAGATAAATGTTGCTGTAACAAATGGCTTTACTGGAAACTAATCCATTACATTAAGGTTTACACAAAAAGAAGGAACAAGTAGAATAAATCAAACATACAGTAAGACATCGATAATTAATCGATAATAAGTCGGTATACCATAAAAAAAGAAGGGGGTAAATGAAGGGGGTAGGCACTTTATTTTAATCCATGAAGCTTCTAACTTGCCAATACAATTGTAAGACTTCTCCTTAGGGCTGAACGTCCCTGTTTAGTTTTGGACATTTCAAAAGATGTTTTGAATCCACTGTTGCAATTCTACATATTGGACAAGTATTCGAGGCGAGGAAATATATCCTGCTTAGGTGTTTCTTAAGACAGTCGTGTCCGATTCTGAAGTTGACAACCGCCTATTTACGTGGTCTATTTTTTGCCTTCAGATTTAGTTATGAGACTATCTGTCAGTTTCTTAAAAATTTCTCTATGAATATATTTCTTGAAAGATTCTGGTGGAACTTGTTTCTTTTCAGTATTCGTTTCTTTGCAAGTGAATCTGCTGCTTCATTACCTTTAATTTCCATGTGTGATGATTTCCACTGAAATAAATTTGCTTGGCTTTAGTTCTTAAATATTTTATATTTTTCTTAATTTGAGTTATTATTAGGTTTTCTGTGTGATAATTTAATGTGATAACTTGTATGGCTGCTATGGATTCGACGGAAATTACCACTTTAGATTAGCAATCACTATTTACTCTGATTTTTAAATTATTTATTGCTAAATGTAAAGCATAGATTTTAACTTCAAAATTTGTCATAAATTTCCCCACAAGTGCTTTCTTGGAAAACAACTCAAAGTAAACACCTGCCCCAACTATTTCGCCTATTTGGAACCCATCAGTAATATTCTTGCCTATTGGGGCTCTGCTCATTTTTCTTCCATTATCGACAATACAGCAGACTTCAATATCGCTTCATTGTCATCTTTCTTAGAAAGGTCATCTAATGTTAAGTGGTGATCTATATCGATGTATCCTATTGGGTATGCTAATATTTTGAGCTAGTCCGTGAAAATTTCTCTATCAATATCATCTGGTATCTGTTAACACTTTGCAATAGGCGAAATTTATGTCTTTAGACATCTTTTCCAATTTCACTCGATCCATTTTGCTTTTTGTGGGGATTTTATTCTGGTAAACGAACTCACAGCCTGTTTTTTTATTACTTCATAAATTGGTGGATTCATAATAATAGATGCAATTCAGCTACAGAAATAGTCTTGACTGCTCCGGTTGTTATTCGAAGAGCTATGTTCTGTAATCGTTCTAACCATCGTTTGAATCCTAAGCCAGTTCAACACCAAAAGGCTAAATATTACCATCGTACTAGTTCACCCGATACATCCGGATGTACCGCCCGTCTAACAAAAGCAGATTTTAAAGCTTTGCCCAAACAAAAGCAGATTTTAAGCTTTGCCGAAACAACAGCAGCATTATGTTTCTTAAATCCTTCAATACCCAAGTTGCTCTTTCTTTTAAACACGTTTTGCCACGTAAGGTATGCTCATGGGTTAAACGAACTTGAAATATTAGTTAATTCAAAGAAAACTAAATAGTATAATGTTACAACCACTAGCCATGGATGAGACACAGACATAAGTATATATTATAGTCATTCTGCTTAAAATTTGTCGTTTAAAAACCTGATAGTGCTTCTGAATTATTTAGTTTAATTTACTGAAATATTTAGAAATATTTTAGTTTAAATATTATAAAATTTAAGTCATTATTTTTTTTTTAATATTACTGCTCGTATTTCTTTATATTTGAAAATGCAAAGATTAAATATGTAATGGATTCCAGAAATTATTGTTCTTGTCTTTGAGTGTCTTTTTAAAATAGGAGTTTTGCATATTCATTTTAATTTTAAGGGCCCGTTTGGTGGCTTAACAAAGCAGTGACACAAATATTTAGACCGTTGGTAAATTAAATAGCACAATGCTACAATTGCTAGCCATGGATGATACAAAAACATAAGTAGATATTAAAAACAGACTGCTTACAATTTTTCATTTAAAACCTGATAGTGTTCCTGAAATATTTCAGATTCAGAATTGTAATATATAAGTCATTAATTATTTTTAATGATGACGTTGATATTTGTCAATATTTTCGGAACTAAAAAATTTTCTAATCCATTCCAAAATTCCATAAATTAATTGAAATAGCGAGTGTATTTTATTACTTCGACATTTTCCTTTTATAACTCTTATGGAATCTAATTGAACCTTTTTTTTTGCTTGAAGGTCACAACATCTTCCTTAAAAAATACGATTTAACGCTAGATTACATTTTAATTATTTAACAAAATGTGGAAGCTTGAAAGATTTCATTTTAGCGGAAAATTAACTTTGGATGGAGAGCTGGCTTGATGAATGGTTCTTGGCATTAATTTTCTTCTTCATTTCACTCTGACAATTTTCTTAAATTTTCCGCTGGATTCAATTTTCTAAAGGTAACTCACGGCTCATTAACCCTTATATTAGTGATCGAATACGTATCAGAGGCATAGGCTAAATGCAGTGAAAATATTAAAAGAAAAAAAAATAATAAAGTATAAAGTACATTTAATAAAAAAAAACTAAAAAAATCTGTGAAAACTAATCAATAGAAAATTTATTATAAAATATTAAGGTCCAGGTAGGATCTAGTATGCAGTGAATTGAAGTTTTCGAAGTTTTTACTTGAAGGTTCTCAGTTCGAAACCTAACAAGTAAACTGAACTAAAACTGGGATGGACACGATAAAGTCGTAGATCAAAAATTATTCTTCATCAAATATCAGGGACTTATTATAGGACCATCAAATATCAGCACGGTAAAATCATCAAATAGCAGGATGGTAGCATATGGATGAATCTAACTCGGAATATGCATATATGCTATATATTTGTAGGTGTTTTTCAAGATTGTGGTGGCCCATTGAGGATCCAATATAGCAGGCTCCCAATGGGTAACACTGGATTTTCTGCATTTTAACATTCAGGTTTCAAATGACTTTAGGTGAAACTGGACAGAATTTAAAATAAAAATATATATATTTTAGATATTTTTATTTATTTCAAGGCAATCTATTAACGCAAAAACCTGTTAATTAATATAAGTTAGCATAATTAATAGTGTTTCATGGTTCATCTTATTTTCCAAAATCATCTATTCAAAGATGAGATGAAACAAACGATTCTTTAAAATATGACGATTTTATTTTAATTACCTGTATAAATTTATAATTATATAAGTAGTTATTGAGCGTTAGAAAATACTTCATTTAAAAAAGTATAAATGTATCCATAGGCATTTAGTTTATATATCCAGCAAACGGAAAAATATCCGTCCTTTTGATTTCTATCATCAAATTACAAGTTTGTTTCGTCTTTTGTCTGAATTTCTTTTCCAGTCTTTATACTTATATACGCTTTCCATACAAGTCTTTTGTTAGAACTTATTTCGTTCATACTTTTTTTCATTAGTAAATGTACACTCAAGAGCCAAAACATTATGACCTCCCCTACCTTTTGCAATGAACTCGCCTGGATGACGTGGAAGGCACGTGATCAGGTGGAAGTGATATTTAACTGGTATTAATCCATGCCAAGGCGGGTTGAAGCTGTGTTGCCCGCCAAAGGTGGGCCAACTCGTTATTGACAGGTGGTCATAATGTTTTGGCTCTTGAGTGTGTAAACTAATTACATATAGGAAATACTTTTGAGAGTCTTTATTATTTGTTTGGCAATGATTCTGACGATATTCAATTGCAAATATAATTTCGTAATATTTTGATTTCACTTTTTTAGTTATTTTCTACTAGTTGTCCTATGTATTGTAAATATCAGATGAAGGGCAACCAGGAAAACTCTCACCAGGAAATCTGACTATCTGAGCGGGATGTGTTATTACGTTTTCATAACAGCCATGGAGTCACCTCAAGCAGTGACTGCAACGGATGTCACCAACGAATTTAAATCTGAACCTTTCTACACCTCAGCTGAGCACCTAACCAAACTGTCAGACGTCGTCCAGTGTTAGAGCTTACTTGTTTGCGTCCTATAAGGCATAGGATCGATGCCTAGGCATAAGATCGATCTGCTAGTGACATTTATGACAATTCACAGCTGTGAAAATGAGGGGAGTATTGTAATAGATGTCCGTTCTCTAGTCGAATTCGAGTCTGCTGTTTGATTTTATTGAGATATATTTCTCGAAGATCAACGTATTCTCCAGGGAAATGTTATTTATATGTAAATGTGGAATAATTAACCATAAAAGTATTTCAAGATCTAATTAGTCTCATCTTATGAAGTTTTACTGTAACGCGATTTAAGCCGCAATAAAGATAATGCGAAATCTGCTAGAATTATGATGCCTCGATAGAGAATGGCAGGACTAATGTTCACGGTATCAGCAGAAATATATATACATGTAATATCAAAATATAAATTTTATTCATTTATGCATTATAAAGTAGACTCATGTACCATGTACTCACATCTACCACTCTCCATGTACCTGACTCATGTAATCACACACCAACGGTAAGTGCGAAGCTAGCATGCAAGAATGTTAAAGATCGTACACTAAAAATATATTACGAATTTCTTTGGAGACTATAATTTAAATTATCGGGATTCTTTTAATTTTAGTACACATTGTTTTTATTTTCAAATGATAGGTTCTGCCACTCATTTGTTATTATAAAGACATTGCATTAAAGGCAGATTTAAGCTAATATATTAGCAGATTCCTTCTGAAGTTCAAATTTGCTTGTGGAATTCATTGCATTTTCAACTTTCAGCATCGATGATACTTGATAATTATTTTAACTATGTTTGTAAAGCATTTTGCATTGATATACAGGTCTGCTTGGTGAGTATTTTTTAGTTTTCCACCCATTCCCCACGCAAATGCTGGGCGGTTACCCTAAAACTAATTTTGAAATTCAATGCCCTCCCCTAATAGCCCTTTGGTGGGTTTTCGAGACATACATAAGAGGAACACTTGGACCAACTATATTCAATAAATATATTCAATCAAACGTATTAAAAATAGGTCAGAGAGGCTAAATGGAAAGTTAGTTCGATTTCCAAACCAGGAAGTTTGGTTTGGTTTGTAGCTCGACTTTCATATTTTGCACACTTCATGCTAATTAGACAGGGACCAACAGTTTAATATGGATTTCGAACCATTAACAAACATCTATGACCCCCACACAGATTCGAACCTGAAGCTTGTAGTACCATAGCCCAGAGCGCAAGACAATTCGCCCTCAGGCCGCCCAAACCAGGGATAGCCAGATTTGAAATTAGACATTTAAAAAACGAACCAAAAGATCCAACGTCTGTGTGAGAATATGGCTTATAAATCCTTAGAATGAGTATTATTCCATTTAGTTCGAATAACAGGGCAAAACAATCGTAATTTTTTTAAACTGATATGGTGACTATCACAATATTATAAATATAAAAACAAGTCATCTTCTTGTATACTGCGTGAAAATGAATAGCTAAATATCTACCTTTGCAGATACAAATGACTCAGAGAACCTATATATCGAATATAACAAGAACATGAATTAAAATTAAATGAATTATTCTATTATAAATTATAGTCTAGAAAAGAATTCGTAAATTAGTTTTAGTTTACAAACTCTAATATTTAGTTTAAATCTGCTAATTTAATTTTTTAAAAAAAAAAAGCCATAAGTCACTTTAATATTTCTATGATGTGATGAATTCTTTTAAAAGAAAATTCCTCCACTGAATGTGAGGAGCATTAAGGAGTGAATCGACTTCCAAAGAGCAGACGCTTCCAAGGTCAGCTGTAATTTATCCATTTGACCTTCAAACTTGGATTTCGGCCATGATTCTGGGGATAAATCGAAATTCTAGTTAATGATACAATTTGAAAGAGAGCATCCTCCTCTTTTTTTTCTCTCCGAGTGGTGTTCCAGCCTCCGTTTTAATGTAGTTCAGAGTGTTCTAGTGGACGATTTGCTCTCTCATTTAAATAATTCAATTATCAATCTCAGGATATTAAAAGGGTGTTAACTTCAGTTGACAAAATAATAGTTTTTATGGAATTGATCTCGAACTGTTTAAAATAGATGAATATTTCCCAGTTGTTGATGAGTATATAAATAATTTTTCCGATTAATTAAGTGTTAATTGACAGTATTTAGAATTATTTTTTTACTTAAATTGTATTTTCATAGATGTTTTCTTCTGTTAAAATTCGGTATCATTAGCACTTCTTCGCATTCTGCTTATATGAATCCTAAGAATTCATGCAATGAATATTATACTTCGATGTATTGATAATAATCTTAATACAAATTCACATTGTTTCTACATCAATACTTTGATGATTGTTTCTGCATTCACATTGTTTCTACATCAATACTTTGATGATTGTTTCTGCATTCACATTGTTTCTACATCAATACTTTGATGATTGTTTCTGCATTCATATTGTTTCTACATCAATACTTTGATGATTGTTTCTGCATTCACATTGTTTCTACATCAATACTTTGATGATTGTTTCTGCATTCACATTGTTTCTACATCAATACTTTGATGATTGTTTCTGCATTCACATTGTTTCTACATCAATACTTTGATGATTGCTTCTGCATTCACATTGTTTCTACATCAATACTTTGATGATTGTTTCTGCATTCACATTGTTTCTACATCAATACTTTGATGATTGTTTCTGCATTCACATTGTTTCTACATCAATACATTGCAGCAAAAGAATATTCCGTTCCAAGAAAACTTTCAAAAGTAACTTCTTCGCATTTTTTTTTCTTTTTTATTGAAAGTCAGGCCACATACATTCCCCAGATAAAAAAAGAGAAGAACGATATTTGTTACAAGAAGAATTTTAAGGTGTATGCTTCACATTTCCTTTGAGTTCAGGAAAAAACTTTAAAAGAGTCTTATCAGGTAATATGGCGATCAATACGACGGGATTTATACACTTGTCCCAAATGCTTTCGTCTTTTGGAAAAAGTGAATGCAATTGGCGCCACCAATGATTTCAAACTTGAGCCCTTCTGCATGCTAACTACCAATCTTACTGATTGGCGACAAATCAAGCATTCGCTGCATTTGTGTCTTGAGTTCAGATCTGGATGTAAATAAGTAACTTATTCCCGCCTCTTTTCTCAAAAGAAGAAAAATAAAAAGGTTGCAATTTTGTTTTCAGTTTAAAATTTTATTGTAGGAAATAAAGCGATTATAATATTTTAAATTCAATCGACAGGAATTTAGACAACTTAAGTTGAATACAATATTATCAAAACTAAGAATAAGGCACAGTTGTAACTGAGATTGTTTAACTTTTATAATGTTTTCTTCCCTATGCTTATAATTAAATGAACATTTTATAATATTCTTAACGATATGTTAAAATTTGATAATTAAACACATATCGCAAGTTAATTTAATTGTTGTAAATTAAGTTCATTTAATTTATTTAAGAATATCTAGCGAATTTTTGAAAAGGAATAATTTACTAGAATATCTTATTTCAATGGGGTTTAGTTGTTCACAAATTTCTTATCCTATTATGGCTTGATTACCAACTTCCTTCAAATTAATTTGCTTAGTCCCATGCTAAGTTTGCTTGTAGCAGGACTTTTCTGGTAGCATCGATTGCAGTCATTGCTTTTTCAGAACGAAGATACCTGATGGCGATAGTGACAAGATCCTTAAGTATACAACGACCTGGTGGAATTTTCTAGTTTTCTTCTCACGTGGCACCCTCATGTGATCCATCAATGTCCTCTCGAAAAACAATGTTTTCCCTTCACGACCCGTCTGTTGGCTGTATATGGCATACACAAAGCCTATTGATGTTAAGCAAAATCGTTAATTTGTTCAGAAAAACATTCTTTTTTTATTCTTTGGCTTGCTCAAGTTTGTTTATATTTCACAAAAATTCAATATTTCACTAACTCAATTCAATTCAATATTCAAATTCAAATTCAATATTTTAACAATTATATTTCACAAAATCTCATTAAACTGATTGAATTTTACATTAATTTGTTGCAGCAATTAATGAAGTAGCATTAAATAATATTTGTAGCCAAATCCTTGGATTCTTCGTTCGATACTGTGATGTCAAAATGGGAGTGTTCAGCAGACCTCCCATGTTGCACCCTTGTTGCAATTAAATCTGCTATATTTTCAATGCTATTTTTTACACCAAATCTTGTTGTGCAATGTTGCACCATGAGTAGTATTAAATCTGCTAGTTTCGTCCATATAGCTCCTTAGGTAATATTGAATCTGCTTTATATCTATCATGTTGCACATGGACTACAATGAATTGTCTACATATTTGCTGTTTCGCGATGAGTAAGATTTAATCAGCAATTCTGTGCATGTTGCACCGTGTGTAACACTCAGTCTGCTATATCTTTGCCAAGTTGTACCATGGGTAACATTGAATCTGCTACATCTCTGTCGCGTTGCACGATGGGCTATATTGAATTGGCTACATATTTGCTGTTTCGCGATGAGTAAGATTTAATCAGCAATTCTGTGCATGTTGCACCGTGGGTAACACTCAGTCTGCTACATCTTTGCCAAGTTGTACCATGGGTAACATTGAATCTGCTACATCTCTGTCGCGTTGCACGATGGGCTATATTGAATTGGCTACATATTTGCTGTTTCGTGATGAGTAAGATTTAATCAGCAATTCTGTGCATGTTGCACCGTGGGTAACACTCAGTCTGCTACATCTTTGCCAAGTTGTACCATGGGTAACATTGAATCTGCTACATCTGTGTCGCGTTGCACGATGGGCTATCTTGAATTGGCTACATATTTGCTGTTTCGTGAGGTGTTAGATTTAATCAGCAATTCTGTGCATGTTGCACCGTGGGTAACACTCAGTCTGCTACATCTTTGCCAAGTTGTACCATGGGTAACATTGAATCTGCTACATCTCTGTCGCGTTGCAAGATGGGCTATATTGAATTGGTTACATATTTGCTGTTTCGTGATGTGTAAGATTTAATCAGCAATTCTGTGCATGTTGCACCGTGGGTAACACTCCATCTTTGCTTGTATCTTTGCTTTCTGTCGCCATAGGGCTAACACTGTTTCGTGATGTGTAAGATTTAATCAATGTTGCACCGTCTTCTGCTGTATCTTTGCCTTTTTGCAGCCATAGGTAACACTGAATCTGTTACACATCTGGATTAGCTTGTTTTCCATTAAGAATGAGTATTTATTCTCCATTGGTGCACCACGGTTATCTGAAAGCTGGTAGATTTCAATACAGGAGATGTATGCTTTATTTATTTTTTTACTGGATAGGGTTGTTAGCCCTTCACCCATCGTACTACAGCCATATTAGACCGGGACTTACGGTTAAAACTGTATCTCGAACCACTGCAAACATCTGTGTCATTGCCGGGTCTCGAACCCAAAATCTAAAGAACTGGTACCGACTCCAGTCACTCGGCCTTCAAGTCCATAAGGAATTTTACTTGTATTAATTATTGCTTAAAAAATAAATTTTAAATATGAAACTCATTGTTCATAATTCAAAAAATGATATATTGATTTTATCCGTATATTATTTTTTTCTCCTTTGTTTTATTATATTATCATGGATTTCTATTAAATAATATATAGTTTTTTTTCTTTAACTAATAAAAATAACCTTTTTGCGAAATTTTTTCTTTATATAGTTATAAAATAATATAAAAAAACAACTAACTATATCGGTAAAAATAACTTTTCCAAAATATTTTCTTTATATATTTATAATTTGCGAGAGCCTTCGGGCAGGTCGCGTGTAACTCTTTAAACCTTATATAGTTATAAAATAATATAAAAAAATAACTATATCAGTAAAAATTACTTTTCCAAAATATTTTCTTCGTTCCATTCCTTTAATCCAGCCATTATTTTTTACACTATCTACACCAGTGGGCCAGCCCCATACCAGGAGAAACAGGCCCATACCATCAATCCTCCTCCACTAAACTTTACAGTTGGGACGACACACTCGGGCAAAAGGCGTTCTCCTGGTAAACGCCATACCCAAACACGTCCATCGGAACGGAAAAAGGTAAATCGTGACTCGTGTATATATTTCCCTAAAGGATTGTATTTTTTCCCAAATTGTTCATTTCAGATACCTATTGTTCATTTTTATCCCAAAAGTGTATTCTTAATAGTTTACTATACATATTTAATTTAAAAATGAATGTTAATAATTGTGTTTATAAAAATATAACTTAAAAATAATTAGTTTTTGCGAAAGTTTTTTTTTTTTTTTTTTTTATGTACTCATTTTTCGTTAAGACGGGAACACATTTTTTGAATATTAAAAATACGGAATTATCAGCAAAAATATGAAGAAAGCCTATTGATTTTAAAAAATCAATTCCTTTCATTTTTTTATTGAATACTGTTTCATTTTTGAGGAATATATGTAAGTTTCATAAATTATTCACTATATTGATTTAACATTAGAATTTAAAAAAATAATAATAATACGTCATTTCTTAATGTTGAGTTTCACAAAAAAGTCAGAAAAAATTGAATACATTTTGAATTTTAAATAACTATTTGCAATTCCTAATGTTTATATTTTTATAGTCCTTATAAGAATAGAAAAGTAAGATATGTATTACAATAATGGTTATTTTACCTTCGTCTCATCTCTGAATAATTACACATGTCACCCATTCAGGTCACTTTCATCATTAAATGGCCAATCTAATATAAAAGAGAAGTGAAATAATCTAAATATTTGAAAAATATGACTATATAAAAATATAAACATTTCAAAATGCCAGTATAACAGGTGGGCTGAAAAGTTCATAGGCTGACACATAGATGGCGCTACTAGTATTAAATCCATATGATTTTTAGTTAGCCCTAACCTTCAAAAGACACGTTCAAACTCCATAAAATAATTTCTGATAACCGTAAAGTGAAGTTGATTGAGATAGCTGAGACCCTAAAGATATCAAAGGAACGTGTTGGACATATCGTGAATGAATATTTGGATATGCGAAAGCTCTGTTCAAAGTGGGTGCCGCTCAGAGCTCACAATCGACCAAAAAGCAACAACGAATTGATGATTCTAAGCAGTGTTTGGAGCTGTTCAATCGCAATAAACCCGAATTTTTGCGTCGATATGTGACAATGGATGAAACATGGCTCCATCATTTCACACCGGAGTCCAATCGACAGTCAGCCAAGTGAACTGCACGTGATGAACACTAAAAATGCTATAACTTCACTAAAAATGCTATAACTCACATACTAATAGTGCAACAACTGTCAAATTTATACATGTGTCTTTTGAAGGTTGGGGCTAACTAAAAATCATATGGATTTAATACTAGTAGCACCATCTATGTGTCAGCCTCTGAACCTTTCAGCCCACCTGTTATATATTTGCAAAGAATTATATAATATGTAAACAATATTTTTTTCGATCATTCTTTCTTATTGCATTAACGATAGCAAAATGTATTTTAAATACATTTTATATTACCAAAAAATTTTATAATATGTATGCAATATTTTTTACATAAACAATAATTCTTCATTAGTGAATTAAAAATATAAAAACATGTTTTATAAATGTGATTTTATATTACCAAAGAATTACATAATATATATGCAGTATTTTTCATTGACAATCATTGTTTCTTATTTTATTAAACATATAAAACATATATTCTAATAAGCTAAATTAAAATAAATTATTTGTAATATTGAACAGTGCAGACATTTTTTTAATTCAATATATTTCATTAAATTTAGTCAAATAAATAAAATAAGTAGAGAAAATATTTTTTCTTACAGAAGTGGTCTAATTTAAAGAGTAAAATAAAAATATATTAAAAATATTAAATTGAAAAAAATTTAATTTATTAATTAACATCATATTTGAAAGAAACTAATCTCGAAAGATATAGTTTGGGGTTGACGCCTCATTATAATTTCAGCTTTACAATGAATTTTTATTTAATTTTTTTTTTTTGCTTTTCTGTATTTTTTTAAATTTTTTGACTTATTTCAATATATTCAGAGTTATTTATTAGAATAATATATTCAGAAACCTTAAGTTTAACATTTTGATGTTTACTTCAGAAAACAATTATAAACAAATAAATTCTCCAGTCAAAACTAAAACAAATGCCTTCTCAGTAGAATACTTTCTGAAAAATTCCTTCCCAGAATACGTTCAGGATCTCTTAGGTAAACATCCTCTAGTCATACGCACTAACCTTTATTCTCTTCTGTTGGCTTGGTAGTCATTAATTTCCCGTAAGGTCTTGTGCTGCGTGGGTAGTAGTTTAATTATTTTATTCACATCGTTCTACGTTAATAATATATAAATAGAATGGATTATCATAGTAGAATAGAATGGACTCATACTAATGGACCAAATGAAAAATAATCAACATTACAAAAGTAAATGAACAATTAATGATATAAAAAAAAAAAACCTTTAATCCCTGAAATATTAATTGATGTCTCTGTAAACATTCTTCCACTTCCAACTGCAGCATTTTGTTATTTTTTTAAAGTTATCAGAATGTTGTGTAAACCATGCCATACAGTATTTTTCATATTTTGTTTATCGCCGTTACTGTACTGTTCTTACTGTATTGTATACTTTTCTTTTCATTTATGTTTATGTTAGTTGCATAGTGACAATGACATAATTTTTTTCTTCACTACAGTTACTGGTGCATTTGTAAATCTGTAATTGATGTTTTTAATTATTTTTTTTTTTACTTGATCTTTCTAACTGGCAACATACTTTTAACTACATAACTTTGGGCCCTGCGGTGTGTTTGAAGTGAAGTAAAATAAGAATATTATGAGTCTGCAAAAAAATTATTAATAATTATAATTAATTAATTCATGTATTTTTATGTACGGACAAATATTAAGCATACTATTTATCCCAAAAACTATTTAAAAAAAAGTATGCAGGATTTAATTTTTAAAATAAAGTTAAGCAGTTTTAACTTAAAGATTAAATTAGATTTAATTATTTGATTTAATTTTTAAAATAAAAATTCCAGCTTTTAATTTTTTTTTCAACAAAAGAGATATTATAAATAATTATAAAAAAATATTGCTCTTACTTGGATTTGGTTATAGTGCAATCAAAGAGAAACATTTCAACAATAATGTAGAAATGTATAGTCAGTGATTCGCTTTCGATGTTTTTCTACTAGCTATCTCACGATATATAGTTATACAATGATCCTCTCATGAGTTTCACTCCTCACGATTAATAGCTATAATTATTTCATTCATGTATCGCTATGTAACAAAACATATTAAATAATTTATTTATCACAAAAATAATTTTTAAAAAAATTATGTAGAACGTACATTTTAAAATAAAGTTACAGATTTTATATAACGGATGTTGATTATAAATAGTTATATCGAAATATATTTCTTACTCTAAATTTAATATAGTAAAATTAAAGAAAAAACAATTAACAATAGAGCAGAAGTGTATAGTCTTTAGTTCCATCAAAAAAAAACAACAAAAAAAAACTTTAATTAAAATATGTAAGACGATGTAACTTAAATTTAGTAAAAAGTATACATTTAAAGTGTTAAGAAATATTTTCTGAAAATATTTTTTGAAAACTTAAATGTAAGAACTTTCATAATTAACGCATTAGGATAGATAAAAATAATTAAAAAAATATACATAAGAGGTGTAATATTTAAAATAAAGTTCTACGTTTTAATTATTTTTTTCAACAGTTGTTTGATTAAAAATTATTATAGTGAAATACTTTTCTTACTTTGACTTTATTGCGGTAAAATTAAATAAAAAATCTTTTTTTATTTATAAAAAAACATTTTAACAATAATGCAGCAATATATTGTCTACGATTCCATTTCGATGTTTTTCTAGATCATCCTCACATATGTCAATTTTACTTTAAAAAGTCATTTGTGAAAATAAAAATAATAGATATTTATTTTTTTAAATTCGTAGGTATGGGTAAAAGATTAAAACATATAAGATGATATAACTTAAATTTAATAAAAAGTGAATATTTAAAGTATCAGTAATATATTTTGTTCATTATTTTCTAAATGTATGAAAACTTAAAGTGTAAATTCTTTCATCAATAGCGCATTAGGATAAATGAATAATTTATATTTTCATCATTTATTTATTTATTATGAATTTGAAGCCTTAATGATGATCCCTAAGCAATCTGATTGTAGCACTGCCTGAAAAATCGACCGCTTAGGAAAGACATCCTCGAGATAAATGTACAGATCATTATATTTATGTACCTGTTCTGCGTGGGTGTACATATATATATTTATATCTACATATATATACTACATGGAATAAAAAATATTTTAAGGAGCAATTGAAGAAGTTGATGCAAGATATGTTAATTTAATTGACATTGTATTATTTTATTTGATATTTGGAGTTACCAAGAGTAAAAGTGTTGTTTCAAATGATTTTTCTTTATGTATTTTTTATTTTATTTTATTTATTTATTTTTTTGATAATCACACTTAAAGGTATTTTTTTCAGAAATATATTTCATATGAAAAAAAGCTCGCGCATATTTAGACATTATCTAACAACAAGCACATTTACTTTGGTTAATGTAATTTTAAATGAAGCACATAAATAAATTAAAAAAATACTGTACAGAGATTCTACATCCAGATTTGCTCTTTAATACTATTACATTTTTTAAAAAAAACTTTAATATTTTTAAATTTAAAAATTAAAATTTAATTTTAAAAACTCTAATACTATTAAATATTTAAATCAGTATAATGCTACACGTTTTAATCTTTAATAGAATTCTAAAAATCTTTAAAAAACATTACCATATTCTTATGATGATCTAAAACGCTTCTAAAGCCTTCCTAACACATCCCTGCTGGCAGAAATTCTGCAGACAAGATCTCAGATTTCCAAAGCGGGAAAGGTTGGCAGGTCACAGCACCATCCTTTTATTCATTCAACCCATACGAACCGTTGGAATGCATTAATTAATCATACAGTGAGAAGCATACAGCTGCCTGCAGTAACTGGGCTTACGCAAGTGGTTAATTCTGGAACCAGAATTTTGTTTAAGGGTTCAGCATAACATTTGATTTCGTTTACGAGCTCTCCAGACATATTTATGAGTAATTCTATCTGCTTGTCTCATTAATATGCTAATTTAGAGAGTGAATCTGCCTCTTAAACCTCTTAGATGTTGAAATTCCAGCTTTTAGAGTAGTGTAGGGAATGTGGGTATGACTCACTTTAGAGAACTTATACTTATATTTATAATTTTTCATAGTGAAGAAAGTATTATTCGATGAGCAGTTCTATTGTGTTTTAAATCATGAATATTTATAAAAGTACATGGATAATAAATATAATGTAAATGAATTTTAGATTTTGAAAACGTTTTTTTATATTTTTTTATGGATTATCTTAAGAATTGCAAATGAAATTCAAAATAATATCTTTAATAAATAAAAAATATCAAAAAAATGACAACACATCATTAGAAAACACATCATCTACAAAATTTCTATTAATTTTAGAAATTAAATAATGCCATGTAAAGATTAATTTTTGCCAAATTTTAATATTGTTTATATATTTATTTATTGATTAGTTTTCATGCTTAGCTTATAGCCTAATGTTTTTTTCCCATCAATTTAAAAAAAAAAAAAAAAAAACAAGGGTCCACTGATAAAACATTTTAAAAAAATAAAATTTGATTTATGAGGAATAATTTAAATTTATACTTAAAACAATATATCTTTAAAATATGTTATATCCTTAAAATAAAATGATAAAACATTAATAAATCAAAGTTTACATATTCTTATTTAGAAACAAAAATGTCCAATTTGTTTGATAGTTAATTTTAAATCCAAAAGATATATATATATATATATATATATCTAAATAATATAAGAAATACAAAATATAGAAAAATAAGGACAACACATCTTTAGAAAACATACCATGTACAAAATTTCTATTAATTTTAGAGATCAAATAATTGCATATAATAATATTTATTTCTTCCTTTTTTAATAAAAAAACAAGGGTTTACTGATAAAAACATTTGAAAAAAATTATCCTCATAAAATCCGATTTATGAGGATAATTTTAGATTTATCGATATTATGATAATAAATGATCATACCTTATCAAATTAAAATTTACATATTCTTTCGTTATAACAAAAATGTCAAATTTGTTTGACGGTTAATCTTAAATAAAAAAATATATATATCTAAATAACGTCTTTAAGAAATACAAAATATTTAAAAGTAAGGACAACACATCTTTAGAAAACTTACCACGTACAAAATTTCTATTAATTTTAGAAATCAAATAATGTCATAGAATGTAATGAAATGTTTTATTACAATGTTTATATCACATAGAATGTAATAGAATGTTTTTTCCCTTCAAATTTTTAAAAGAACAAGTGTTTACTGATAAAAACATTTGAAAGAAAAAGAAAATCTGATTTATGAGGGATATTGCAGATTTATCGATATTCTGTCTTTAAAATAAATGATCAGACCATAATAAATCAAAGTTTGCATATTCTTATTTCGAAACTTAATGTCAAATTTGTTTCATAGTTTATCTAAAATTGAAAAAAATATATAAATAATATATATAAGAAATACAAAATATGGAAAAATAAGGACAACACATTGTTATAACACATACCATGTACAAAAATTATATTCATTTTAGCGATCAAATAATACCATGGAAGAATGTTTTCTTCTTCAATTAAAAAAAAGGGTCTACTGATAAAAATATTTGAAAGAAAAATAATATAATTTAACAAAAATATTTTAGATGTATCGATATTATGATAATAAATGATCCGACTTTAATAAATCAAATCAATAATCCTTAATAAGCATTAATTACTAATGCATATTCTTATCTTGAAACTAAAATGTTTATGGTTGATAGTATCTTAAATTGAAAAAGAATATATAAATAATATCTTTAAGAAACACAAAATATGGAAAAATAAGTCAACACATCTTTAAAAAACATACCATGTACAAAATTTATATTAGGTTTAGACATCCATTAATGCCATGTAAGAATTTTGTTTTCTTCAATTTTTTAAAAAACAAAAAGGTCTACCAATAAAAATATTTGAAAGAAAAATAAAATCTGATTTGTGAGGAATATTTTAGATTTATCGATATTATGTTCTTAAAATAAATTACCAGAATTTAATAAATCAAAATTTACATATTATTATTTCGAAACAGAAACGTCAAATTTATTTGATAGTTAATCTTAAATTGAAAGCAAATATATAAATAATATCTTTAAGAAAAACAAAATATGGAAAAATAAGGGCAACACATCTTTAGAAAATATACCATGCATAAAATAAATTAATTTTAGAGATCAAATAATGTCATGTAATAATCTTTTTGCTTCAAATATAAAAAAAAAGAACAGGATCTACTAATAAAAATATTTGAAAGAAACAGTAAAATCTGATTTAAGAGAAATATTTTAGATTTATCGATATTATGATAATACATCATAGATTACACATTCTTATTTCGAACAAAAATGTCAAAATTTGTTTCATATTTAATCCTCAATTGAAAAACAAATATGTGAGTAATATCTTTAAGAAATACAAAATATTTAAAAATAAGGACAACACATCTTTAGAAAACTTAACATGTACAAAATTTCTATTAATTTTAGAAATCAAATAATACCAAGTAAGAATGCTTTTTTTTTTTTTTTTTTTTTTTTCATTTTTAAAAGAACAAGGGTTTACTGATAAAAACATTCGAACGAAAAATTACATTTGATTTATGAGGAATATTTTAGGTTTATCGATATTATGTCCTTAAAATAAATGACCATATCCTAATAAATCAAAGTTTACATATTCTTATTTCGAAACAAGATGTCAAATTTGTTTGATAGTTAATCTTAAATTGAAAAGAAAAATGTTTTTTGTTATGCAGGCCAAGTTTCATTCTATTTCAAACTGTATTGTATGTTTTGCTTTCAGAAAATTTCTTTCAACTTAATATGTTCTCGTTTAAAAGAAAATAATTAATTACTTAATACACTTTTGTAAATATTGACATTTAAATGAATTATTACAGTATTCAAATTTGTGCTTTCCAACACAATCAAGAACAATCTTTTCTGAGAATATTCAATCAATGTCAAGTTTTTAATAATAAATTGACCCTGAAATATAAGGAGATCAATCAGGAATTTAGATTAGTTAGCATTATTAGTTTCTGAATGATTATTGATTATATTAAAGATGGGTGTATTATAAATATTAGCCTTTTTTTGTCTTCTTTTCAGTTAAAATACAAGATCCATCTTTACGTGAAATATAAACCCATCAACAAATCTTCCAAGCATATATGATTCAGTTTATTATTCTAATAAAAAACAATCCATTCTAGATTTTTCTTTATTCTAGTGAAAAACACCATTCCATTTAAAAACTAATTTATTATTATAGGTTAATAATATTTATCTTTCTTTATAAATGCAATAAAAAAGAGAATATTATGAAATGCAAACAATCAATAAAAGAAGGAGGGTAAACAATAATTTGTATTAAAAAAGATGTTTTGTTTACAGTTACATAATAATATCATCTAATTAAACATAAAAAAAAATTAATTTTATAAAGATACAATAATTATTTTTGTTACATTTTTGTTTCAATTTAAAATCATCTAGTATTAAAATATATCTGGAAAATTAAGTTTCATTCCTTAAAAATATTTTTTTTTAAATCAGTCAATATATAATCCAATTTAAAAATGTGTTTAAAAAGGCTTTTTCAGGAACAGTTTTTTAAAAATGAAAAAATTTGAAGAAGAAAAAAAATATATAAACAAATTTAAAAGAAAATGATATATTTTTAATTAAAATAAAACATTGAAAAAAATGTGATATAAAAAATAAACAAATAATTTTAGTACGTCATCTGTTGATATTGTAGTGTATTAACGCACACAATTTCCTTTTTTTTTTTTTCCGTAAAATTATTATTCACCGTCCTCTTATTATAATTTCTATATCATCTATTATTTTTTAACTTCAACCTTTTAATTAATTTGATATTATTATTTGAATAGTACTTTTATATTACTTATTTGTAACAGTATACACATTTTTTTTTTTCTTTTTGCAGAATATTAAATATTTTTAGTATTTAAGAAATTTGATTTTTTAAGATAAATTTTTAAAGTAATATTCTTTTTACGTATTAAAAGTATATTTTAAAAAATAGTAATGCATTATTTTTATACTATGATAATTCAACACAAAAGTTTTTGTCTGTGCCTTTAACTTATAAATAATTTGGTCAAATAAATAAAATATTTTTTTAAATAAATTAGAATAAAATTTAATATATTTAAAAATTGTTTACAGAATAAAATGTAGCAAAAAAGTATAAATTCTAAAAGGTTATACCAAAAATCGTTAGTTTTTTTTATTTCCTTTCTCAGTTTAATTAAATTTTTACAAAGTTTCATTTCGGTCTGTAAGATAAAATATATTAGTACATTAGTTGTAGTAGTATTAAACTTACTAAATTTTTTTATTTTTCTTTCAAATAAAAAAAAATATTTCTTTAAGATCTTAAATGCATTATGCATCATTTATTAAAAAATGTAATCAGCCGTATAAGAATCTGAAATTAGATAACTATTCACTACATTTCGAAATTTATTAAAATAGTTTCATCATTTTTATGTACTGCTTTTTATAGTAAGAGAATCCATTTGAAATTAAATTAAAGATAAGAATATGCTAATTGAAATCAATATATTAGAAATTCTACTTTGCTGGCAATTTTTTTTATCTTAAAATGATTTATAAAGACTGCTTGAAGATTACTTTTCTTAATGTTGTTAAGGAAAAAAAACATAATTTTGTAATTTTGAAGGAAAAAAAGGATAAAATCAACTAATAAAAAAATTCTTATGAATTAAAAACTCACTTTTCCAGTTCCTTTTCCATAATTCAGAAAGTTTTCTCTTGCAATATTTTACTGGTCTTAATGCTTAATTTACATATATTTTATTTTGCATACATGCATATTTAAATAAAATTTAGTAATGCATAAAACAAGAAAATATAAATAATTTATTACTGCATGATAAACGTAAAAAAAAAAAAAAAAATCCGTAACTAGTTGGGAAATTAAAGTTATATTAGGTATATAAATGTATTTTTAAATCCTCTCAAATTTGAACTGAAATTCTTTGCTACTATAAAAATAAATTGCAAATAAAATAAATATAAAAAGTTTTATGTTACGTTTATAAATAGAAATCCGAAATATAATATCGAAAAAATTTAAACATTTTTTTTTTTTTTTTTTTGTATGAGATATATTTTGAAAACTTTTCCCTACATTTTTTGTGACGTATTTTTAGATATCGTTTTGTGATTGTGATCTCAAATACGTTCTAGTAATGAAAAAATTTGTTTTTGTTCAAGTGCTTTATTTCTATATCAAGCTTATTCTTCTAAGAAAGTAAATGTTTATTTATATTTTTTATATTGTTCTGAAAACTCTCTGAACTTAAGAGGTCTGATGGCAATTGGCTAGGGCTCTGGCCTTTGGTACTACAGGCTTTTCAGGTTCAAATCCTGGCGGTGGCAAGGATGTTTGTGAGTGGTTCGAAATACATGTTGAACTGTAGGTCCCTGTCTAATTAACGTTAAACTGTAGGTCCCTGCCAAAGTGGACAAAAAAAAATAACCATAGAGCGACAAGCCAAGCCAAACCAAATCTATGAAGGTAAATTGATATGTGTATGAGAATTAAACACCATTGGCTCTTTATATGATAAATAAATACATCTTTTATTATTTTTGATAATATAAATAGAAGCCTGAAATGCGAAATTACAGAAAAAAGCAGTTATCTTCCATAATTAAAAAAAAAAAAAAACCTTAACAAAAATTGATTTTATATTTTTAAAAGTCCATTACATGTGTCAAATAATAAATAAGCTTGGCAATATTCAATGTTAAATTATACACTCTTAAAATATAACTAGCTATATTAACTTTTCCTAATATGAGAATGTAAGTCGACTGAAAAGTATCAATAGTGTTTCTTTTAAAATGTGTACTATGTAATAGTTCATTGAAGCATTGAGGATTGATTGAAACAACATTATTCAACTGAGAAGAAATATACAAAGGAAAACATAAAGAAATGAAAATGAAAATTAACTGCACTTGTGTAAAAACAACTGTAGATGTGAAAATAATCTGGAGAAATACATAAGAACAACTACATAAAAACGACAAAAAAATAAGACATATAATAACGATAATTATCAACTGAAAAAACAAATCAAGTGAAACATACGAACAGTTTACAAAGATATGACAAATTCTATAGAGACATGTAGAGGAAAATATATGCATTCTAGAAATTTTTAATCTGCAGTTGAGAACAATTGTAAGGTATAAAAGACAAAATAGTTATCAGGAAATTAGAATGAAAACAATATTCAATTCTGAAATGGTATGTTCTCTGATTAGAAAAACTACTAAATATGAAAAAGAGAAGATGTGTAATTATGAAAACAACATGAAAATAGACATATTGACAAACATATAAATGAAGGAAAAGCTTTATAAAAATAGATATTGATACAATTGAATAACTACCTCATTCGATTGAGAAAAAATGCATATATGAATACAGTAGGAAAAGCTATGAGAATAATCATATATATGGCAGCAATAGTAAAAACACTTTTAAAATATTTGAGCAACCACAACTATAATAGAACAGATACAATATAATTTGAATAAGTGCATAGATAAAAAATTCACGAAAACGAAATTAGATACAAATATAAAGACATGACATCTGATTTTAACCTAGAACTATGTTTATATACATAAAAGAATAAAAAACAATTAAGCATAATATGTGAATGAAAACAACTGTAAATACAATGGAAAATGGAAATGTTTCCCAATGGTCTTAAATTCAGCATTCTCAATAAAAATATCCAAAACCATTAAAGAAATGTATTCAGAAGAAAACACAAGCATTGAAGTTATTCCAATAAAAAACAAAGCAAAGGGAGGGCTTGATAAAGCTCTCCGTTAGCCAAAACGTTCACCCATTATCATCATTTTTGAATCACCATTATTTGCATCAATATTTATCAACAGATAATATTAGCAATTTTCATCGCAATATGACTTCAGACAAAAATATTCTCTGTAATGCTAATTTATGTTATTACCGGTGGAAGTGGCGCAACATATAACAGAACCGTTAAAGGTGGATACTTTGGTCCTGAACTAAACTAAGGCATATACTACTGTGGCATATACTCTACACTATGGCATCCATTAAAGAAACTGATTTAGAACAAACACAGGCATTATACGCTGAAGTGACAAAAGTCATGGGATACCTCTTAATATCGTGTCGGCCCTCCTTTCGCCCGGCGAAGTGTAGCAACTCGACGTGGCATGGACTCAACAAGTCGTTGGAAGTCTTCTGCAGGAATATTGAGCCATGCTGTTTCGATAGACGTCCATAATTGTGAAAGCGTTGATGGTGCAGGATTTTGGGCACGAACAGACCTCTCGATGATGTCCCATAAATGCTCGATGGGATTCATGTCGGGCGATCTAGGTGACCAGATCATTCGTTGGAATTGTCCAGAATGTTCTTCAAACCAATCGCGAACAGTTGTGGTCCGGTGACATGGCGCATTGTCATCCATAAAAATCCCATCGTTGTTTGGGTACATGAAGTCTATGAATGGCTGCAAGTGATCTCCAAGTAGCTGAACATAAACATTTCCAGTCAATGTTCGGTCCAGTCGCACCGGAGGACCAAGTCCATGCCATGAAAAAACAGCCCACACCATTACGGAGCCACCACCAGCTTGAAAAGTGCCTTGCTGACAGTTTGGGTCCATGGCTTCGTGGGGTCTGCGCCACACTCAAACCCAACCATCAGCTCTTACCAACTGAAATCGTGACTCATCGGACCAGGCCACGGTTTTCTATTCATCTAGGGACCAACCGATATGCTCACGTGCCCATGAGAGTCGCTGCAAGCGATGTCGTTCTGTCAGTAAAGGCACTCGAGTCGGTCTTCTGCTGGAATAGCCCAAGAAAGCCAAATTTTTCCGCACAGTTCTAACAGACAAGTCCCTTGTACGTCCCACATTGATTTCTGCGGTTATTTGACGCAGTATTGCTTGTCTGTTAGAATTTACGACTCTTTGCACACGTCGCCGGTCTCGGTCGTTAAGTGCAGGTGGTCGACCACTGCGCTGTCCATGGTGGGATGTTATGCCTGAAATTTCCTACTCTCGGCACACTCTTGACACAGTGGATCTGGGTATGTTGAATTCTCTAACAATTTCCGAAATGGCATGACCCATGCGTCTAGCTCCAACTAACATTCCGCGTTCAAGTCTGTTAATTCCCGTCGTGCTTTCATCATCACGTCAAAACCTCTTCACATGAATAACTTGAACAGAAATGAAAGCTCTGCGAAAGCACTGCGCATTTATACCTGTTCTACGCGATGCTACTGCCATCTGAAAATTTGCATATTGCTATCCCATGACTTTTGTCACTTCAGTGTAGATATTCAAACAAAAGTCAGTGCAAAGAGAGAACTTGACAAACTGTCCGTCAGCGAAGAGTTTCACCAATTAACCCTTTATGAATCACCCAAATCAGAAAAATTAAAAAATATATAAATATTTCACATCAATCTTTATCAGCAGAAACTATTAGCAATTTTGATCGGAATAAGACTTGAGAAAAATTATTCTCCATTAATTCAAATTTATGTTATTTCAAGTGGAATTGATGGAACATACGATATCACAGGTAAATGCGGATACTATGGCTCCAAGAATAATAATCGTAATATCTATATGCGCAGTTTTAAGATTAAAGCTCTATCAAAATATGGTAAACATCCCAAGATAACCAAATATGTATTTTAAAAGGTTTTTATAAAACAATAATAAAATACTGAGCTCTTGCTTTAGATAAAAATAATATAGATCTCTAAATAAACAAAACATCGATCAATGAAACTTGTAAAAGCATCTCGTACACTACTTTCTGTTACAAAGAGTGATAAAAGTAAACACTGCGCATTAAAGAGCCATTTATCTCTAACTCAACTTAATTATTGGCCCATAAATTGTAAATTTTTCGCAATGCCTTGAATTCAACATTCTTAATAAAAATATCCAAATCCATTAAAATGAATTCGGAAGAAAACACAAGCCAATAACATATTCCAACAGAAGACAATGCAAAGGGAGGTCTTGATAAAGCTGTCCGTTAGCCAACACTTTCTCAAATTACTGGCGATTTTGAATGACTAAGGCCTGATAAAATTATTTTCCACATCAATCTTTATCAGCAGTTAATATTAGCTATTTCCATCGCGATAAGATTTCAGACAAAAATATTCTCCTTTAATGCAGAATTTATGACACTGCCAGGGGAAGTGGTACAGCATATAACAGAACAGGTGAAGGTGGATACTATGGCATTGAACTAAACAATGGCATATACTATGACATCCATTAAAGAAGCGGATATAGAAGATAACACAAGCAGTGATGATAATTTAACTAAACATAGTGAAAAGGTAGGACTTGATAAAGCTGCTTGGATAAACTGGACTTGATAAAACTTTCACCAATTATCATCGTTTATGAATCAACAAGACCAGATAAAATTATTTCACATAAGTCTTTATCAACAGATAATATTAGCAATTTTCTGTTGTGGTGCATCATATAGTAGAATTTGTGAAGGTGAATACTATGGTCCTGAACTACACTAAGGTATATACTTTAAACTATGGCATCCATTAAAGAAACGGATTTAAAAGTAAACACAAGCATTGGAGATATTGCAACAAAAGGTGATGCAAAGGTAGGACTTGATAAAGATGCCTGTTAGCCTAAACTTTCACCTATCATCAGAATCTTTTAACCATCAAGACGAGATTAAATTATTTCACATCAATCTTTTTCAGCAGATAATATTAGCAATTTTCATCGCAATAAGACTTCAGACAAAAAGTATTCTCCTTTAATACAAATTTAAGTTATTGCCGGTGGAAGTGGGGCAACATATAATTTAACAGGTGAAGGTGGATACTATTGTCTTGAACTAAACTACGACTTACACTGTATACTTTGGCATCCATTAAAGAAGCGGATTTAGATGAAAGAACCAAAGGCAGAATTTGATAAAGCTGCCCTTTAGCCAAAACTTTCGCAAGTTATCAGCATTTTTGAAACACTCAGACCAGATAATTTTTTTACATCTGCCTTTATTAGCAGATAATATGAACAATTTTCATCGCAATAAGAATTCAGAAAAGTATATTCTCCTTCAATGCAAATTTATATCATGACCGATATGGGTGGTACAGCATACAGAATCACAAGTTAATGTGGATACTATGTCTCCCAGAATGGCCATAATAATAAGTTTATACACAGTTTCAAGATTAAAATTCTATCAAAATACGATAAGCAATACAGTATACCAGAATATAGAAGGCTACAAGATTTTATAAGGTTTTTATAAAATAAAACACTACAAATAAAATACTGACCACAATGTTACAGGAAAACAACATAGATCTCTAAACAAACAAGACATTGATCAATGATTCTCGGAAAAGCCTCTACATGTACACTACTTCCTATTACAAGGAGTGATCAAAGGAACGCTGCACATAAAAGAGCCATTTATTTCTAATCCTACTTAAACACCCTATTCTTGCCCCATAAAAATGTCTCTAAAGACAAGAATTTCGCAAGAACAGTCACCCAAATGGACAACCGGTAGCTAAACAAATTGCTCAATTGACCCATAATGTGTTGAGAAGAACCGAACTGTTTTTTGCCGCTCCTCCACACGGAACGGACACAATATTGTTAAAAGCTTTTAGTGCCCCTGAACGATGTTTAAAAGAGAGGAGCAAATCAATGAATGGGATGATAATTCTTGAAAAGCACATTAGGCATGGAAAAAAGAAAGGTGCTCTGGGAACCGAGATAAATGCTAATGGATAAAAGCTGAAGAATGTTTGAAGAATAATTACTAAAGTGCCCGCTTCTATACGGGAAATTTGTTTTGACATTCATAAAGAACATATGTCGTTGAAGTGAGAAGTATGATTTTATTTCTTCGAAGAGGCTTTTTCAATCTGTCATGGTGCCTTGAAAATCGTTTAGAGGATTAAACAACATTTAAAGGATGCATAAGCAAAATTATTTTAAAAGAGTAATCTTTTAATGTTATTAAAATAAAATAGGATTTATTCATGTATTAAGGTACTTTTTCAAGTACTTCTGCAGAACATTGAATAAGCATTTACATTGAATTTATATTGATTCTTCTTCATTTATATTTAATAAGATGTAAAATATCATAGAAATATTTACGTTATAAAATCATGTAGAATATAGAATGTAGAATCATTATAGAACATATCGTTTATTTACTTAGTATGTTCTATAACTGTTCCTTTCGTATATCTGGCAACACTTACTGCAACGTATCAGCAGCGCCCTCTTCATACTGACTCAACTTTCTCCGTAGTAACTAAGAACTGTCTTTTTAAGGTTGTATGTCCCATATTCCTTTTTATTTTTTAATATTTTTACAAATAATATTTGTAATTTTCATCGCATTGGGACAACAAAAATATATTCTCCTTTAATGCAAATTTATGTTATATCCAGTGGAAATGGTGCAACATATAATAACACTGGTAAAGTTGGAAACTATGTCTCCAAGGATGGACATAGTAATATCGATATTCATAGTTTTAAAACTAAGGATCTATCAAAATATGTTATGCATTACAAGACACCAGAAAAATATTTCATACGGTTTTTATAAAACAATACTACAAATAATATCCTGAACCCAACCTTAGAGGAAAATAACATAGATCTCTAAACAAGACATTGATCAATGGTTCTCAGAAAAGCATCTACATGTAGACTACTTCCTATTACAAGGAGTGATCAAAGGAACGCTGCACATAAAAGAGCCATTTTATTTCTAATCCTACTTAAACACCCTATTCTTGGCCCATAAAAACGTCTCTAAAGACAAGAATTTCGCAAGAACAGTCACCCAAATGGACAACCGGTAGCTAAACAAATTGCTCAATTGACCCATAATGTGTTGAGAAGAACCGAACTGTTTTTCGCCGCTCCTCCACACGGAACGGGCACAATATTGTTAAAAGCTTTTAGTGCCCCTGAACGATGTTTAAAAGAGAGGAGCGAATCAATGAATGTCTTGATAATTCTTGAAAAGGCACATTAGGCATGGAAAGAAGAAGGGTGCTCTGGGAACAGACTTAAATGCTAATGGATAAAAGCTGAACAATGTTTGAAGAATAATTACTAAAGTGCCCGCTTCTATATGGGGCATTTTCTTTGGCGTTTATTAAGAACATAGGTAATTGAAGTTAAGGAACAACGCATTAAAATTAAACAACATTTAAAGGAAACATAGGGAAAATTATTTTAGAAAAAGGATAATTTAATGTTATTAAAATAAAATGTAATTTATTAATGTATTAAGGTATTTTTTCCAATTAGCATTTTCATGTAAAATAAAATATATAAATCTCTCAAAGACTTGTTTTCACATAGTTTTTTACATCTTTAAACTGCATCTGTAGTTTTTATCGTTTACCCTTTCCGTTATATGATTTATCTAATAATATTTAGTTCCGGAATGAGAAATTACGTAGACATAATAACGACTGATAATATTATCATTGCTTGAATATCGCAAAAAATCGCATTATATTGCAAAAAATATTGAAATAGAATATTTTCTATGGTACAATCTATTATAAATCTAATGTATTCCTATTACATATATATGCATATTACATATAAAATAACTCAGAAATATTTACCTTATAAAATCAAGGTCTATTTAATTAATATATTTTAACCGCTTTTTTCGTATTCTGACAATATTTACTTCAGCGCATCAGCAGCGCCCTCTTCCTACTGACTGAACTTTCTCAATAGTGACTAAGGACAGTTCTTCTGAGGTTGAATGTCCCTTTTTTCTTTTTAAATTAACTTTTGATGTTTGTCCGTATGTAACTAGAAATATAATAAATAATTATTAATTATTTATTGTTAATTATTATTACAGGAATTTTGCAAAAGGGACAACCGGTAGCTAAACAAATTGCTCAATTGACCCATAATGTGTTGAAAACCGAACAATATTGTTAAAAGCTTTTAATGCTACTGAACGATGTTTAAAAGAGAGGAGCGAATCAATGTATGAGTGATAATTCTTGAAAAGGCACATTAGGCATGGAAAAAAGAAGGGTGCTCTGGGAACAGACATAAATGCTAATGGATAAAAGCTGAAGAATGTTTGAAAGCCAACGGCCGTACCATGCTGAATATACCGGTTCTCGTTAGATAATCGAAGTCAAGCATCATTGGGCGCGGTCAGTACTTGGGTGGGTGACCACCTGGGAACACCGCGTGCCGTTGGCAAATTTGGGACCTGAATGGCCGAGTGTCTAGCGCTCTGGCGCTCGGTGCCACAGGTTTCGGGTTCGAATCCCGGCGGTGCCATGGATGTTTGTAGTGGTTCGGAATCCACTTTAAGCCGTAGGTCCCGGTCTCCTATGACTGTAAGAACGTCACGGAGCAAAAGTCAGGCTTCTACCTACGGGTGCTCCATCACAACAGAAGCTGCTTCCTTCCCCTTCAATCATGAGTACGTACAGGCTCGTGGGCTTGGCCAGCCAAGTGGGATAAGAAACAACAAACAACAACAAGAATGTTTGAAGAATAATTACTAAAGTGCCCGCTTCTATATGGGGAATTTTCTTTGGCATTTATTAAGAACATAGGTGGTTGAAGTGAGGAATCTGATTTTACTTCTTCGAAGGGGATTTTTGAATCTTTCATGGTGCCTTGAAAATCGTTTGGGAGATTAAACAACATTTAAATGACACAGGGAAAATTATTTTAAAAGATTGATACTTTTAATGTTATTAAAATAAAATATATTTTATTAATGTGTTAAGGTATTTTTTTCAATTGTTTTTGGAGACTATTTGCTGTGAATAAAATATAAAATATTAATAAAATATGTGTTTTATATTATTAAATTTATATAATATTATATTAAAATTATATAATATTATATTAAAGCCATAGTTTATTTACTTAGTATATTTTGTAACCGGCTTTTTTGTATATCTGGCAACACCTACTGCAATGCATCAGCAGCGCCCTCTTCATACTAATTGAACTTGCTCAATAGTGATTAACAATTTTTGTTGTGAGGTTGAATGTCCCATCTTTCATTTAATTTTTTAATTAACTTGTGATGTTTTTCCGCTTCTAATTAAAAATAAAATAAGTAATTGTTTACTTGAGTCTGTCCCTACATCTCAGTTTATGAAAAAAAAAATTATGGAGTTTTTGCATAATAAAAGAAAATAATTCATTTATTTACTTATTTACTTGATTCAAAAATTAATCGAAGCAATTGACCAAAAAAAAAAAAAAAAAAAATTAAATTATAATAAAATTCTGTTGTAAATTCTTAGTGTGTGAAATTCAGAATTTTAACTCACATTTCATTTTTTAAGTATCTGTAATCTCAACGACATACTTTCAAAAAATGAAATTTTATTTAAATACTAAATATAATTAAAAGTAATGAACGTAAAATAATATTTGTGATTATAAAATATTTATTTACTCTAGCATTAAGGTGTTAGTAAAATAGTTTATTCAGTAGTTTGTTTGCTATTGCTATAAAATTTTCATTTTTGATGCCAATAATTTTAATTCAATTAACTATGAAATAAGAAGTTGTGATATATATATATATCATTTTTGTAGTAATATCTTTGTCATTTTATACTACATATGGTTTTTTTTATACATTTAAAAAAATTAAGTTATATATTTAAAATATATTCAATACTTATATACTTTATTGATTTCTTATATATTAAACAAATTATAAGGAAATTCAGTTGTATATTGTTAATGTATGAAATTCAGAATTTTAACTCATTATTCATATTTAAAGTATCTATACTATAATTGGGAGAATTTTACAAAGAGTAAAATTTTATTTAAATATTAAATAGAATAAAAGGGTAATGAATGTAAAATAATATTCGTAATCACAAAATACTCTAATAAAATAATCTACTCTAACTCTAGTAAAATATACATAATCACAAAATACTCTTTAAATCTAACATTAAGGTGTCAGAAAAAAAAGTTTATTGAGAACATTAATACAATTACAAAATTTTCATTTTTTTCTTGCTAATAATTTTAATTCACTTAATTAAAAACATAGTTTGTGATAAAATTGTTTTACATTTTTTAGTAATATCTTTGTCATTTTATTCTACGTGTTTTTTTTATACATTTTAATAAAACATTAAATTAAATATTTAAAATTTATTCATTACTTATATACTGGTATTATGTTTAAATAAATCTTCAAGTAAATAAGGCTGTCGGCCATTTTTGTGGGCCACTGTCTTTGACATTGCAAATTTACTACACCGAAACCATTGGAAATTTCCTAAGGTTGCCTTAAATTAGATATTTACATTCGTATTCAAATCACGTAAGGCACACCTCATGTCTCTTTGGTAAAATCATAGCTGCATATCATCTTGTTAATCTAAATAGTTTTGCAAATTACAACCAGAAATTTAAATTAACCGTATCACAGTGCCGACAAGACACGCATATTATTCTCATACAGTATATAACTTGATTTCCTTTAGGAATTGTATTCACTAAATTATTCGATTTTAGGTGCTGTCTGTTGCTTAAATTATATTATATTACATATATTCCAAATACCGTGAAGCATTTGCTTAGATACCTTTCAGTTTGCCTCGGTTTAATTTCTATAGAGTTTGTTTGACAATCTTATACCTGATCTATAGATTTTCGTTTATAGTGAAAGCGTCTGCACTATATGATCAGTTAATTTTATGTAAGAAAAAAAATAAAAAAAAAAGACATTGTAACCAACCACATTCAAACAAGGATTTTCATGAAAAATATCGATTTTTGTTGTTGTTGTTGCTATATTGCAAATAATATACTTTTCGCTTTCAATGACAGTTTTGAAAGCTAAAAAAAGCAATTTTTAAGAAAAATAAAAGGAAAAAAAAAATTGTACAGCAATTTGGAAGCGATTCTAAAAAAAGTCCTTAAAGGTCGAGATTCAGCTGCTTAATTTAGATCTATTAGGATAATGAATTCATACTTTAAAAACTTTCAATTGAACTATTGAAAAACATCAATTTTTCGAATTTCAGTTCTTTTTTGACGTATCATAAAAGTCATACCTCTTATAATAATTTTCAGTTTCAAATGAAATTTCGATTATATGTTTTTAATGATGGTATATAAGCAAATGTTTAAAATATATTAATTTAGATATGAATTATCGGAATTTTATTTTTTAAATCATTACGTTTTATTTCTGTATATTTTTCTCTAAATGACTCTATTTGGCTATAAACTAGCTCTAATTTAGAAATAGAATAAATCTGTTTTTAAAATAATATCCTTCTTTAAATTCAATGCATACATAATGGATCTATGTCTATGCATCTATGTCTATATGTCTACAATGTGGTATGCATCAATTACATACATTGTTTTAATCCAGAGTGTTTACATAAAGTCAGAAAATATACTTTTTGCCAATTTTTAACAAATAAACTCATTAACCCCTTAACTGCCGCCAGCGTATATATACGCCTCACTCAACCGCTGCGTTCCCTGCCGCCGGCATATACATACGCCTTTCCGAAGTACGATCCTTTGCATTGCGCTGCTATAAAGAAAACTGCTCCCACGGTCTTGGAATGCCACGAAATGACCTTGACAATGTTTGAAGCGGATTTTATTATTTCAGAGAAAAGAGATAGGGTATTGGTAAAGGGGATGTTTCTGAAACGGTGAGTCATAGCTGTGCAGTTTTGGCTTCTGTTTGAGTAGGTCGTGCTTTTTTTATTCTTCTTTTGCTTCCGTTTCGTCGTGAAACCCGCTATCAATGCAATGAATGTGATTTTGATTTATGTGTTCAACCTTGTTTTAGGAAATATCACACAGCAGATAAGTTCTAACATCTGTTTTATTACACTGTTATTCTATACTTTAAATTTAGAATTTTTGTTTTTTTTACATTTTATTTTTTTCTGTGAAAGTAAAAAGGTTTTATGTTGCAAAACGCACCTCTTTTTTTCCTCCAATATATCGCATAACTAGTGTTTGCCAGCTGCATTAGAAAGAAAAAAAAAAAAAAAACATCGCATAACTACGCGCGCCTGTATGAAAAACGGTGGCACTGGGGAGCGCATCTCGTAAGTTTTCCTCGGCAGGTAAGGGGTTTAATATAAATATGTGTTTTATTACCTAATGTATCAATAGCATTAAAACATTTTCCGTAAAATATAATTTGAAAATTTTGGCTCTGCACTTGGTGGTCTATCATAAATTCTTCATTATTCAACTGAAGTCTACAGCTCTACGGTTAGGTTGATCGATTTGATGCAGTAAAAATTAAATCTACGTAACTCTTTTATTTTCAAAGATTGTAAACTTTGTTACATTTCTTTTGCCATTTCAACCGAATATAGGCAGTAAATTATGTATTAACACGATAGGACCACAAAGTGCTTATCACGCTGACATGGTGTATATTCAATTTGGAACGAGTAGCAGAGGCGACGTATGTTTTTCTGCAACTTAATTGTATCGGGTCAAATTTAATGGAAAGACTTTCCAGTGAACATAAATGTTGAAACTATCTATGGCATAGATGTGCACTTTCGATACTTTTATTTTTAACCAAGATCCCTCCATGTATATTGTGTAATAATGTAATGTTAATGTGCAATAAACAAGACACTTGTTTTTGGGGGCTATAAGGTATTTTATGGCATAAATTATTATTAATATTTATGTCATGCCAGTTTTTGCATTGAATAAATTAAAATAATTACAGAATTATTATTGCTTGTACTAGATTAGGAAAAAAAATTGCATAATTTTGAAACTAATCTATTTTTCTGTATTAAATAAATAAACATGAACAATAATAATAAAATTTTTTTTTCATTGACGAGGGCAACCCCACGGAGGGCCAAGGCCGTCTACCTACTGCAGATGTCGAAAAAGGAGATGTTTTTTCAATTCCTTCTATTAACTCACACTCTCCCTATATATAGCTTGTTCAAATTTCCAATCGTTCATAAAATACTTTTTATTCATCCACTCAAGTTCAGATACATTTTTTTGAACTTGTAGTGGATGGCACTTGATGTTAATGCAGTTTTTTCAAATATTAATTCAGTAATTAAATTCAATTAATCAATTTTAGTTTTTTTTAGATTTAAGTTGCATATATCTACCAATAGATGGCGCTAGATAAACTTAAAAAAATAAATGGAAATTATTTATAAAGGACTTTCTGCAATATAGGGGGAAAAAAAGAAGGAATTGACCTTATTATTATTTTTTTATATTACTTGTTGTTTTCTTTTCTTGCGGGGTAGCATTGCCAACCCTACGCCCAAGACATAATAATAATATAATATAATAATTGAAATATTAATGTTTTCCTTTCATACCAAAAATATGATGAAAAATGGCGAAAGCAATTTAACTTTTAAATTTGAAACAAATATCTTTTTTTTATGGAAATTGCTGATTAAATAGCCACAGATAGTAAATTTCATATTAATTTTCTACCTGCGCGATTTACAATAAAAATTTGCAGAGTTATATAAATACATTAATTATTTCCCTTAAAAACACGATTATAAAATAATAAAGGAATATAGAAATCAATGGTAAATATTTAAAATTTCCTTAAAATAATCATTATAGAGTTGGTATGTCCGTTAATAGAGTTTAAAAATAGAATAATAAAATAATAGAATCAATATTTACAAAGAGTTAATGTAGTTCAAATATAATCAATCATATGCCTTTCGCAGTTTGGTTTCTCGTTCTACGGTCATTTTGTGCACACTTTGAGCAAATTAGATCAGGATCTACAGTTTAACGTGGATTCCGAACCACTAACAACCATCTATGTCACCTCCACGATTTGAGCATGAAGCTTATGGTACAAATGATACATTTCCCAGATATGTTGAGTTTCATTGATTTTCAACATAACATTAAAGTAAATAAACAAATAAAATGATAATAAATTATAAAGTCTTTATATAGAGCTGACATTAAACTTGTTACACAAAACGAATTATTTTTTTCGATTTACATGCCCTCGAATTCTTTAATTGCAATACTTCATTGATCTATTTTATTAAAAATATAAATTCGGATTCAAAAAAAAATAATTTAATAAAACCACATTTAGAATTGTAATCGCTTTTTTCAATTCCTTCTATTAGCTCACACTCTCCCTATAAATATCTTGTTCTAATTTTCAATCGTTCATAAAATACTTTTTATTCATCCACTCACGTTCAAATACATTTTTTTTAACTTGTAATGCATGACGCTTGATGTTAATGCAGTTTTTTCAAATATTAATTCATAAATTGAATTTAATTAATTAATTTTAGTTTTTTTTAGATTTAATTTGCATGTATCTACCAATAGATGGCGCCAGATAAAAAATGAATGAAAATTATTTATAGAGGACATTCTGCAATATAGTGAAAAAAAAGTAGGAATTGACTAAAACATTTCTTTTTTATATTACTTGTTTAACAATAAAAAATACTATTGAATACTCTTTTTGTTACCACGTAATATAAAAAAATTTCTTTTTTATATTACTTGTTTAACAATAAAAAATACTATTGAATATTCTTTTTGTTACCACGTGATATAAAAAATTTCTTTTCTATATTACTTGTTTAACAATAAAAAATACTATTGAATATTCTTTTTGTTACCACGTAATATAAAAAATTTCTTTTTTATATTACTTGTTTAACAATAAAAAATACTATTGAATATTCTTTTTGTTACCACGTAATATAAAAAAATTTCTTTTTTATATTACTTGTTTAAGAATAAAAAATACTATTGAATATTCTTTTTGTTACCACGTAATATAAAAAAATTTCTTTTTTATATTACTTGTTTAACAATAAAAAATACTATTAAATATTATTTTTGTTACCACGTAATATAAATTTTTTTTTCTATATTACTTGTTTAACAATAAAAAATGCTATTGAATATTCCTTTTGTTACCACGTAATATAAAAAATTTCTTTTTTATATTACTTGTTTAACAAAAAAATACTATTGAATACTCTTTTTGTTACCACTCCTACTACCTCCATAAGTTTCCAGATTGATGTGTTTTATATAACAAAATCTAGGAGTAAGTCTAGACATATACTTTTCTGTTTTTCTTTCTCCCGAAGGTACTATGAATCTTCCCTAACCCCATCATCAATCACCGAACGCGATCATGTAATCATAACTTTCATCTGTTGTTCAGGCGACAAGTTGAAATGGATTTCTCCAGAGATACAGCAAGAGATTGAACAATATGATATCATAAATAAGCACCAATACTTTTCCAATCTGCGAATGCAAACATTGTTTAGCTGCCAAAGGTTTTTTGTGTTTTTCATAACTTTCAAATAAATAGGATTCCTTGGTATTACTATTTTTTTTTTATATGAAAAGTGTTATTTAGAACAATTGATAAACTTACATATGTGTGAATTTTATAAAGCTGGCATTTCTTCAGACAAATTAACCTCACAAATTATAGTCTATAGATGCATGCGGGATAGAAAAAAAAGGAAAAAAATCATTTAATGTGACACTTTAAAAGTATGATGCATATAACAATTTGATGCATTTAAGATTTTAACATATAGCAATTGTTGCATATAAGAATTTAAAAAAATGTTGCATATAACAATTTGATGCAACAATAATTTAACGTATAACAATTTAACATATAAAATTTGATGCATATAAGAATTTAACGTATGACAATTTGACGCATATAACAGTTTAACATATAACATTTCACCAACATTTCATTTACTCTTTTTTTTCATTTCTTTTTTTTTATTTTGGCACATTCGAAATTCAGTTTTTGATTTACTCGTATTTGCTTCTCATATTTTATCATATTGTTCCTAACATCAACCTCTTTTCTTTCTTCTGACTTAAATTTTATCTTTTGAACTTTTGTGTTTTATTTGTTTCCATAATCTGAAAGGTGCTAGAGTGAACGATTTTAACCATTTGTGTTGACTGTATATCACTCTGATTAGCAAATGTCCGATATTTCCCACGGTCATCAGATGTATTGCTTGCCTCTCATTATACCATGGACTATATACTCGAATACTGGCGATCACATGAATGTTTGTTAGTGGTTCGCAATCCACTTAAGCAGTAGGTACCGATCTAATTAACCTACACTGTCCAAAAAATGACCGTAGAAGGAAAAACCAAACCAAACTTCTCAGTATTGCTTCCCCTTCTTAATCTCATTTTTTTAAATTTATTATTTTCTTAAACTCCAAAGGTACAATACGATACCAACACTGGAAGGCAAAACGAATTTTTGATAACCTGAAATTGTAACAAAATCTACAAATACCACAAATGCAATTCTACATTGTTCCAATGACTTTTAGAGAATATTTTAATTTGCTTTTTTCTAACTTTACTGAATCAACCACATTTAAAACCCACTGTTTTTAAGTTTAAAGTGAAGCAAAATAACATAGTACTTGTCTTCCCAATACAGTTAACATAATAACGTATACCAACGCGCTTCCATAACCACGACGATTTGTCAAGTACTTCACAAACAGGTTGACAATCTAGGACATAACTCCAAGAAAATTGTATCCACCCACTCACATTCGATAAGCAGATGGGTATCCTCACCTGATTTATGGCATCATAACAGCGTCGAACAACTATAAATTACTGCGATGACGCTTGACTGACCTACAAGGAACACGAGTTTGCGTCACGATCGCCTTAACGTAGGCGGAAAAGGACGAAAGATGTCCCCTCATCTATTTAAATTCGTTGTAGCGGAAGATAAAATGTGATTTTCGAAAGTCGAAGTAGATTAGAGCGTGATTGTCAGAGTGGAATTTTGGCTGCAATTGGTGAAAAAAAAAACGAAACTTTTGGCGGTGAATTGGTGCAGAATGCTATTTAATGACAAGACGCTATAATGTGAAATTATTTTTAGTAGCATGTTGTTTAATTTATAAACTATTACGTGATTAACTATTTGGTACTTTGGAGATTCTTCCTTCCAAATTCGTGTTTTTCAATAAATATATCACATATTATTTTACAATTTAAAAATTATGAAAGTCGTTACTATTTTTCTGGATCCCCATGATGGTAGTAGTTTTAAAGTTTCATTGTCTTATTTTTTTATTATTTTGAATTTGGTATTCTAATTTAATCAAAACTAAAAGTTTAAAACATCAAATTTAAAATTACCTGATTCTCTTCTAAATAGAAATTAATTAGCATAAGAAAAAAATCCTTAAATATACTCATTAAAACCATATTAATCATGTTGTAACATATGGCTTTTATTGGAAATCAATCCATTACAATAAGGATCACATACAAAGAAGGAACAAGTAGAAGAAAGTAAACATTGATTAAGACAGTAATCGATAATAAGTCAGTTTCACACTCCACACAAAGTCAAGGGGTCACAAAGTCAGAATAAAAGGGGTAGGCACTTTATTTTAGTCCATGAGGCTTCTGGCTTTTTAATACAATTGTAACATTTATCCTTGGCTCTGAGTCTCCTTGTTCAGTCTTGGACATTTCAAAAGATCTTCTGAATTCATTGTTCCAGCTATACGTATTGGGCAAATGTTCCAGGCGATAACATCTACTCTGTTTAGTAGTTTCGCAAGACAATCGTGTCCGGTTCTTAATTGAAAATTGGCAACTGCCTCTTTACGTGTTCTTGTGTTAAAGATTTTCCAGCTGTCTTAAATATTGTACCCCTTTTTTCCTTCAGATTTAGTTATGAGATTGTCTTTCAATTTCTTAAAAATTTCTCTATGAATATATTTCTTGAAGATTATGATGGAACTTGTTGCTTTCCAATATTCACATGATTTCCTTCCTTTGCAAGTAAATCTAGTGCTTCATTATCTTTAATTCCGACGTGTGATGATATACACTGGAATACAATTTGCGTGGCTTTAGTTCTTAAATATTTGAAATCTTTCTTAATTTGAGTTGTTATTGGGGTTTCAGTGTGATAATTTAACGAGACAGTTTGTATGGCTGCTCTGGAATCTACGAACATTACCACTTTAGAGTAGCAATCCTTATTTACTCTGACTTTCAAATTATTTATTGCTAATGGCATAGCATAGATTTCAGAGTCAACATTTTTCATAAATTCCCCTACAGGTTCATACTACGGAAATAATTCAGAGTAGACATCTGCCCCAGCTACTTGGGGACCCATCAATAAATATTCTTGTCCATTGAGGTTCTATGTATTTTTCTTCCATTATCAAAAAATACCATTACAATATTGATTATAATTTAATATATATCTGAATTATGAGTTTAATTATTACAAATGATCTATCTGAAATATTATGCGTTTGTACTGTTAGATTATAAAAGTATTAACTTGATCAAATATTCAGTTAATAGTTCTTTTTATTTAAAACAGACATCCTACATGTATTAAATATGGTTATTAGTTTAATGAAACTATTTCACGTTATTCACAAAATCCTACTTAGGGATTTTTTCTCAATATGAAAGACGAAGAAGAAAAAATATGTTAACTTATTCGAGCAAGACACAATATTAAAGGCTAAGAGCTTTTGTACATCTCTTTAAAGAACCTTATCGATCATAAAATCAAATTAATACATGCATCTCAAAAAAGGTACTTAACATTGTCTAGAAAGCTTTTCCTTTGACTTAAAGAGCCCCTTTTATAATTAAATTATGCCGTTTTTAAAAATTCATTCAGCCATTTCTTCATCACGGCATCAGCATATTTTATACTAAGATAGATATTTTATAATACGAATCCTTAAAAAGAAAATAAATAATAACGTTTATCGTTTCCTTTTGTAATTTATAAATTTGAAATAATAATGCATATATATTTGTATCAAATGAAAAAAGAAATTATAATAAATAACGCTGAATAAAATATAAAACTGTCATAAATAAAACTTCATAAAAAATAAAACTGTAATAAATAACACTGCATAAAAAATAAAAATATAAAAAATTACGCCGTATAAAATAACTATAATAAATAGTACTGCATAAAAAATGAAGCTAGAATAATAAAACACTGCATGAAAAATAAAACTCTAATAAATAACTTTCACAAAAAATTAAACTAGAATAAATAACACTACAAAGAATAAAACTATCTATAATCAAAATTCATTTTTTTTTACTTCTCTAGGAGATTCAATTTGAAAAGAAAATTGCAAATATATTTTTAATTCACTTTTATTACAAATAAACATTTAAAAATTAAAAAAAATGAATTACTTTTGAAATTTTCGAATTTATAGTTTTAAAAATTTTTTAAAACATTTAAGTTTAAATGTAACCTTCAATGACTGTAAGGTTTCAAATATCTAGAAAAAGGAAAAATTAGCTACTTTTGGAATACCTTATAAAATTATAAGATTTTTTTTTATAAAATTTTTAAAAAATTTGAGTTTAAATGTAAATTTTAATGAATGTAAGGTTTCAAATAAATATATATATATTAAACAACTATAAATTTGTACAACATCCATTGTTAAAATCAAATGTCATAAGTATTAAAAAGAAAGCGAATTAATAAATAAACATAAATAAAGGCATTTAGCTAAATCGGAAATAGTATATGGTTTCTAATGACTATATTTATTATGATGAAACTGAACTTAGAATTTCCATCGAAAAATAATGCATTTTAACTTTAAAATTGGACATTTACTTTAAATAAATAAAAATTTTAATTTATATATATAAAAATACTCTATATCAAAGTGGAAATTTTCGAAACCAAATGATATTTTCTTAAATATTAACTTCTTATAATAACGTTCGAAATTACTTAGAATTCATCCATAGTTTGTAATTGTACTTAAAATGTTACTATCTCTAGAACAAATGATCTAAAACTAAGGACATCAAATTAATTTACAACTGCCATGTAAGTTTCTGAAGTATATTCTTACTTTCTTTTCAACCAAAGTTAAAACTAAATCAATCTTCCTTCTAAAAGCCAAAAGCTTTCCTGCTCTTGAGGTAGACATTTCATCTTCTCTCTAGGTGTTAAAAAAGATTTATCGTTTCTTTTTCCTTCAGCGGGGAGAAAAAACTTTTAAATTGATTGCATTTGTCAACTAACGTTTTTCTTTCCATTTGCTTTTTTTTTCCTGTACCAGGAATTTCGGATTTTCGTTTGTTATTTTAATGAAATATTAGTTTTGTTATCTTTAGACTGGATTTTGTCGCGAATAATTTACATAAAGTCATTTGTTATATCTAATTTGACTGTTTAATTTTCTTACTTTGAAAATAAAGTAACCCAAAGGACAATGAATCAGGGAGTAAAACAACATCTTAACTGTTTATTAAAATTTTTGATAAAAATTCATATTAATTTTAATTTTCCATGCTATGGATTTAAATATTCATTCAATATCCATAATAATTGATTGCTTAAATTCCTCAAATCAAAATTTATTCGAAACACGCTCTTGGCATATTCTTGCTGTATAAAATAGGTGCTACACGCTCAGTTTTTAAAATTTTAATATCGCCTCTCAGAGAACTGCAGTGATAAAAACCATTGGCCTTAAGATTGCCAAATATCCATACTAGGCAAACTTAAGGCCTAGTATGGATACTTATGGCAAACTTAAGGCCTAGTATACTACTAAAACATGGATAAAAAAGAACGCATTAAAAATTCCAAAATTGGTGAATGGCTCGGTTTGTCGTACTACGATCTTTTTTTGTACACTCTGGGCTAACTAGACTGAGATCTAATGTTGATTTCGAGCCACTAACAAACAACCATGTCACTGCAAGAATTCGAGCCTGAAGCCTGTGAAACTAATAGCCAGAGCGCAGGTCAATTGGCTATCAGGCAGCAGATGGTGAATGAGATGGCACCACCAACAATCATTTGTAAAAACGTAATACAACGACATTGCTTCTTCGTGGTAATATATAGTGTTCACGAATTATAGTTGATGAAATTAGCAGACAACTGCCCTGTATCTTAAATACGTAATTTAGGTAAAGATTTTGAGGGAAGAATAACTAGAAAAAAATGGAAGAATGTGTCACTTTTTTTGTATATCACTTATACAATGGAAGAATACCTCCCAAAGTTCTTCAGCTTAATTTATTTTAAAGAACATTTAAAACTTTGTAGAAATATTTGAGGAGACTCTCTTTGCCTGACCAAGCTTTATCAATAAAGATATTTACAAGAATGAAGAAAACACAACTAATGTGTTTCGCATGTATTAAATCGTTGCATCTAGGTCTTCTGAGAATGATTAAAATTTTCGAGGTGATGGCTATGCGTTAATGAAAGGTTAAATATCATTTTAGCAACGAAATAGCATAAGAGAGATTGTGGTAACCTTTTCAAATATCCACTATCAGTATGCATTAAAAGAATTTGTTGCATTTATCAAGAAAACATTTTCTTTGACAATTCTTAGCACACATGCAGATAAATGCCAACTGACCATTGGATACTATACCAACTGCATGGTACAGTTATCTTTGTTTGGCATCAGACTGAATCAGGGCATTGGAAAATCACTGCCAGTTCATGAAATCTCTTAATATTCTGTAAAATTATTTGCCCTATATTTTAGATTAAAGAAAATTTCATTTATAATTTTTATAATCATTTATAATCTTTGTTTAAAAAAATATTTTTAAAGCGATCAAAGACATGCTAAGGTATAACTTCCTTATTCTTTAAATTCGAAACCGAAAAAGGATCCATCAAGTCAGTTCATTATTAGTCACATTCAAGTAAGCGTTTTACAAAATATTATGAAATTCTAAGATTATAATATCCCTGGATTAATTTCTTAAACCTATAAAGAAACTTTTGATGTTATATTTATATCTCCAAGTTTGAAATTGGAGTTATGAAAACGATTGTTAAGGCTATTTAAAATGTATTGCAGATAAATTAAAATAAATAATATCTGAATTTCATGAAATATAGAAAGTTTTTTTAAAAAGTACACATTTAAATCTCAAAACCAATTAAGTATTTTATTCTAAATAAATTATGTTTTAATTGTATGTACATATACATACGGGTTACATCAACACAAAAACCAAAGTAAAACTGACAAGGAGTGAACTAGAAATACGACTATTTTGCACACCCACAATGAATACGAATTAAGGAATCCGTATTCATTACATGCAAATTGAATAGCAAACCCATAATAGCATTTACAATATAAAACCCCTGAAGTACCTGACAATCGAACATTTAAAGAAAAACAAGTAATACATAAAAAAAAAATTAAAGTCAATTCCTACTTTTTTTCACTATATTGCAGAAAGTCCTTTATAAATAATTTTCATTCATTTTTTTTAAAATTTATCTGGTGCCATCTATTAGTCGATATATGCAACTTAAATCTAAAAAAACTAAAAGTAATTAATTAAATTTAATTACTGAAATAATATTTGAAAAAACTGCATTAACATCAAGTGTCATCCACTATAAGTTAAAAAAAAATTATTTGAACTGGAGTGGATGAATAAAAAGTATTTTATTAGCGATTGAAAATTTGAACAAGATATATATAGGGAGAGTGTGAACTAATAGTAGGAATTGAAAAAAGGACAAATAAGTGTTGAAGTTTGGAAGTGGACATGCACTGCAGCAATGAAAATAAAAAACATTGGACAGATACAAATAACAAATGATTGAACGACTAGAACCAAACTATCAGATAAAAATGAACACCTAAATTTATACAAAATATACAATAATTGAGCATGAAACATTTCCAAATCTCTAAAATCAGAAAGAAATTAATAAAATCAGAACAAAAAAAAATGCTTATAAAAACCGAAAAGAAATTAATTATCTATGACAGCTTCATCAATTAACTTCAACCATGTTATTTTTCATCGTTAGAGGACTCAAGTCAAAAAGTTAGTTACCAAGTCAAAAACATATCGAGCGACATATTCTAATAAAATGTACAAAATGTCCTTTCGTAAATAGATGATAAACTATAGAATCGAAAAAAAAAAAAAAAAAGAAACAATTTGTCAGTATAGCCTGCTTTATAAAAGCTAAATTCGAGTCACATCATAGAACATCGTAGCTTTGTAATAATTTGGTCAATAAGTGAGTGATTGGTTTACTGACAACGATCGATAATTCGTATTGCTTATAATACCTGACTGGTATGATTTATCCCTCGCTGCAGGTAATCTTGTTAATTAGCTATGTGGAAAAGCGGAATGGTGATGTAGAAATTGATGTATGGAGTGATTTACTTTTTCTTGGAAGAAAAGTGAGAGAAACCTGCTATAATAGGTTGGAATATCACAGAACAGAAATATGCCATCAAAGACATATTTCTGGGACACCAAATTTTAAAAGAGTATATTTTACAAAGAGTAAATCATTTTTGTTGTTGCTTAAAAATATTGTTGCTATAGATTGATTTAATTCTTAGCAATCGAAAAGTGATGATATTGCGATAGATTTTGTTACAGATGTTTAACTTCTATTGTGATTGAAGTAGCGTGAATATGAGTTTTTACTTTTTTTTTTTTTAATAAAGTAAAACATTTAATTAGTATAAGATTTTAATATTTGTATGGTACATCTATTCAATATACATTACATACGTACATACATTTTATTATTACATACATACATTACATACATACATTACATACATACATACATTCCGTACATACATACATACATACATTCCGTAAATTTTAAAATTAACTGTCCGTATTTCGAGTGATTGCATTGCATTTTAACTTCGTTTCCGAAATTTAAAATTTCAGCTTTCTTTGAGATAAATAATTTCTTTTCCATGAACAATTTAAAATATTTGTGATATTTTTATCTTTATATATATATATATAATTCTTATATACAATTCTTGTCCTTCTTACATCTAATTCTCTGTCCCTGAATTCCTCCTAAACATTTGGATCAATTTTCATGATAATTTTTGCGTGCTTTTGACAAAACATGGATAATCTTTTTACGCTATCCACTTTGTTGTAAGTTGCCACCATAGGGTACTGCAGTATATCAACTTCTATACCGTCCAACCAATCGCTTTGAAAATTGGTAATAATATGTATTCGAATAAGGAAAATATGTTTACGATATCCACTTTTTTTTTTTAATATCCCACTTTACTTTTATTTTCTTCCATTTTATCACCAGATGGTGCTGCAACATTTCATCTTATATACCATTCAAATGATATCCATTAAAATTAGTAGCACATAAATTGAAACATGGAGAATAAATTCGCGATATGTAATTTTCTACAGTGCATTTTTTTTAAAGGACAACCTATGCCGTATTCTGCTAGTTTTACGTACTATTATATTATAGCAAATTTAAACAATTATATGTTAGAGAAATGAAGCGCTTTTTTGTTTACATTGAATGATTTTTCTTTGTTATGAATTTTTTTTTTCAACACATATATATCCAACTGTCTAAATTTGTTACTTTTAAATATACATAGGAAGAACATAGGTATTAATTTGTAAAATTCTTAAATAATTTGTAAAGTTTTTAAAAATATATTTTTTTAAACATTTAAAAAAATTTTCTAAATCTCAATATCTAAAGTTTAAAAAAATATGTTTTCTCAAAAACTTCAAATTTTAACACAATTAAATAACGTAAGTGTTGGACAAATGTTTATTAAATTTCTTACATTTATAATTTTTGATGACTGTAAACCTTTATGCAAAAGAGAAAATTATTTTAAAATATAAATAGAACAGACATATTAAAAAAGATAAAAAAATCAATCTTTAAAATTATTTTTGCCTTTCGTGAATATTTGAGGAAATAACCATTAATAATTCAATAATAAAATTACTTTTAGGAGAGTTAAACAGGAATTTCGCAAATCATGTATGTAATTTGGATTTCATAAAATAAAGATAGAAAAACCCCGTTTTTAATTAAATTTTACATTGTTCAGTTATTAAGACTATTCCAAAATGTAATGCTAATTGAATTTTCTCTGATCGAACTATTTTCATTTCTTTCCCAGATGTCTAGGAATTATTGGAATCATTTAGCGTTTTTTTAATTAACATCTGGTGAATGAATCAAAATTTAAATTAAGGAAACAATATTATGAAGTACGAGGAAAACCCATTTATTTCAATGAAATGTAAAATAAAAATAACTTAAAGCAATTATTTTTAACCAATCAAATAATTATTATTTCTCTGTAGTTTAAAGAAAGAAGAAATAAATTAGTTAAGATAAGTTCTCCAATTTTATTTTGGAAGAATGTTTAGAAATAAGGTATAGAATGTTAAGGAATGTTATGTAGAATTAGTAATAAGATTTTATATTAAATTAGTAATAAGATTTTAGATTAAATTAGTAATAAGATTTTAGATTAAATTAGTAATAAGATTTCAGATTAAATTAGTAATATTTCGAAGTAATATTTCATATTAAATTAGTAATATTTCGAAATAATATTTCATACTAAATTAGTAATATTTCGAAATAATATTTCATGTTGAATTAGTAATAATATTTCATATTGAATTACTAATCCAAATCCGAAATAATATTTCATATAGTTAGACGAATCTTTAGGTATTTTGTTTTATATCTAATGGATATGGTATCAAATCCTATTTTCAAAGCAAATTTTTTAAGCTGTTACTTTTCAAAATTGGGTATTTTGACTAAGAGTGTTTTCTGGTGGCTAGCTACTCTGTCTTAACATTTTGTCCTATAAGTAAAAACAAAGATCCCGAATACAGGTTCGAATTGTGTTTAGTACCAACTTTTTAACAGTTTAACAGAAGCGCCTGAATGGCCTCTAGCTCTCTGGCGCTCGGTGCCACACGTTTCGGGTTCGAGTTCCGCCAGTGCCATGGATGCTTGTAGGTGTTCGGAATCCATTTAAAGCCGCAAGTCCTGGTCACATATGATTGTAGAGCGTCACAGGGCCTAGTCAGATTTCTCACTAAAACTGTTTAGGGGCAACTCAGCTCTAGGCGCAGTGATGTGGAGTGGCAACATCCACATCCGCAGCTACAGGAGAGGAGGAGTGATTTTTTTAATCCCTCTGGCCGCATTGTTGCAGTCACTGCTTTCAGAAATGAGGAGCATCGATGCAGATTGTGACAGTGTGTGTAAAAAAAATATCGCATCGACATTAACACTGCCTGGTGGGAGTTAACAGGATTTTTTTAATACGACACGGAAATGCGGATACTTACCCTTAAGTGCCCTCTAGAAAACTAATGTTTCCCCCACCAGAAAGATACATGAAGCCCAATAATATTGTACCTTCTTCTTTCTAACTTATAGGGGTTACATATCCCTAGATACAAAGGTGAGTGGTGGGGAGAAAAGAAACAGGAAAAAAAAAAGAGCACAGGAAAATGACATTTCGGCTAATTCAAAGTGTCCCATCGGGGACATAAACACAGGAGCCATGGATTAATCCTTTCTATTGGGTTTCCAACACTGCTGCTCTAGTTTGGGAACTAGAACGTGTTATTTACCAGGCTGTTCTAGCCAAACAAGTTTACATTATAAAGTAATTATCAATTAGCTTATTATATTTAAAAACAAAAACATAGTTCCTAAATACAGTGTGATTATAAGAAAATAACCATGCCTATATATGACTAAAAAAACTATCTCGTTATATCATGCCGTTCTCAACAACTGAATAAAATTTTGTTTTAAGATATTTTCAGTTATGTGTTTAAGAATCATATGGAAAACAACAGTTAAACTCTAACAGTACCGATTAAACTGACAAAATTTCGAACTTATCAAATGGCAAAACCTACATTATTTTATCCGTATGTGATTTCTATAATAAAAAAGCATCAAACTGTTAGAACAATATCTACAGAATGAAAATCGTCAACGTTAAACAGAATAGAATAAAAAAAAAAAAGAGAAAATAACTGTGGCGCTCACCAGATCACAACTTTCTTACGACGTCACATTTGACCCTGTTTCTGCGGTTCTGATCATAGCTTACTACATCTCCTACCCGAGAAGATACCAAAGTTATACAAGGTACCAAAGTACAAAAATACAAAGATATAAATACCAAGATACCAAGGTACTTTGATTTTCAGGTTTATCATAAGACATAGCATTGACTGACGACATTACACTAGGTGAAAGAAAAACTCCAAGTAACATGTAATTTACAGAGAAATAACATGAGGAAATTGTAAGGATTTATTTTTTGAACGACAAAATGCCCCAGAGGCATTGCATGCTACAGTATAAACCATGTATTATGATGAGACCCGTGTTTTGCAAAAGCTGTGGGAAATTGATACGCAAATTTAAAGAAACATGTTTCACATGCATTCCATCTCGGCTTGGATGACCATCTGTTCTTTTCAGACCGTTGCAGAAATCCATGAGATCATAAAGGAAGTCCGTTTCACACTTTCTGCAATTGCCTAATTCTGCAGTTGGCAAAATTCTGCGTCCAATTCTCCATATGATTTACGCCTCGGTTATGGTGTGTCCAAATGTTGCAAGAGAGTGATAACCAACTACGGCTAGATTTCACGAATGAATTCCTCATCCAGTATGAAGATCATAACAACCGGTCTTTTCACATCCTGTGAACAGACGAGGCCCGTTTATCGTTCACTGTTAACGTTAATTCGAAGAATTGGTAATTTGGGCCAATGATAATTCCCATAATGTGGCAGCGTGATGTGGCATAAATAATTTCCCATTCCCACATCACTCAGGAAAAGTGACTGCGTGATGTGGTATAACAAGTACCTTCATTCTCGGTCATTACTGGTTTGAAGATGTTACTACCGAAGATTTACAAATGTGTAGGGCAACGTGTGCTCGCCATCTAGAAATGTTGTCTAATTATGTATTTCCCGATTTGCAACAGCGAATTGATGAATCTGAAGCCATGGGGATGCAAGACAGCTGTCACCCACATCTGGGATCACGTTTCTTAAATCAACAGTTTGGTGACAGAGTTAATCTCATTACCACCATTACTGGTTTTTTGGGAAAATTAAGGTCCCTCGGACTCACTCAAATGTATTTCTGGCTATGAGAACATTTGAAATTCAAAGAGTACGCCTTTTTGCGAAAACAGCATTTGCAGGAGGATTTCATTTGAAAGATGCTATCAGCCGTTAGATTCAACAGATTCATCTTGCCATGGTACGTGCTTCAGTGTTATCCGCCACCTGAAGCATTCATCGTTTACGAAAAAGGTCACGTGAAAAAACGTAATTGCTTTCTGTTTCTTCCTTGTTCTTGTTGGTTGTTTTCTTTTTTATTCTTGGTTTGTCTCGTGCCACTGATTTTTATGCTGCAAGTACCGTTCTAACGCTATTTAGGGGTATTCACTATGGGAAATCCCATTTCAATAAAAGGAAAAGTATTTGTTGTTATTTGTAATTCATGAAACTCTGTCACTAATCGTAATTGTTAGAATTTAACTGTTAAACTGTTATTTTTTTACTCTTGGGTGCATAACTTATCGTAATTACAATTACTGTTACAATTACAATTACTATAATATATTATTATACATTACTAATACAAGTTAATACAAACATTTAATAATTACATCGCACAAACATTTTTTAAAAATATTTTCAGCAACTTTTCTAACAATAAAAATTTAACATTAAATAAACATTTTCATAATGAAAATTTAACATAAATAAACATTTTTACAAATATTTTTTTAAATAAAAAAAAAACCTTTAATTCAAAATTTATCAACTTTCTGTTTCGATATCTCTCAACTGCTACATTTCTAGGTTCTTACTATTTCAGCTACTAAAACGGTTCTAAAAAAGTAGCTTACAAATGGAAAAAAGAACAAAAAAAGTAGAACTGCTTCAAAAAGAACAAAAGGCTTTTCGTCACAAGGGAATTGAAATTCACCCTCTTTGAATAAAAACTCCTCTCAAGAACATGTCTTCCCTTGGATTTCATCTCATCCACGAATGTTTCTTCCCGTACTAGAGGAATTTTCAAGTAAGTGAAATAGAAAAATCTCGGGTCCCGGGTGCATAAATGGATGGAGAAATAAGATTCTTGTAGAAATGCTGAATAACGTCACAGTTTAGATATAAAGTTCTGCAAGTTGAGAGAATTATTTTTTTTCTTACCTTAGCATTCTGAATTTTAGTACACTGCTGGAGAAAGCAGAAAGAATCATATGTTAGGCTTAGCTATTGCAGCTAGGTACATTTTATTTAGTTCTTCAAAACAATAGATTCCAAATTTATATCAACTACTTAGGTGATATATAAAATTAATCAGTACTATCTTTTAATTTCTGAAATTTTTAATAATATTATAATATATTTTCTTATAATATGATGTATCTTCACTTTTCCTTTCAATTTTATGATCTTGGAGACACCATGGTTTAAAAATCTTGTTTATTTTTCATTTACATGTCTTCTTGTATAAGCCAATGCATTTGCAATTAAAACATAATATTATTAAATATAGCATGATATATTTTTAATAATATCTGTACTTATATATTTCTTTTTACATTTCTTTATTAAAAGTTAGAATTGCATTTAAAATTATTGAAACGTTTTTTCATTGTCTGAATTTTAAAAGTATTACTGTAATGTATTATTATACATTACAAATACAAGTTAATACAAACATTTACTAATTAGATAATACAAACATTTATTAATTAGATAATACAAACATTTATTAATTAGATAATACAAACATTTACTAATTAGATAATACAAACATTTACTAATTATATCATGCACACATTTTTTTTTTTTTTTTTTTTATATTTTAGCAACTGCTTACAATAAAAATTTAACATTAAATAAACATTTTTATAATGACAATTTAGCATAAAATAAACATTTCTAAAAACATTTTTTTAAAGTAAAAAAGAAAGAAACTTCAATTCAAAATTTATGAACTTTCTGCTTCGATATCGCTCAGATGCCAAATTTCTAGGTTCTCACTATTTCAGTCTACTAAAACGGTTCGAAAAAAGTAGCTTACAAACGGAAAAAAGAACAAAAAAAAGTAGAACTGCTTCAAAAAAAAAAAAAAAAAGGCTTTTCGTCACAAGGGAATTGAAATTCACCTTCTCTGAATAAAAATTCTTCTCAAGAACATGCCTTTCTGTCTTCCCTAGCATTTCATCTCATCCGCGAATGTTTTCTTCCCAGACTAGAATTTTCAAGTGAGTAAAACAGTAAATCTCGGATGCATCAATGGATGGAGAAATAAGATTCTTGCAGAAATAATGAATAATGTCACAGTTTAGATTTAAAGTTCTGCAAGTTGAGAGAATTATTTTTCTTAATTTAGCATTCTGAATTTTTGTACACTGCTTGTGAAAGCAGAAACATATGTTAGGCTTAGCTGGTGCAGCTGGGCACATAAAAATAAAGTTTATTAAATTTTGTTCCAACATGTACAGAATTTCAAAATAAACTGCTTGCAGGAATAAATTAAAATGTTAAAAAAATTTCATTGAGAAATTCAAAAAAAAAAATATATATATATATATGAATTTAAAAGGTTTATTAGTATTTTAAATGCGTTAAAACAGGGGTAATGCTACATGATTCGTATTATCTAAAAATTATACTTTAAATAAAGTTTCTGCTGAGGGTTTTTAAATAATGTCAAATTTAAGATTAAAGTTCCACAAATAAAGTTGATTTTCCTATTCTGGATTTATGTACTATATTTCGAAATGCAGAAAAAGAAAAACTTATTCTAGGTTTGAAGTTACAGTTGGCATATGGAAATGAGGTTCATGAAATTTGCATCGAACATGAAAAAAAAAAAAAAAGGTTTAAATAATTTCAATAAAGTTTAATTTTAGAATAAATAATATATTTTCGAATAGTTAAAATAATGGAGAAATAAGAATCTTGCAAAAATACTGAATAACATCACAGTTTAGATTTAAAGTTCTGCAAGTTGAGAGAATTATTATTTTTTTTTTTTTACCTTAGCATTCTGAATTTTTGTACACTGCTGGAGAAAGCAGAAAGAAACATATGTTAGGCTTAGCTGTTGCAGCTAGGTACATTTTATTTAGTTCTTCAAAACAATAGATTCCAAATTTATATCAACTACTTAGGTGATATGTAAAATTAATCAGTACTATCTTTTAATTTCTGAAATTTTTAATAATATTATAATTTATTTTCTTATAATGTTATATATCTTGACTTTTCCTTTTAATTTTATGATCTTGGAGACACCATGGTTTAAAAATCTTGTTTATTTTCCATTTACTTGTCTTCTTGTATAAGCCAATACATTTGCAATTAAAACATAATATTATTAAATATAACATGATATATTTTTAATAATATTTGTACTTGTATATTTATTTTTATATAATTTTAAATGTTAGAATTTCATTTAAAATTATTGCAACGTTTTTTCATTGTCTGAATTTTAAAAGTATTACTGTAATGTATTGTTATACATTACAAATACAAGTTAATACAAACGTTTACTAATTAGATAATACAAACATTTACTAATTAAATAATACAAACATTTACTAATTGTATCATACAAACATTTTTTTAAAATATTTTAGCAACTTTTTACAATAAAAATTTAACATTAAATAAACATTTTTATAATCAGAATTTAGCATAAAATAAACATTTTTATGACAATTTAGCATAAAATAAATATTTTTATAATGACAATTTAGCATAAATAAACATTTTTAAAAACATTTTTTTTAAATAAAATTGAAAGAAACTTTAATTCAAAATTTATGAACCTTCTGCTTCGATATCACTCAGATGCCAAATTTCCAGGTTCTCACTATATCAGTCTACTAAAACGGTTCTAAAAAAGCAGCTTACAAAAGGAAAAAAAAACAAAAAAAAAAGTAGAACTGCTTCGAAAAGAACAAAAGGCTTTTCGTCACAAGGGAATTGAAATTCGCCCACTTTGAATAAAAATTCCTCTCAAGAACATGTCTTTCTGTCTTCCCTTGAATTTCATCTCATCCGCGAATGTTTTCTTCCCAGACTGGAATTTTCAGGTGAGTAAAACAGTAAATCTGGGATGCATAAATGGATGGAGAAATAGGATTCTTGCAGAAATACTGAATAATGTCACAGTTTAGATTTAAAGTTCTTCAAGTTCAGAGAATTATTTTTCTTAACTTAGCATTCTGAATTTTTGTACACTGCTGGTGAGAGCAGAAACACATGTTAGCTGGTGCAGCTGGGCACATGGAAATAAAGTTTATTAAATTTTGTTCCAACATGAACAGAATTTCAAAATAAATTGCTTGTATAAATGAAGTAAAATGCTAAAAAAAATTTATTGAAAAAATTCAACAAAAAAAAACAAAAAAATAATAATAATAATTAAAAAAAATAAGAATTTAAAAGATTTATTAATATTTTAAATGCGTTAAAACAGGGGTAATGCTACAGGATTAGTATTATCTAAAAATTATACTTTAAATAAAGTTTTTGCTGAGGGTTTTTAAATAATGTCAAATTTAAGATTAAACTTCCACAAATAAAGTTGATTTTCGTATTCTGGATTTTTGTACTATATTTGGAAATGCAGAAAAAGAAAAACTTATTCTAGGTTTGAAGTTACAGTTGGCACATGGAAATGAGGTTTATGACATTTGCCTCAAACATGAAAAAAAAAAGTTTAAATAATTTCAATAAGGTTTAATTTTCGAATAAATAATATTTTGAAATAGTTAAAAGAATGCAGAAATAAGAATCTTGCTGAAATGCTGAATAACGTCACATTTTAGATTTAAAGTTCTGCAAGTTGAGAGAATTATTATTATTATTATTTTTTTTACCTTAGCATTCTGTATATTTGTACACTGGTGGTGAAAGCAGAAAGAAACATAAGTTAGGCTTAGCTGTTGCAGGTGGGCACATTTTATTTAGTTCTTCAAAACGAGAGATTCAAAATTTATAGCAACTACTTAGGTAATATATAAAATTAATCAGAACTATCTTTTAATTTCTGAATTTTTTTATAATATTATAATATATTTTCTTATAATGTAAGATTTTCACTTTTCCTTTTAATTTTATGATCTTGGAGGCGCCATGGTTTAAAATCTCGTTTGTTTTTTATTATTTTTTTGTCTTCTTGTATAAGGCAATGCTTTAGTATTTGCAATATAAGCAAAATATTATTAAATAAAATTCAGTTAAATAAAACACGTTCCATTAATCTTAAATGAAATTTTCACATTTAATAAAGAGACATAAAAAGAAATATAAACGTACAGGTATTGTTAGGAATATATTAAATATAATGTAACAAAAAGGTATTGTTAGGAATACATTAAATATAATGTAATAAAAAGGTATTGTTAGGAATATATTAAATATAATGTAATATATTCTTAACAATACATATACGTTTATATTTCTTTTTACATTTCTTTATTAAAAGTGAAAATTTCATTTAAGATTATTGAAAGGTGTTTTAAATACATGAATTTTAAAAGTTTTATTAGAATGTATTATGATAAATTCAAACATTTTTTTTTTTTTTATATTTTTAGCAAAAAGTTTTATAATAAAGATTTATCATTAAATAAACCTTCTCAAAAACATTTTTTAAAATAAAAGAATATTTAATTCAAAATGTATCAACATTCAGTTTCGATATCTCCCAGCTGCTAAATTTCTAGGTTCGCACTATTCCAGCTACTAAAACGGTTCTAAAAAAGTAGCTTGCAAATGGAAAAGGAACAAAAAAATGTAGAACTGCTCCAAAGAGAACAAAAGGCTTTTCGTCACAAGGCAATTGAAATTCAACCTCTTTGAATAAAAATTCCTCTCAAGAACATGTCTTCCCTTGAATTTCATCTCATCCACGAATGTTTTCTTCCCAGACTTGAGGAATTTTCAAGTGAATGAAATAGAAAATCTCGGGTCCCGGATGCATAAATGGAGGGAGAAATAAGATTCTTGCAGAAATACTGAATAACGTCACAGTTTTGATTTAAAGTTCTGCAAATTGAGAGAATTATTTTTTACTTACCTTAGCATTCTGAATTTTTGTACACTGCTGGTGAAACATATGTTAGGCTTAGCTGTTCCAGTTGGGCACATGTAAATAAAGTTTATTAAATATTGCTCCAAGATGAACAGAATTTCAAAATAAGTTGCTTATATGAATGAAGTAAAATGTTAAAATAATTTTATTGAAAAAATTTGAATAAATATGAATTTAAAAGATTGATTAATATTTTAAATGAAGGGGCAACGCTACAAGGTTAGCATCATCTAAAAATTACATTTTAAAGAAAATCTTTGCTGTTGGTTTTGAAATAGTGTAACAAATTTAGATTTAAAGTTCTGCAAGTTGAGATAATTCTTTTTTTCTTACCTTAGCATTCTGAATTTTTGTACACTGATGGTGAAAGTAGAAGCATATGTTAGGCTTAGCTGTTCCAGTTGGGCACATGTAAATGAAGTTTATTAAATTTTGTTCCAAGATGAACAGCATTTCAAAATAAGTTGCTTGTATTAATAAAGTAAAATGTTAAACTAATTTTATTGAAAAAAGTTGGAATAAATATAAAAATAAAAATAGTATACAAATTTGATCAGTATTTTCTACTAATTTATAAAATTTTTAATAATTTTATAATATAATTTCTATAATATAACATCTTCAATTTTCCTTTTTATTTTTGCGATCCTGAAGACATCGTGGGTTAAATATTCTTGTATATATCAATACTTAAGCATTTGCAATATAAGGAAAATATTATTAAATATTATATGATATATGTATAACAATATCTTTAAGGATATATTTCTTTTTACAACTCTTTTTTAAAAGTTAAAATTTCATTTATAATTATTGAAACGTTTTTAAATGTGTGAATTTTAAAAGTATTATTAAAATGTACTATGATAAATGTACTATGATTATGCGATATATACTATACATATATGCACTATATTATATATGTATATGATAATTATATAAATGTACTATGATACTAAGCATTTCTTTATATTTTTAACAAAATATTTTGTAATGAAAATTTAATATTAAATTAACATTTTTTTAAATAAATAAAAAAGTATCTTTAGTTCAAAATGTATCAACCTTTTGTTTCGATATCTCTCAGCTGCTAAATTTCTAGGTTTTCACTATTTCAGCTACTAAAACGGTTCTAAAAAAGTAGCTTATAAATGGAAAAGGAACAAAAAAAGTAGAATTGCTTCGAAAAGAACAAAAGGTTTTCGTCACAAGGGAATTGAAATTCACCCTCTTTGAATAAAAATTCCTCTCAAGGACATGTCTTCCCTTGAATTTCATCTCATCCACGAATGTTTTCTTCCCAGACTTGAGGAATTTTCAAGTGAGCGAAATAGAAAATCTCGGGTCTCGGATGCATAAATGGATGAAGAAATAAGATTCTTGCAGAAATGCTGAATAACGTCACAGTTTTGATTTAAAGTTCTGCAAGTTGAGAGAATTATTTTTTTCTTACCTTAGCATTCTGAATTTTTGTACACTGCTGGCGAAAGCAGAAACATATGTTATTCTTAGCCTGTTGCAGTTGGGCACATGGAAATGAAGTTTATTAAATTTTGTGAAAAGATTTCAAAATAAGTTGCTTGTATGAATGAAGTAAAATATTAAAAAACTTTATTGAACAAATTTTGAATAAATATAAGGATAATCATTTGATTAATATTTTAAATGCAGGTGTAATGACACAGGGTTAGTAACATAAATCTAAAAATAACATCTAAAAATTATTCTTTAAATAAACTCTTTCTGCTGGTTTTGAAATAATGTCCAATTTAGGATTAAAGTTCCACAAATAAAGTTGAATTTCGTATTCTGAATTTTTGTATTATATTTCAGGAATGCAGTAAGAAATATGTGCTAGGTATGATGTTACAGTTGGCAGATGGAAATAAAGTTTATTAAATTTGCATCAAAAATGTAAAAAAGAAAATGGCTTAAATAATTTCAATAAGGTTTTTTTTTTCGAATAAATAAAATTTTAGAATATTTTTATTGAACATATTTAAATAAATTTAAAAATAAGAAAAAATATTTTAAAGTTTTAATTTTTTATTAACCTTATTTAAAATATAAATTCGAATTTTCTATTCCATTTAATTTCGTCTGTATTTTTGTGTGTTAGAGAAATTAATTTATCTATTCATCTAAAATCATTGTCGATTTTCCAAATCATTTCTAAAAAATTCGAAACATGGGGCAAAATTTTGAAAAAAAAAATTTTTAATATAAAATACAACTGCTTACGTGTGTATAATTTTATATTGATATACTTACATAATTAATAAACAAATATTAGATATTTTAATAAAATTTTATAAATCACCAAAGAAATATGTAATTGATTATTTATTTTCATATATGAAGCACATTTTAATATTTTTAATATTTCCTTTAAAAGTTTTGGTCCACGTTTCAAGAAAAATTTTGTTTTATGCAAATTTAAAATTAATTTATATATGTATAAAAAGAATGGACCTTTGGAAAAAAGACATTAAAAAATCAATGCATCTTATGAAATAGAAAATCAATTTACTTCGTAACATGATACCAACACTATTTATATAAAAATTTATTAAGTATAGTATGTTTAATTAAAGAAATGTTTAATAATAATGTTATGCAATCAGTAATGATTGTTTTGTATGTATGGTAACACTGTGTGTATATAATTAACAATATGTTAATAAATGTCAAGAAGTAGCAGATTCTGTTCAGAAATTCAATTTTTCAATTTTATAATAAAAAAAATAAATTGAAAAAAATAACGAACTCTATGTTAGTTTTGATACCTATACTAAATCATGTATTTAAATAATACATGTAAGCATTTTAAGGGTTCATCAAGCAATGTGTTGAATGTCGTTTGTGTAGCCTGTCCTTTGTAATAAATATTTACATTTTGTTAGGATTTCAGAATATGGAAACATTCAAATTAAAGATAATTGTCTATGGCAGTAGTTTTCAAACTTGTTAAAGTCGGGTCGTTTATAAAATTATACAAATAATTTTAGGCGACCTATATAGAAATTTCTGAGATGTACTATATATTACATAAGTTAAGCCAAATATTGCAGAAAAAAAGAATGCAATGAAAAATAAAATAAACACATCTTAAGTTTATTTATTCTTGTGTTTATGAGAAAGAAGAAATTGAACTGTCCTAGCGATCTTTTCAATGTTTATGCATACATATGACAAGCAAACTCTAATTTTCTCGTCAATACGTTGAATATTTTCTCTCTCTTTACACTTCCTTGTGTTGAAGGTAGAAATTCCTAATTCGCGTAAAAGTGATTTTGAAAGTTTTGGAAAAGTTTTTTCACATTATTCCTTAATGGAAACCAAAAGGTATTATTCATTCCACGATCAATAGATATAACTGCTAGTTTTTCTTCTCAGATCAACTTCTTAGAATAGTACTTCCAGACGGCTGATGTCATAGTCTGCAATGCAATTTTTTTAACATTGAAAATCACATAGACGCCATTGCTTCTAGTAGCCATTCTAATTTTTCGGAAGCCCTGTTTGGCGCGTTGCCACAGTTTGGCGACTTTTTATGTGAATAAAAGAAGATAAAGCAATCATAAAGATTAGTTGTTTATAATGAAAGTTGTTTTGGGATGGGAAACTGACAAGAAAAAGAATATCTATATTCGTTTTTATATCTGGGCACATATACCTCTGTAATACCACATGGCATATCCGAAACACACCTATGTCATCACTGGTCTATGGCAAAATATTTCGTTTATTTGCTCTTGCAGTGGTGTTTACTTTTGCAATCTTAAATTTTCAGCTGTCAGAAATTTTTCTTTCATTCGACTTTCATCTATACTTCCCATATACTTCATAATATGCAATCAAGATTGCATAGTGCCACTTGGGTTTAGTTTGTCGCTCTTCGGTCATTCTGTGCACAATTTAGGCTAATTATAATGGAAACTGTCCGCTATCCAACACTTTTGCCAATTTCTAGAGTTTTTGAATCACCAAGATCATATAAAATTATTTCACATCAATCTTGCATATAATATTATATTATATGCAAGGTTATATCATATAATATTAGCGTATTATCTTTATCAGCATATAATATTAGAGATGTTCATCGCAATAAGACTTCAGAAAAAAATTATCTTTTAATGCACATTTAGGTTATTACCAGTGGAAGTGGCGCAACATTTAATAGCTCATGTTTGGTTTGTCTCTCTACGGTCATTTTGTGTTCCCTGTAGACTAATTAGATCGGCACCTACAGTTTAATGTGTATTCCGAACCACTAACAAACACCTATACCATCACCATGATTCGAATCTGAAGTCTCTGGTACCAATGGCCAGCGCTAGCTATTTGGCCATCAGGCCGCCTGGAAATTGTCAGAGAAAGCATGATGTACCTATGGGCCTAAATAGGAAAATTTTTAGACACCAAGAAAAAAATATATATATAAAATAAATTATTTGCACATTTTTTTTAAATTCCATATAGCACAGATTGTGAAGGAAGAAATTACAAAAAATTTGCCACTGTTATCACAAACAAAATTTCCAGCTATAATTATTTTATTTTTTAATTAATTATTGAGAAATTAGCACTTACTTAGCCTCAAATAGATAAATTGGGGAAAGATTTATGAAATCTGTCTATCATCCTTTAACAAGATGATTGTTATCACCCTTGTTGTCTAAAATTTAATGACATCTAATTAGGTAAATAAGTTTGCCTCAAGCTCTGCAATTTCCTGTCAATTATTTAAGATTTATTACTGATAACCAGGACCAAAATCTCAGACTACGATTTTATCTTTAAAGTTTTAATAAGATGCCCAAATTTCATACGCTGACAAAATTTCACACTGATAGCTGATAACAATGGATTATTTAAAATATCAAAAATGATCTTTCATATAAATATTTTAAATGAATAAAAATACAGCAAATTGACAAATTTTTAAATTAATTTCCTTTTTACGAGAATTGTAATTTCATTTTCTATTTTAATTTTTAATTTTTTGATATTCATTTTTCAATTTTCAAACGTAGAAAAATCAAATTTTAAATGATTATAAATTTAAATTATCAAAGTTTTTACATAAAAAAAAATAATGTTGTAATTTAATTTAATTTTTTTTTCATAATAATTTTTTTAATTTTCAAACTTAAATTAATCAAATTTTAAATGATTATAAATTTAAATCATAAATGTTTTGATAGGATAATAAAAATTGTTAGAAAAATACTGTTAGAGTTCGGTTTTAAAATGATATTCCGCAAATTAAAATGCATACTCATAAAGACTTCAACCCTTCTATATATTTCAAAAAATTCAAATTAAAAATTTCAAACGTAAAGTTTAATTATATTTTAAGATTAAGCATTAAAAAAAACTGTAAATCTGTAATAAAAAATTGTTTAATAAAAAAAATGTTAAAAATTAGTTCTGTAATAAAAATTATTGTATGTTATTCATTGGAAGAGAAGACATTATTAGAAAAGTTTTAAACTTATATTTTTAATGAAATTTGATTTCCGTGTTATACGTTTAATACTTTAAATAGCGTAAACATTTTATTTGATACATACAATAAAATATGCATCTTAAAGAATAAATTCAATCACCTCCTTTAATATCAAAAAGGAAAATCTAGGATCTTTGTGAATTTTTAGTATCCCATTATTATGAAATTTCGCTTACTATTTTTTTCAAAACAGAATTTAGTTTCGATTAAATTTATAGACACTCTTTCTACTTTATAGACTCCCCATCCAAAAGGCTGACGAATTTTTAACTTAGAAATAAATCTTGAATCACGCCATTACCTTCTGATGGAAAGTGAATCCTATTGAAAACGAAGCAAAATAAAAAAGATTCTCTCAGAGTTTGCGATAACTTTAATTTTAAAAAAAATGAAGCGAAAAATTTATCCAAGAAAGTAATAAACTATTTCAACTTTGATTCTTTACTACTTGCATTTAAAAAGTCTAATTTTTATTGAACCTTCTGTCATAATTCGTAATAAAATTTAATTTTTTTTTAGAAATATTCTAAAGGAGAAGAATGGAGAAATTGCATTTGATTGCATAAAACCTATTTATTACGATTTTTTATTCTTAAACAGATTTAAAAGTACTGAACCATAAAAATCGCTAATGTTCTTTAATGCAAAATCTTTTTTTGAGAAGAATAATGCTCTTATTTATGCTTATAATCGTATTCATAGAAACGAATTCGCGAGCTTTACTTGAATAAAAAAGCTTTTAATATTTAAATTATCTTCTTAAAAAGGGTTTAATATTAAAATATGGGAATTCTAATATATAAAAAGGGGATCGTGTGATTTTAAAGCCTCGAAAATAAATGCCAACAGGCAGTGTTCCATTATTTTTAATTTATTTATTTATTTATTTGATCTTTGAAATAAAACGTAAAGAATTTCTAATAGATTTATTAGTATTTGATATGTTTAAGTTTTAAAAGCATATGAGCGATAAAAGTTATTGCATTATATTTGAAACGTTATGGCATATAAATGCATAAAAGATGATAAACTGTCATAAAATGTAGTGTTTTTTAAAATTGTAACAAATATGAATTCATATTTTTTTTTTTTTTTTTTTGGAAACGCTCATTTAATATAATTTAGTAAAATCTTAAGTCTTAAGTCTTATAGTCTAATTTCATGAAATAACAAAAATGAAAATATATATTTGTAAATATGCTTTCTCCTACACAATGGCGCGGCTAAAGTGGCATTCAGGAGAAATAGTCAGTACGACTCCAGACTCTCACCCGAGAGGTACTACATCGCACTCACGCTCTTCTGTTGAGAAACGTTTAGTTTATAGTCTCTTACACCGAGAAAAAATATATTTAGAAGATCCTTGCGTATTAGTTGGAATACAGACTCTCATACGGAGAAGAAGTATATTTCGCGCATCCTGCGTTTATCCAAGTATTTTTCCTCGAATCTATAATTATGTGACTTTAAATATATTATATATCTTTTGTCTTTAATTGTACGGGTGTTGCGTTTGTGTATTTATAATAAAGTTGTGTTTAAAGTTCAAACCGTGACTTATGTATCTCAATAAAACCACACCCAGTTATAATATGGTTGCCCAACTTACACACTTCATATTTAAATTTATATAAAAGAATAATATATGTAATATATATAAAAATTAATATTGATTAAAAAGTTCATTTTTATACAGCATTTATTTAAAATATACTTATTTAATTGCCAACTTTGAGTTCATTTGAATTTTGTTTACCTTATTAATAAATATACCTGAATGTAAAAGCATATAAGGTCTCTGTATTTTTTAAAAAATTAAACATGCTTTATGTTTTTTATTTATTATTTTCTATTAATTTTTTAAATGATGGTGAGTAATTTTATCAGAATTTTTTTTTAAATAAATAAATATCAGTTATCTCTTTAATTTTGATATTATTGAATTAATTATTAACCCAGTAGTGAATTTAAATTTGAATTAAACTTTAAGCCCATAAAATTTGTGGGTTTTAATTTTATAAAAATGAAAAGTATTAGTCTTCTTGAACATATGCTAATAATATATATATAAGATTTAAACTTTTATTTATTAAAGAAAAAAGTATTACAATATTTTTATCCTAGTTAAGATAAATTTGAAGAGTGATAAAACAGATACCCAGACTAAAAAAAATGGCGCAACTCACTACAGAAGCCATTGGCTGAATAAATCACATGAAATTTGCATCTAACTTAAATAGGATGATAAAATATATTTTCTTACATATATTATGAGAAACAATTTTTTAATGAATAATTTCATTTTTATTTAACACTTAAAAGTTCTTTAAAATAATCTAATTACCGTTTAAGAAATATTTTTGAACAAAAACATAAAACTTGGAAATATTTTCAAAACGAAAGATTTATTCGATCACACTTAATTTGACAATTTTTCTTTGTATGCATTCATTTTAAAAATTAGGAAATTGTTAATTTGCAAATAACACAGAAGATAAAACTGAACTGTAAATAATTTCCGCAAGGGTTTCGTTAAAATCAACATGAATTTGTCAGATTATATACATTATAGTTAATATTTAGCGATCTAATGTGCAGGTGCATAGATAATTCGCCATTTAAATAATAATAAATTATTAAAAATGAAAGTCCTCTTTGAGATAACAGCAAGAGGAAAACGTTAGTTTTAATTAGTGTTCCGTTTACTTATAAACATTTCTCAACGTCTAAAAGAAAATTGTACTGAAAATTATGTTCGCAACATATCATAAATTAAATTAGTTTGCTGAAAATTTTATTTAATCTTTATCTAAATTTATATTGCAGTTGTTGTTCAATAAGGATTAAAAAATTTGCTTTTAAAAGTAAAGTAAAAAAAATAATAAAAAAAAAAAATTATTATTTCTGATTGTTAGAGAAATGCATAGATAATGTGCTCTTTATGAATATATGTATATATATACTAGCAATTAAATTATTAACTATTAATTGCTTAATTACAGTTAATTCCTTGAAAGATGCAAAAGAGAAGGATGTATTTACCTATTTAAAATATATATTTTTAATATTTTTAATAATTTAAAATCAATAAATGTTATTTTAAAATTATTTAAATATAATAATTTTCGAGATTATTCTAACGACATAAATTGCCAAATAATGAAATACATAAATAAAAATTAAATAATTTAATATACAGATATATTATTATATATTATTTCATACTATATATTATATATTAATATATATAATATATACTATATTTATACACTATATATTATATATATTACATTTTCATGAATATTTCTAACGACATAAATTGTCAAGTAACGAAATACATAAATAAAAATTAAAAAAATTAATACACCAATTTAAGAATTTAACCTCGTATTTTATATTAATATATGTTAGTAATACATGTTTTATAATATAATAAATAAATGTATGTTGGTGATATACAAGTTCCATTCAACACAATTTTTATGTTATAATTTATTATTTTTAATTTTTATTTATAAATAAATGTGTTAAAATCAATTTTTCTAACAAATATATATTCTTTAAATATTATTACATTTTATTTTTTATTCAATTTTGAAAATTTAAAATTTTATTAAATGCTTACTCTTTCTTTTATAGATTTATCCTATGAAAATTGTAGATGACCCAGAAAAACCTTTGGTAAGTTTTCTTAACCAAAAAACGTTTTTGTATTCAATTGGCATAATTTTACACTTGTTGTCAACAGAAATAAATAAAATAATCGTTTTGAAAATAAATTAAAATTAAGATTTATTTTTCCTTAAAAATACTTAACAATATTTTTAAAAAGCAAGTAATTAATTTTGGTTGTTGTTATCATTTTAAACTAATGTATAAATTTGAATGCTTGCTTGCTCTAACCTAATGGTTATCCAAAAAATATTTAAGTATATATATTATATATAATTGTTAATTAAGTAACAAATTAGTTATTTTTTTCTAATGCCTTATATTTTTTGTCTGGGGCATATAAAAAACAAAGGTAGATTTCAAATTATTTACACTTTTTTACTACAAATAAGCTAAGAACTGTAATTTTTTAATAAATTGAAAATTTTAACAAATTTTTTAGCGATTTTCATCCCATTAAAATATTAAATGAAATTTTACAAAAATATTAATTACTCTTTTCTTTAGATTTAATCTTAATTGTTGATTTTTATTAATATTTTTCAATTAAAAATTTTAATTGTATGTGGGGCAAAGTTTCTAATGTTTATAAATTGTAAATTTTTTATGAATTGCATACCATTCATTGTTGTTTTTTTTTACTCATTTTAAATGGAATGAATAATTTTAAATGAAATTTGACTAATTCATGACAGGGCATACTTACATGAACATTTTTTACCTTTTAACAATGTCGACAAACCACTATAGTGTTTGCATAAGTTAAATTCAGTTATTTAACATTCATAATTATAGTTACTCTAAAACAAACTGTTGATATTTAATCTCATTACTCATTGAGGGTTTGTTTATTTGTTTGCGCAAGCTAAGGTAGTGAATTAAACATGAAGAGTTAGCGTCACAGCAAAGGTATGCGAAAACTTTCTATCATTATTTCAGTACTTAATAAGGGTTACATATCTGTAATTATGATTATATCAACAGATTATTTACGTTTTACATATATTCATGAGAGGCAATGGAATGTCCATAATTATTCGACAATTATACAGTAATTTAATACAAAATTATGCTTGCAATTATTCAATTTCTGTATTCTGCGAAACTAGAGAACATAGCGCCAACAACCACAATTCGCATAAACCAAGAATTATCACATTAATGAAATGATGTAATTTAAAGTTATTTAAATAACAATTTTGTGCTATCGTTTATAATATAGATGATAACAAATGCATTTAGAAAGTATAATTAGCATGTAATATGCAATATTACAATCATAATTGTATTTTCAATTGAAACATACCATCACATGAATACAATACTCAAGTAATTAAAAACACAGTAACCAAGCAAATCTGATAGTTTTAAAATCTGTTTATATAGCTTTTCGATAGATTTCATATATATTACACGACAAAATTTTGAAAATAATTTGTATTGCATGTAGATAAAACTAAGATCTGTAGTGGCAAAGTCCTAAAAGTTTGAAAATTAAATTATTTTTTTCATAATTCGTTTGGTTGTGGGAAGTACATAGAACATTTGATAAGTTTTAAGGTTTCATATGAAATTTTGTATATCGTCTGTTTTCAACAAGAAAAACGCCTTAAGTTGAAGATGTTTCACTATGCATTCAATAAACTGAAAAATAGTTAAATATGGTTATATATTTCACAGATAAATGTAAGGGATGGTCGAAATTAACCCATCTTTAATTCAGCAAGACTACCGGATTGGTACGAAATTATGAGCAGAACCTAAAAATGACATGAAAAAAAAAAGTGCTATTGATAGAGGAAATGTAAATTTTGCTATACTTAAAGATAATACCAATGAATTACAGTGAAAAAATTTTAATAATAACTTTCTATTGAGTTTGGAGCTTATGTTCAACACATCCAAAATTGTGGTTAACCAGAAATTGATTTTATTGCGAAGATCTTAAAAAAAAGTTGAATTAAGTTAAGATGATCGATTTGGAATTTCACTAAAATGTATTTTAGCTATCTCTATTTATAAGTTACAAATATATGCCTGTAATCAACATATATTTTGGTTATCCTCAAATATAAGTAATTTAATTATCTTCAGATAGCCTTTTCGCTTTACTGCAAAAACAAAATACTGACATAAATAAAGTCATA
>BPLQ01006309.1:0-39161 GCA_021605075.1 Caerostris darwini | reverse complement strand
TATATATAGTATTCATGCATATAAAATTCTGAAAGCACACTATTGGTGACGAAAATCTCTTAATTATCCAAGAGAAAAGTACATCAAGTTTGAAAATGCTTCATAGAGCTTTACCAAGAATAAGCAGCATTTTAGGTCGTTATTGTTTTTCGATATTAAATGAGATTTCTTACTGAAATGAAATATTCCTGTTATTATCGTTAACCTACGAACAGGTAAAAAAATCACATCTTTGCCAGTTTTTGTTTGGTTTTTCGCTCTACGGTCATCATGTGCACTCGAAGGCTAAACAGACTGCGACCTACGGCTTAAAGTGGATTGTGAACCACTACAAACATCCATGGCCCCGTCGGGACTCGAACCCGAAACCTGCGGCGCCGAGCGTCAGACATTTGGCCATTCAGGCCCTTTTGCCAGCTTCAAGAAACACACATGTTCTTCGTTCTTAAATCCCTGCTTATTACTAAAAATGAATTAATTTTCTATTAAAAGTAACGCTGTCCGTTGCATACATTAAGGTCAAACGTTTCAATAAAGGTTATTCGCAAATGGGAATGCGGAAACAGATGCTCTCAGAGATTGTGCAAAGTAAATTAAATATAAAATCAAATTTGAAAATATTTGTGGTAGTTCAGAAAAAACCTGGGGTTTTTTCCCCGATACAAATATGCTTTGAAGGTCAAAGGTTTGCCCTATGTTATATTGAACGTTAAATATAAAGCAACCAAGCGATCTCTAAACGAAATGTATTATTTTCTATGGTTAGTCGTGGCAAAGCCTTTTTTCTAGGTGTTATTATTTTTAATATAAATTTGAAATGTGCCCAGCCTTTTTTTAAAGCTTTCCGACAGACCTGCTTTGGAATTCTGTTCATGCTACAACCATGTTTCCTCCTACGCACTGACAAGAGAAAGGGGGGTGGGGTGGGGTTCAAGAGAAAGGGTCAATAGGCTACGAGACTGTCACGTAAGTGGAAATACAGTGCAACCACACATTTTTGCTGCGAAACATTTACTTTACAGTTTAACGTCTCTGACCCCCTAGAAGAAATATATTTAACGCATCCCTGTACATTAGTTGGCCTAAAGACTCTCACCCAGAGAGGAAGTATTTTCGCTGAGTATCGTATTTTCGGCTTAGAAGTAGAATCCTTAGAAAAATCTATAATTATATGTTTTTAAATGTGTTACATATTGTCTCTTGTTAATTGTATGTGTGCGGTGTTTGTGCGTATGTAAATAAAGCTGTGAGTTCTCAAATTTGTGTCTCAAGTCTCAATCTAATCACACCCAATTACATTTCGGATGGCAGAACCTGCATACAACATTTTTACATTAAATATAACAAAAAGTACATTATTTTAATGGATCGTTTTTCAACTTATCCGTGAAATGATATTAACGAAAAAATCTTTAAAACTTCCTATTTTTTTTTATTTATCACAATACGAACAATACTCACTTATCAGCTGACGATGTTCAAAATTAATTTATAACGGAAAGTAAAGACAGTAAAACTTTTATACATTGTTTAATAATTATCTTAAGTTTGAAAGAAAGTATTCTTTTCTGAAAGTCGATAAATATCGAAAGGTTTAACGATTACAATAAAAAATACATCAACAATAGTCATAAATAAATAATAACTTTATGCTATTCAAACACACTTAACCATCAGATAAATAAAAAAAATAATTACGTTAGTATTTGCTTAATAAGAATGTTTTCGCTTAAAATAATAAACAAAACTAATCAAAAACTTAAGAATTTTTTTTTCAAAATCATACAAATTTAGTGGACAATATAACACGCAAAAGAAAAGACAATATAATCCGCAAGTAATCCAATTAACACTTTTATAATTTGTATCGTGTCTCTTTAAAAAAATTCCCTTTTTTGAAGAAATCCGCGTGTCTGATGGGACATTTTTATGGGTAAACCAGATTCCTTTATCAAATTTTGTCATTTTTAACAAACTATTAAAATACAATTAATGAACTTTTTTTGTAGTTTTATTGATAAATTCTATCTCGAAATATTGCAAAACAAAAGAGCTTAAGTCTTCATTATCAGAAACAAAGGGTAAAAAGCTATTATCTCACATCTCATTTTGAGTATTCCAAAAACATGTCGGCGCAGGCTTTGTGAAAAACATCAAATCGCAGTCATTTCTGTCTCGTGTTTGGAAAGAAGTTTTCAATTTGCTGACAACATAAGCCCCTTCGATACTTTTATGATCCTCAGAGGAAACAAAATATTCTAAATGAGATAACAAAATATTTCTTTAAATACAGGTTGATTATAATTAAAGTTCCACTTTCAAAATTCTGTAGAAAAAAAGGGCCGCTCGTCACAATGAGTTCAAATTTGAACAGAAGATACTTGAAGAAGGGAGAAACGGTACGGCATCAAAAAAAAATTCCGTGGTGTATTAATAAATGGTGCTGTAAGCGACATAAAGAAAGTGAATTCGGCTGCCACTGATATTTTGAATCGAAATGACAATGTATAGGGCATGAATTGCACATTTAATAACACTGTAGTGTTGAATGCGCTTGATTGTTTCGGTTTTTTGAAGGAAAGTCATTCAACAGTTGTGTCACTGTTGGGGAAAAACCCATCGGCCACTGTAAGGTCATAACAAATTGGATAAGAAAAATCGATGGAACTTTTTTTGATGACTTACTGTTTCCCCTGTCTTCAAGTATCTTCAGTTCAAATTTGAAATCATTGTGACGAGCGGCTCTTTTTTTACAGCATTTTGAGAGTGGGACATTAATTATAATCACCCTGTATATTAAAAGAAAAAAAATTGCTTTTAAGTAAATTGATACTATACTCTCTTTTTATTGTATACTGGGGGATCTCGTTTTTCTCTTATGCATGCCACAGATGGAATAGCATTGTCTTTGTGGAGTTTTTTTTAAAGGTAGAAAGCCAATATTTGCTTGCCATACGAACTAAAAAATGTATTAAACAGTCTGATTGACGCATAGCAATTGCTTGAGTCTGCTTGGTTCTAAAAGTAGGACTTGAGTCATTCCACTCGCTTGCTTTTGTAGCATTTTCCCGAGTGAAGAATGGTAGCATTTCATTCCTATGAGAGAAAAATGTATATTCTTTAAAATGTAAATAATAACAACCTATCACTCAATGAATAAAATAGTTTGTAGAATTGTATGTATAATTAAGACAAATTATTTACATTTTATTGAATGTAATAAAATAAAATCCTTAACATTATTTTAATATGACAATTTTTGTATCTATTTTTGTATTTTGACAATTATTAATCTCCTATTAACCTTTATTTCATTTATTTTATATAAATATTGAATGATATTTTAATTTGTTATTTAAAGAATGATTCAAAGACATTCTCGGAATTTAATTTTTATTCTTTATAAGTATTAGTCTAGAGTCAAAGATTACTTTTCCCACTTTGACATCCAATATAATTATCCATTTTTTTTCCTTTAGCCTTTAGATTTACATTATATATATTTTGCTAATAAAAGCTATGAACTGTGGAAAGAATTGGATTGTAGAAAGAATTTTCTAACACTTGCTTTTCACGCACCCTCTCAATAATCGTAAGGAATAGCTCTGTAGCATTTTTCACTCGAGAAGACTTGTAGCATTTCGTTCCCAGGAAAGAGGAATGCATATTCTTTAAAAAGTGCATAACAACAACTTATTACTCAAATTTGACAGAAGATAAGCTGTGTTCTGGATACTTATATTACATACAATTGTTGTTTTGTACTCATGAGAACAACCTGTCACTCAAATCTGATAGCATATATCAGTGTCATGGACAATGAGACCTCATGAAATTAGCGATTGTCTGTTTGGCCTTCACAGAAAAATTTTCGCTTTAGAATCCCAATGCGTTACGCAATTTACTGCTAACCGTTCTAATCCCTAAAATTTTAAATAAATAAATTCTACAATTTCTCAAAGTTTCTCTAAGACAAATTCCTAATTTTAAAATAACTAATTTCACAATCCATCTTCTTTTAAACAGCTTTTCTTTATTCGATCAACGATATAAAGATCCTTTGATCTAAATTTGAAGGCATTTTTGGAGTTTCTAAACATACTGAACACTCTTTCAGAAGAAAAATTCCGCTAATTATATCTAGCAAGAATTTAATCTATATTTGAAAGCGAAAAGCGCCATCTTTTTGTAGGTCCATTTTTAAACGTCTAATGTATTTAATGCTCGAAAGAGATAACTTCAAATCATCAGAAGTTGGAAACGTTATTTGACTTATGTATATATATATATATAAATTTTGATTCAGAAACAATTGAACAATTGGAAAATTTACATGTTAAAAATTAAACTATTCATTAGTGCTTTTTTTAAATAGGCATTATATTTCTTTAATTAGAATAACACAAATACAGGTTGATTATAATTAAAATCCCACTTTTAAAATGCTGTAAAAAAAGAACCACTCGTCACAATGAGTTCAAATTTGAATTGAAGGTACTTGAAGAAGGGGAAAATGGTAGGGGATGGCATCAAAAGGTTCCAAACTGTATTAATAGATGGCGCTGTAAGCGGAATAAAGAGAGTGAATTCGGCTTCCAGTGTTATTTTGAATAGAAATGGCAACGTATTTGGCATGAGTTGCACATTCAACCAACTGTAGTGCTCAATGTGCTTGATTGTTTTGGTTTTTTAACGTAAAAAAATGACTTCCAAGTCATTCAACAGTTGTGACAATGTTAGTGAAAAGGCCATCACCACGGCAAGGTCATTTCAAATTGGATGGAGAAAATCGGTGGAACATTTTTTGGAATTTTTTTATGATGCCGTACCGTTTCTCCCTCCTTCAAAAATCTTCAGTTCAAATTTGAACTCATTGGGACGAGTGTTGTTTTTTTTACAGCATTTTGAAAGCGGATCGTTATTATAATCACCAAGTACATTCTGTTCCTTAGGATATTTTCGGTTAATAAAATAATTTCTAAATCTATCAATCATATTTGAATTAAATGCGTTCCACTTGAAAATAAAATTTATAGAAAATATTTTATACAATTAAATTATGTAAATGTTTATTTTTAATTTTGCACGGCTTTAGCTTTTAATGATATTATTTGGAATTATCTTTATTTAAACTTACATAAAGTGTAATGATAGAACTTAGAAGCCCAAACTCTTTTCACTGAATATATTAATATTATATCAGAGGTTTAGGCAAAAGGCAAGAAAAAAATTCTTATTAATTGTATTTAAATAAACAAAAGTTACAGTTATTTAAATTAAAAGTATCTTTTTAGTTTTAAATTTAATAATCGTCTGCTTTAATCAGCTTATGCATTAAAAAAAAATAGACAAATATATTATTTTTATTATGTAATTAATTTAGAATGACATTTTCTTATTGTAAATTTGCGTTTTCGAACGATTTAAATCAAGAATCGTTTGCTAAACAGAAATAAATAGAAAATGGTGTCAAAGCTCTTATTTACATTTACATTTTTTTATTAATCTTATTAATTTTATTCCATTAAACAATAACTCTAACTCTTCAAATTAAAAGTCTGTTTTGAATATTAAGTTTAATTATCATCTGCTTTCATCAGCATATTCATTACAAAAAAATAGACAATAATATAATTGTTATTCTTTAATTAATTTAGAACGATTTTTTTTTATTATAAAATTGTCATTTCGAACCGATTTAATTCAAGAATCGTTTGCTAATGAAAAATGAACAGTAAATGACGTCAAAGTTCTTCATACATTCTTTATTTAAATTTTCGTTTCGCATTTAAGAAAAATTATCATTTGAGTTTATTCGTTAAAAATAATTTGTTGACGTTTGAATCAACGAGATTAAAAGTCGTTTTGTATTTATTTTCAGAATTCATCTGAAAATTATTCTGGTAAATATCTGAAATTCTTGTAATTATGTTTATTTAATATAATTTTGTTCTTTTAAAATGTACTAATATGTAAGTGTAAAAGGTTATTTATATTATACATCTATAAATTTTTATTTATTTATTTTATTTTTTTTTCATTTTACCTAACTGATAGTTGATTGTAAATGTTCTAATACGATTTTGATTATCGTAAATATTCTACGAACCATATATATATATTTTTTTAAATATTATTTTTCTTGCCTGTTCTAGAATTCAAAATGGTACGTTTTTAATTTATTTATTTTTTTTATCGTTTTTTAGTATATTTTATGTTTGTCTCAAATATTACATAAAAAGTATTTTTTTTTTTTACATTCAAAATATTTGTTATTTATTTAATAAAATTTATTCAGCTATACAAGAGCAAATTAAATATTTGTTGGCTGTTTATTTCGTATTTCTTTGAATTTGGCTGTTATTACTGAGATCACCATATTTACCTACAATTTATTATTAAGAGCTAATATTTTATTATTTATTTATTTTATTTTATTATTTATTTATTTTATTATTTATTTATTTTTTAAACATAACTGTTTTCACTTTTTGATAATTTTGGTCATTAAGTAAATAAGTAAAATAAATGACATTTGGAAACACTTCGAGCATTTTTATTGAATGAAGTCAAATAGAATAAAATGAAACATGACATTTGGAAACATTTCGTATGAAATACGTTACTGTAACATTTTTTAAATAGGACTGCATGGGTAACACAAATTTGGAAGTAATAACGAAGGCACAGAGAAAAAAATAAATAATTCTACCTGTCAACTCAAACCTTTCCTCCAGTTTCAGCTTAATCTGGGCCATGATTAATGAAAGTAACATAGTATATTTTTTAAAAACTGACACCAACTAATTGCGGCAAACTTCCTTCACAACTGCGTTTATTAGAAAAACCAAAAAGAGGGAGAAAAGGTCTGCAAAATGACTTCGTTAATGGCACGATTTTTACGACTTAATTCCCCGCCTGATGTTCTGCGGGTAAACATATTCTCCCATATTAAACCGCATTAGCATTTGAGACAAGAACATGATGTTTTTCTCGATATCTTTCGAAATTTTAAAAACAGAAACATAAAAAGTTTCTTAGTGAACTTCTAAAATAAATTCTTGAAACCTAATATATACAGGGTGATTATAATTAAAGTCACCCACAATGAGTCACTTCACAATGAGTCCAAATTTGACATGAAGACACATGAAGAAGGGGGAAACGGTACAGCATCAAAACAAAAAATTCCCCCGATTTTATTCATCCAATTTGGTATGATCTCGCCATGGTGGATGGGCTTTCCGCTCACAGAATCACAATTGCTGTATGTGTTGGAAGTCATTTTTTCCATCAAAAAACCGAAACACACAAGCACATTGAACACTACAGTTGGTTTAAAATGCAACTCATGCCAAATACGTTGTCATTTCGATTGAAAATATTACTAGCAGCCTAATTCCCTTTCTTTATAGCACTTAGAGCGCCATCTATTAATACACTTTGGAACTTTTTTGATGCCGTACCGTTTCCCCCTTCTTCAAGTACCTTCAATTCAAATTTGAACTCATTGTAACGAGTGGTCCTTTTTATTACAGCATTTTGAAAGTGGGACTTTTTTAATAACCCTGTATATTAACTTTTAATATTTTAAGGATGCTTCAAAAAATTTTTCTTCTGCAACCAATATCCCCAATAAAATTATTTCACAGTGTTATTAAACAACTATATGCCCTTGTCTAGAGTAGTAGTATTTAGTGTTTAACATCTTATCGTTGAGAGAGTTTTTAATAATTAATATTAAATAGATATACCAAATGAGTATTAAAAAAAATTAAAAAATTAAAAAAATCTGCAATACTGCAATGAGGAAGTATGTGAAACATTGTTATTCTGAAAGTATTATTGTTATGGGATATTTTTCTTTTAAATGTGTAACATGAAGAATTTTTTGTTCATTATCAATGCTATAAATTACGTTACAGAATTTAAAGAAGGTATATATACTAAAAGGAGGCCTCATTGTTGAGTGACTAGCGTTCTGGCGCTCGGTGCCACAGGTTTCGAGTTTGGTGGCGAGTCGCGGTGGGGCCATGGATGTTTGTAGTGGTTTGGAAGCCACTTTAAGCTGGACGTCCCGGTCTCATACGACTGTAGAGAATTACGGAGCCAAGTCAGACTTCTCCATCACAAAAGAAGCTGCTGCCCCCTTTCTCTTCAATCATAAGTTCATACGGTTTCATCGGCTTGGTCTAGATGACTACCAAGTGGGATAAGAAACAACAACAAATAAATGCGTGCATGGAAAAGAAGATAAAGGACAATATAATTCCAAATCCAAGTACCAAAAGGATGGGAGAAATCTAAAGGGGAGAGTTTGTAGGTAAATGAAATTTGGCAGACGTTTTCGCATGCTTTACGCTTTTCTTATAAAATAAATTTTTTTAAAGTGTGTTCACAATTGACTCTTGCATATTACATATTCATATGTGGACAGATTCTCATCATAATCTGTGCAACAGACAAATGCTGAACTAAGGCGGTCTACCTACTGGCATATTTCGAGTCAGGAGATGTTTTCTTTATACGGGGTAGGGTTGTCAGTCCTTCGCGCAACTCTGTGATCATATTAGACCGAAGACATACGGTTTAAAGTGGATTCCGAACCACTACATACATCCAGGAGACCGCCGGGACTCGAACCCTGTGGCACCGAGTGCCAAAGCGGTGGTCAGTCGGCCATCAGGGCCATGGATAGACTCTACTGTTTGAAAATATCTACAGTAAAAAATAAAAACAATAACAAAAATAAAAACGAAAAACAAAATATCCCAAAAGAAATACATTTAACTAAATGGTAAAAATATCATTCTCACCGAGTGAGATGATAAATTGTTTTTCATCTACACGAGAATTTATTTTTAAAATGGTCAAAATTAAGTACCGTTGAAATGGCTGCTTTGTTTTAAAAAAATTAGTATTTCCTCATCACATCTTAAATTGAAAAAAAATTTCATTCTCAAACAAAATCGCATCTCCAAATAAAAAAAAAAAGAAACATAAACAAAGTCACGAATCATAAACCGTCTCAAAATTCTCACCCATCAAGACACAATGCGAGATGAAACGATCCCTGATGGCGCACCGGAGACACCAAACGCCCCCAAGCGCAAATTAAATCACGCCTAATACAAATAAAGGACATTATGAGAATCTCTTCTCTGCACCATAAACGACCGAGAACCTTCTTCCAGCCGCAGCAAGTACCATCCAATAATGCACGGATATCACCAAGAAAGAGTCTAATCAGTGATTCATGAAATGTTCTGTTTTGGGATGATGGCCTTCTCTTCTATAATCTGTTCTCTGAGATTGTCTTTTAGGTCGGTAGGTGTCACTCCAGCATGATTTTTGCTGAAATATGTCTCCTTTGGGTGTGATGGAGTTCAAATGGAGATTGCGAATATGTCTTTGTAAAGCTCGCGTTTTGTTCTTGGGTGCTAGTTTTGGCGATATTACATTCACATAGTAGCGAACAGTGTTTTATTTGTGTATTTTTTTGTCGGAAATCATGTCTCTCTGCAATTTATTCGGTGCATTCGTAAGAAATACAAATATTTTACTACAGGGTGATTATAATTAAAGTCCCACTTTCAAAATGTTCTAAGAGAAGAACCATTCGTCACAATGAGTTCAAATTTGTACTGAAGATACTTGAAGAACGGGGAAACGGTACGGCATAAAAAACGTGGCAAAATGCATTAATTGATGGCGCTGTAAGAGGTATAAAGAAAAAGAATTCAGCTGGCTGTGGTATTTTGAATCAAAAGGACAACGTATTTCGCATGAGTTGCACATTAAACCTACTGTAATGGTAACTGTGCTTGATTGTTTCGGTTTTTTGAGGGAACAAATGACTTTCAAGTCATTCAACAGTGGTGACACTGTTCGAGAAAAGCCCATCCACCACGACAAGGTCATACCATTTTGGATGGGAAAAAATTGGTGTAACTTTTTCTGGAACTCTTTTTATTGATGCCATACCGTTTACTTCAAGTATCTTCAGTTCTAATTTGAACTCTTTGTGACGAGTGGTTCTTTTCTTACAGCATTTTGAATATGGGACTTTAATTATAATCACCCTGTGTTTTTATAAAATTATTTACAGAAATAAGTAATATAAAAAAAAAAGTCAATTCCTGCTTTTTTTTTCACTATATTGCAAAAAGTACTTTAAAAATATTCATCTTTAAAATACTTTAAAATATTTAAAATCATTCATCTTTTCAAGTTTATCTGGCGCCATCTATTGGTAGATATATGCAATTTAAATCTAAAAAAACTAAAATTAATTAATTAAATTTAATGTATGAATTAATATTTGAAAAAACTGTATTAACATCCAGTGTCATCCACTACAAGTTCAGAAAAAATGTATTTGAACTTGAGTGGAGGAATAAAAAGTATTTTTTTAACGATTGAAAAGTTGAACTAGATATTTATAGGGAGAGTGTGAGCTAATAGAAGGAATTGAAAAATAAATATTTTTTTAAAAATAATTAGAAATAATATATATTTTTTCTTTTTACTTACTTTTTATTTATTTATGGACTGTTTTCATTTAGGCACTTTCAAGTACTTTCTACTGTACCCGTTTCACTTCATTTTTAATGTTATTTACCCTCCAGTGATATCTCTCATCTCGCCAAGGTAAAAAAAAACTGAAAGCAAGAACTCCGTCTGTGATATCGAGCAGATTCCAGGTCTCCTCTGGTGACTGATGACTTTTTAAAGAAACACATAAAGACTGATGGCTTTGTAAGTAAACAATACAGTAGGAAGTTTGCTGTAGTATTTCACTGGCTCAGTTGTTGTTTATTTTTTTAAGAAAAAGTAAATAAGTTCTGATAAAAAACAGTTTGGTTTTTTCAAGGTGCTTATCTATAGATTTTAAAATAAATTACACTTCAGGGGTTTTTTTTTTTTTTTTTTTTTTTCGTAAATTTTCGAAATCATTAGTTTGAAATTCCAACCTTTTGAGAAATTCATCCCTTCTTGATTTCAACTCATATCGTATACAGTATTCTATTTGTTCTTCACTGAAAAATGGTCCTATCGTTAGTTTCATTCAAGTATTTTTTTTCTTTAAGAAATGTGTGATCTTTTAAATGTACAATATACTGAAAATTTAACTTAGAATTTGAAAATTATTTAGCATCATATTCAATTATATTAAAACAGTTTTCAATTTCATTTTTCATTAAAAAAATAACTGCATTGTGACTAACGATAAGTGTAGATAAAAACACGAAGAACATGAAAATATTTAGGAATAAATAATAGAACAGATAATTATTCTAGTACAAACTTGTCTTCCACCAAATACCACTAAGTATTTTATCTAAAGCACAGAATCGCGGTCAGCATAAAAAAATAGAAATAAACATGAAACATCTATTTTATTGTTATTTTTTTATATATATATTTTTATTATATATATATATATATATATATATATATATATATATATATATATATATTATTAATTTATTATTATTTAAGTTCTCTTTCAAACTACGTTCAGTTTGTAATTCTTCAAAATCTTCTTTTGCTTTATTACTTTATTTATTAAATTATAATTAATAATTATTAAATAGTTTATTGAAAGAAAAAGACTTCTCCTTTCCATATAGTATTATCTCTATATTAATTGTTTATTTTTAATGCAATGGGCTTAAAGCTAAAGTAACTTCCCTTTCATATGCAAAGAAGGAGCTAACGGTTACCTAGCAACCAAGCAGCTTCGTCAACCTACAAATCGTCAAAACATCTATTTTAATTATTACCAATGCTCAAAGTAAAATATGTTATATAAAAATATAAACATATTAGAAAATCTCCTGTTAAATTCGAAAGCATTTTTTATTTTGAAATTTACTTTATTAAATAAATTTGTATCCTTTTTTCTGAAGACCGTGACGAAAGGTTTTAATAAGTAAATATTCGAAATTTAATTGCATTTGTTCAGATATTTGTACAATTGATTATACATGCTTACCTGACACTATTTTTTTATAGGTTTATTGTGTTTTTACAGTTGAAATATAGTTGTCAGCTTAAATATACGCTACCAATCTAACTACAATGTGTGACACATTGGAGAATTAAACAATAAATAATCATATAACTTTAGAATTCCAATTTTAGAGTTCAATAAAAGTAATTGAATTTATTTCACTAATTTTTCTGAATCCGTTAGTAAAGATCATAGTACACAAAATTCCCGCAGTGGATCGGAATTGTTTGTCGGATTCCCCATTCCTATGACAACTGGAATTCCGCCTCCATTCCATTACTGGTTCCAGGATTATTATAAAAATTTGCTAGATCATTTGTATGTTTTTATGCTTCACGTAAATTTGTTTTTTCTTTTCTGTAAAATAAAATTTTCAAAAATTATGCATGTTTTTAAAAAATCATTTTCGAAATTCCTTTCCAGTCACATTTTCATTGTTAGACGAAATGAAAACCTTGTTGATCACTGGATGGGTTAATGATAAATCATTGTAGTTTAGGAAGAACAATTACCAGCAGAGACTGGTTTTGGTCCAATCTGACTCTGACTTCCAGCTCTCGGAACTACAGGTTTGGTTTGTCTCTCCACGGTCACTTTGAACACACACTTTATTCTAAATAGACAGGGGATCTATAGTTTAACATGGACTCCGAACCACACACAAACATTCATGCCACCACCAAGTTCGGAACCTGAAGCCCGTGATACTAAAATCCAGTACGCTAGCCAATTGGCCATCCGGCCGCGCTCGGTAATACAGGTTTCACATTCAAGTCCCCGCGATGCCATGGATGCTTGCACTGGTTCAGAATTCACTTCAAACCATAGATCCCTGTCTAATATGCACCCAGAGTGTTAGGAGTAGGACTGAATAACCCTACCTTGCAAAAAGAAAACATCTCTTTTTTCGGAATCTTCCAGTAGACAGAAGGAAAGAAAAGGAAATTAGGAAAACATTTAGAAATATTAGGAAATTTCACACAGTTAATCGACCTTATCAAACCGAGAACAGGAGAAATTCCAGTTTACGGATATAAAAAGTCAATACTTGCCGTAAACATATATCTCGGATAACTGGTCTGATTTTAAAACCTACACTGCGTTCAGAAACTTAATGTAATAATTACCATCTTTTCCAAGTCTATTTATGTTCTTCATATTTTTTTTCTAATGCAGCCGGAAAACACTTAGACAGTTCTGCACAGACGTTACTCATTTTGAATTACCCGGGGGCGCGTGTAACTTGAAGATAAGCCACGGACGAGGAGTAACAATGCCCCCGCAACGCTCTACGATCCTATTAGGGCGGGACCTATGGTTTAAAGTTGATTACGAACCCCTACAATCATCTATTGCACCGCCGGGAGTCGAATCCGTAACATGTGGTACCAAGCGCCAGAGCGTTAGCCACTCGGCCATTCAGGCCTATGTTATTCATATAAAATGGGTTAAAAACAAAAAGAGTTTCCTATTCTCATTACCACTAATATTTATATGTAAAATAGTTTATTAATTTTTATTTAGTGCGTATCTTCTTTCATTCCTGATGGATGCTGGTCTTGTGACCGCAAAGACAATAAAGGCCTCAGCTGCTACTATAAAGAAAGCTGCAGAAGCTGTATCAGACGCGGAAAACCAGGTAAGTGGGCTTGGTCAATGTCCTATTGTGCACGGCATAGTGGCGCCAAGGTTACTCTAAAAACTAAAAAACCCAAAAGGCCAGCTACCGCTGCAAGTAATGACGATGGTTTTCTACAACCTGCTAAGAAGCATACTGCTAAAGCTGCTACTGCTACTTCTACTACCACCTCAATTGACACTTCAAATAAATACTCCAACCTCGATGTTGACGAAAACCCTGATGATGAACCTCAAGTGCCTAGGGAGCCGAAACTACCACCAATTATGGTCAAGTACTCGGACAGTTTAAAGATCTGATTGCTGAAATCAGCAAGAAATTCCAGGACGACGTCAGGATAAAGCTAGCAGGTGAACACCTAAAAATTTTTTTCCCAGTAATCCGGATCACCACCGGCTTATCACCACTTTCTTGAAAAACTCCCAGACGGAGTTTTTTGTAATCACACCAAAGAATCTAAGACCGCTAAAAGCCGTCCTGAAAGGACTCCCCGTCAGTTACACTGCCGAGGAGATATTTGCTGGACTATCCGAACTTGGACTTATTATTGAACAAGTGCGCCAACTTACCAACCTCAAGACCAAGGCACTAATTCCGTGTGGCAGTTGGTGTATAAAAGTGTCCTGAAAATTCAAAAATTTTTCAAGTTGATAGATTGCTCCACCTCTCGGTGCGTGTGGAAAAATTCAACAGGAAGCCGGGTGCTTCCCAATGTTTTGCGTGCAATCTTTTCCATCATTCGGCAAAGAACTGCCATTACAAGAAACGTTGTCTGAAATGTGGTGGCGAGCACTACCTGAAGGATTGCACAATTCAGGACAGGATTGAAAATCCTACCTGCATTAACTGCCACCAGATGGGGCACCTTGCCGCATGGCGCGGTTGCCCGAAATTCCCGAAGCCACGCCTTCCACCCAATCGCAACGTCGAGCCGCCGAAGACAACTTTCAACAGTCGACCAGTCACGCCTGGTGTCTCCTTGCGTGGGCCGCCGCCAGCTGCTCCATCAGTGATTCCCGATCGCCAAAACATCTGGCAAGATTTTGATCATGATACGGCTGCCAAAACAGTGTATATTCTACAGGAAGTTTCAGCATTTTCAACATGCTTGGTGGTATGACAACTTCTATGCACAATTAAAAAATGCTAATTCACCTTTTGAAAAATTTCAAATCATCGCTAAATGTTTTAAATTAAATATTTAATTGCTTTTCCAAATTTTAATTGTACCATGCTTTCTTCGGTTTTTCCGTTTCTTTTTTCACAAATGTCTAATGTTTGTTTTTATTTTTTTGCCGTGTGGACATGACCAATGCTCACTGCCTTCTTTTTTATAGTAATGTACTGTTTTTCCAATGTCTTTTACTGTAACAGATTAGGAGTTTTTCAGGCCCTACATGGCCATGGTACTCCGTGAACCAGAATGATGATGATGATCTTCTTTCATTAATATTTCCGAATCCTTTCGTTCAGATGTTTAGCTACATGGAAATATGTGGTCGAACGTCATAAAAATTTGTGGAAGATGTATTAAAAAAAATGTAAATAAAAATATTATATATCAATTTGATGCGTAAGCCAACAGGCATTGTGGGGCAGCAGTTAAGCATTTGAGTGAATTCAAAAGACACCACTTGGTTCTTCCCGGAGAGAGAGGCCTCACGTTTGCTAATATTGTGGGAAAGCATTTGGACAGAAGGGTAACCTCAATCAACATAAGAGAAATCCTATAGAAAAGCCTTATTGTTGTAAGTGCAGAATTTCATTTAAAGCAAAGAAGTCTTCGATAGGCATAAGGTAACTCTCCCAAAATGAAAACTAGTGTTTTGCATTTTATAAGTTGTTTAATGATAATGTGATCATTTCATTTCAATTAGAGATTTAACTGTATTATATACTTTTACTTGGTTGAAGTTCGAGCCCTCGGTGACTCAGGCTTCAGGTTGTAGTCTCGGCTTTGCAATGGATATTTGTAGTGGTTTGGAAGTCCCGATCAAATATAACTGTAAGAGCGTCACGAGGCCAAATCAGACTTTTAAATACGGGTACTCCTTCACAACAGAAGCTGCTCCCAATCCCTTCAACCATGAGTTCATATGGGTTCTTGGGTTTGGTCCAGATGACTGCCAAGTAGGCAACAACAACCACAACAAAAATTTGCTAGCTCCTTTGTATATTTTTATGCTTCAAAGAAAAAAATATTTTTCTGTAAATTAAAACTTTCAAAAGTTATACAACTTTTAAAAAAATCCTTTTTGAAAATTAATTAAAAATTAAAATAATTCCATCTGATTAATATTTTGACAGCAGCCACATTTTCTTTGGCGCATGAAATTAAAGCCTTGTTAATCACTTGATGGGTAAATGATAATGCCAATGTGGTTTAGCAGGAAGAATTTTCAGTAGAGACATTAGAACATTTCACAACGTTATAATACCTTCTTAAATTCAGGAGATAGGTAATTCCCGTTTACGTATGTAAAATGTCAATACTTGGCGTAAACATAGGAAATATTTGTCTCAATTAACTGTTCGTATTTTAATACTTACTCTCAGTTCACAAACATAATTCAATAGTTACCAAATTATTCCAGCCGCTTTATGTTTTTCATAAAAAATGAAAAACATAAAAAAATAAAAAGAATTTCCTATTCTCATTATCACTAATATTTATGAGTAAAATAGTTTATTAACTTTTATTTGGCTGCTGTCCTCTGCATATCCTTTTTCACTACTATTTTCAGAGGCTTCAATTCAGATGTTTAGCTGCGTGGAAATATATGGCAAAACATCATTAAGATTTTTACAAGATATACTATATTAAAGTAGTAAAGAAGTAGTAATACATATGAATTGGATGCGTAAAACAGTAGGCATAAATAATGGATTTTGCATGTAATTGTGGCATTTTACAAGTTATTTGATGATAATATGATCATTTCTTTTGAATTGGAAATTTTACTGCATTACACGTTTTTACTTGGACCTGAATTCCGAATAAGATGATCTTTAGGTAGTTGTGCCTCGAAGCCATTCAGTAGATGGCAACAACGACTCTCCTGCGCAGGTCCATCGGTATATATCAATTTGCCGGGGATCGCAAATTAAAATTCTATCAGCGGGCCGGATAGAACCTTCCGGCGGGCCGGAGTTGGCCCATCTCTCGGCTAGAGCAGCTGCTTTTTCATACTTGGCGTAAACATAGGAAAAATATGTTTGGCTTCAGTGGTCTACTCTGAAACCTACTCTCAGTTCAGAAACATAATGCAATAATTACCAACTATATTCCAGCCAACTTATGGGCCTCAGATAATACGGGTTAAAAATAAAAAAAAGTTTCCTATTCTCATTACTACTAATATTTATAAGTAAAACAGTTTATTAACTTTTTTTGGTTGTTAACGTCGGCATATATTTTTGTTTCGCTTCTATTTTTTGATACTTTTGTTCAGATGTTTAGCTACTTGGAAATGTGTGGCAAAACATCATAAAGACTTTTAAAAATGGTACATTATAAAAGTAAACAATAATATAAAAAAATTTGATGAGTAAACTGCACGCGTAAATAATGGATTTTACACGTATTTGGGGCATTGATGTTTTGCATTTTGTATGTTGTCTAACGATAATGTGATCATTGCTTTTCAATTAGAAATTAAACTATATTATATACTTTTACAGGGGGCTGAGTGTCCCAGTAAAAGGGCCGAGTGACTAGTGCTCTGGTGCTCGGTACCACAAATTTCGGATTCGAGTCCCCGCTGTGCCATGAATGTTCATAGTGGCTAATCAATCATAAAAAAATAGAAACATTTTTTTTTTCGTTCTAATACAGCTGGCAAACACTTAGACAGCTTGGTCTTGGATGCCTTAAGGCAAGCGCTGCCCTGTCGTTACTCACTTTGAATTACCCAAGGGGCGCTTGTAACTTGATGACAAGCCACGGACACGGAGTAACAAAGCCTCCGCAACACTCTACGATCCTATTAGAACCGGGACCAACGGTTTAAAGTGGATTCCGGGGACACGAACCCAAAAGCTGTGGTACCGAGCGCCAGAGCGCTAGCCGCTAGCCCCAAAAATTGAAACATTTAGACAACTTAAAGTTTTAGAACTGTTTACTTTATTGTTCGTTTTGAGAGTTTGAAAAGTAAGCCATACATTTTTTAGACGAGATGTAAAAATTAAATTCCTTTTTCGCGTGTTTACTGAAATCGCCTTAATATGCATTTTGTATTGTTAAAAATATTTTACGCTTAAATTAAATGGAAACAAATTTAAATGGAAATTATTTTTCTACACATGAATAAATAATAAAACTAATGATATGATCCATTCAAATCACAAAGAAATAACACTCTGCTATGAAAGCCACAGTATCTAAAAATTGCGATTTTATTTTGATATATTAATTAAAACGCAATTAATGTGCACAAAAGAATCAATTCACACGATGTTTGTCTTTTCAAATGAAAATTTGCATCAAAAACCCCACTTTGATAGGAATTTAGAAAATTAATTATCTTTAATCGTATCGGGAATTCCATTAAATACCTTTTCACCTTCTATTCAAAATGAATTCTTAACAGAATATTTTGTAAAACGTAAAAATGTGTTCAAATTAATTACTTGCAAATATTAAAAAACAAATATATTTATTTTATTAAATGTGTGGTTTAAAAAAAAAATTTTTTTTTATTTAAAAAATTATAATTATTGATTCTAAAAACACTCTGAAATTATATAAGTAAAAATAGAAATAATTTGCTTTCTTTTATGTTTACTTTAAATTCACAAAAATTATTACAAATAATATAGTTAATACATATATATTTGCAATCAAAATTTGGAAACCAAAATAATTCGAATTCATTATATTTTGATGTAGTACCTACGAGAATTAACGCAAGAAATCTGATTTTAAACAATCGTTATTATTGGTACTAAAACACTCTTAAATTTTTTATCCAACTTTCTAGCTCTCTGGCCTTTGGTACCACAGGCTTCAGGATCGAATCCTGGTGGCGTCATGGATGTTTGCAGGTGGTTCGGAATAAACATTAAAATGTAGGTCCCGGTCAAATTAGTCTAAAGTGTTCAAAATAAAAAATTATATTATTTATATAAAATAGTTTGCTTTCATTAGTGTTTACTTAAAATTCACATAGAATAATTACAATTGATTTAGATATTCAAAAAATTCATCTATGTAATCAGAATATGTAAATAATAATTCAGAATTCATTATATCTTGATTTAGTTAATTGTAAATGTCCTTATTCTATTATAATACTAGAAGCTGGCGCTGACATTGAAGGTGTTTTCGTTGTTAAACGATCAACTGGAAACTTAGCATATATATATAGGGGCACTGATAACCGAGTGACTTTTGCTAGGTACCACAGTTTTCGGGTTTCAGTTCCAGCGGGATGCCATGGATGTTTGTAATGGATCGAAATCCTCTTTAAACAGTAGGTGCTAGTCTAATATGACTGTAGAGCGTTGGGCGTACGGCAGACAGCAACCCTACTCCTTAAAAATATAACTTATACGGTTTTGCAATCTGCCAATAGGCAGCTTGGTTCACCACAGGGCTGTTGTGCCACTGATGATGTTATATATGTATTTATATAATATATATATAACGTTCTTTTGTTGTTGCAACAAAATCAGAATTCCAAACACATAACTCCATACAAGCAACATTCAAATTTACAAGTTGGTTACTGTATTAAAACTTTTATTAATAATATTTACTTAATCCTCTAAAACCACTCTTTGTTATTTTTTACTTTGTGAAATCTTTTAAGTTAGACAAAATATTTCGAATGTTTCCTTATCTTTCAAGGAAATGTTGATACAAACACGAAACAGAAATACCCTTTGGCCATTTTTAACGATCTACCAGCACGTTAGTGAGCCATTTCCCACAAACGTAATCAATTTGGGCTGGAAAAGACACTTTTGAGATTACAAAGTTTCAAGGCTGCCTTTTAAAATTTCACCCCTCAAAATAAGCGAGAGAGATTCCGAATGATTAGTTGGTTTAAAGAATTTGCTTTAAACGAGTTTTGTTACCCCGATACTGAGCAAGAAGGACTCGCCATGAGATGTGCTTTCGAAGCAAGAGCACGTTTTAGAAGTTTACAACCTCTCTTGATGGTTAACGACTTCTAGAAATGCCTTTGTCATGAATTGTTTACCCTCAACTACCTTCAAAAAATCTTTTTCTAGGAAAATGTGACTTTTGTTGGAATCATTTAGATAAATGCATGCATTTCTAAAACTTTATATCAAATGATGTGCTGCTAAGGAATGTTAAGAAAAAACAATAGATTTTCACGAATTTCAAAAGATATGTTTGGTTTGTTAGTCTATAATAAAAATGTTTATCATTAAAACAAACTCCACAAATTAAAAAAGAAACGTTTTGTTTCGTTAATATAATATTTGGTTTGTTAGTCTATAATAAGAATGATTTTCACAAAAACGATATTTACTAATTTAGAGAAATAAGTTTTGTTATTTTAAAATCACGTTTGTTTTATAAGCCTGTAATAAGATGTGTTTCATAAAAACTATTTCCACGAAATTAAAAGGATACGTTAAGATTATGTTTTATTAGTCTATAATAAGAATGTTTTTCTTAAGAACAATATCCACGAATTTAAAAATATACGTTTGGTTTGTCAGACTATAATAAGAATGTTTTTCATAAAACAATTTCCCCGAAGTTAAAAGGATACGTTTGGTTAGGCTAAGATTATATTTGGTTTTTAGTTTATATTGACAATGTTTTTCATAAAAAGAATGTCCTCGAATTTAAGAAGATACTTTTGGTAATGTTAAAATGACGTTTGGTTTGTCAGACTTTAATAAGAATGTTCTTTTAAAAAAGAATTTCCATGAATGTCAAAATTACGTTTTCTTACATTAAGATTGCGTTTAGTTTGTTTATTATATAATAAGAATGCTTTTTTAAAAAACAATTTCTTCGAATTTAAAAAGTTATGTATTGTTAAGTTAAGATTGCGTTTAGCCACAGTAAAAATGATTTTTATAAAAACAATTTCCACGAATTTAAAAAGATACGTTTGGTTTGACAGTCTATAATAAGTATCATAAATACTATGTATAATATTATATCATAATTAAAATAATTATTATGATGAATATAATCTATTAATATTTTATCATAAATATTATTATTAACACCATAAATCTTAAAATCATTTGTTCATGAAAACAATTGTTACAGTTTTTATTTATCCATCTCTATCTGTAATCTGTTCGTAAATTGTTTTGGCAATAATATGGGGGTTGGTAGTAGGCATCATTATGAACAATATTTACATTGAAAACTAAGGTAAAATTCCACAATCTCAGAGAAACATAAATTTATATGTATTGTAAGTTATGAGCGTGTCATGTTATTTATTTAAATCGAAGAGGAAGTTCAAGAAGCCTCCATTCGATTGAAAGACTTGTGTACCCACTCGAAGACTCCCGTTGAGGAGCCATTTTATTTAAAATCGAAATTCCTGCTATTGTTTTGAACCATTTTCATAATTTGACTTAGCATTAGTTCATTCGGTATAACGTTTTAAAAATGCCTGCATTCACTTAAATCATTGAGACAAAAGTCTTATACAAGAAAATTATAGTAATAATAAAGTTAATATAATACAGTATATAATAAAGTTAATCATATATACAGTTACATCCAATAATACCGTTTAGAAGGCAGTGATACTAATTGTACTATTTAAGGTAAACTAACAATACTACAGATTATTGCTGGCTGGTTAGCTTCACAAAACTTATTCATTACTTAATATTTGATGTAAAATAATTTTATCAATTATATTTTTATTTAGTGTTTTTAGGATGAAAATTTGTAACCTGAAAATCTTTTATAATTATTTGTTTCTCTTTAATTAATTAGTTCAGTTATACATTCTTAATAAATGATTTTAGAGGCCTTTTCTAAACTTTATTAGTCTAAGCGTTTAATGATGTTTACATTTTTCTTAATTGAACTTGATAATATCGTTCAAATTATTGTATGAAGAATTCCATGAGACATTGACAAAAGAACCTCTCTTCAATTAATCATCATTTCCATTTTGTTTTATACCCGTTTTTAATCTTGAAAATTCTACGTGTCATACCTTTTATTTCATTACGCATCACCATATAATAATATCATCATACTTTAATGAAAATGAAGTATTTCAACATTTTCCAGATCAATAAACGTCAAGAATATAAGCAATGAAAAATATAATTTGCCACAGCAATTTTCCTGTTACGTTTAACCAGTCATTATACATTATTATCCCATTTAAAGAAAAAATTGCTAACAAACATCAAAAAATTAATTTCTAGCATATATTTTAAGAGCCAAATTAGGCTTATCTTCAAGTTTAATCAGCCAAAACATCGATCAGTTCTGAACCTTATTTCAACAATGTCCAAACATCATTTCTCTGCATTGTATAAGAAAGCGGTTAAACGAATCTCCTTGCATTTATTCAATGGCAAATAAAATATTAGATCCATTGTCAAATCGCATATTTAACTTATTTTCCCCACATAAGATGAGGTAAAAGGGGGAGGGGCGACTTTAATATAAAGTGCATCCACGCTTACACAATGTGGGCATAAAAATGTCTTGACTACAAAGTGATGGACCCCACTCTTCTTGGGGGTTGGGACGTTGAGTGTTGAATCTCTTTGTCTGCAGACGATGAATGTGGTCAAGGCGTGTAAACCATACTTTCTTAATATTGGGCGATCTATATTATTTACATTTGGTGAATCCATTGGCTCGCAGAAGCTGAAGTTGAAGGCATTACGTGGAAGGGAGTGCGATGTATCAACTGGAGCACGAAAAAAATTCATATTTATTTCTTGTTTTATTCATGTTATGATTAGTTAGCTGAACGGTGATGGGTTTTGTATATTGAATGCAAGGTTAACGATAACGAATGAAAAATGAACGAATCAGTTCGAAAAATAGAGCTGATTCATAACCATGTGAAGGGCGAGAAAATAAAGTTATTTGTTTCAGAATAAGAATGGCATACAATCTCTTAAAATATATGGCAACATTTTTTTGAATGAAATTTGTTTTGTTTTATGTGTGTTTGCAATGAATTATTTATTTAATTTTACGAATTTTTTATTAACTATAAAATAGTTTGTATTGTTTTTGAGAACGAGTTTTCGTTTAAATGATACATTTAATTATTGTCCCATGACTACTTTCAAAGTTTCTTATTGGTTATTATTTAAGTTCTTTCACGATCTATTCTTATCGTTTCATTTAAATTTCTTTCACAACCTATTCTTATCGGTTCATTTAAAATTGATTTGAGCTGTTCTCTTCCTTTCACGAGCTTTTATACACATGATATCCATTTAAATTTCTTTCACGATCTAATAATTATATAATCAAATAAGAAAAATTCTTTTAAAAGATCGTTTGGTGAAAGCAGAGATAATTTTATGTCAAAGCGAAAATTTGTTTTTCGCGAGCTATTCTTATTGGTTCATTTAAATTTCTTTTGAGCTGTTTATTTTTCACGAGCTATTCCAATTGGTGTATTTATTATCTTTGAGCTTTTTTTTTTCTTTTCATAAGCTATTCTTATTGGTTTATTTAAATATCTATCCCGAGCCTTTTTACACATAATATTTATTTAAATTTCTTTTATTAATAATTAAATAATGTAAAATTGTTCTAAAAGACCGTCTGGTGAAAGCAAAGACAATGTTATTTGAAAGTAAAAATAATATTTATCAACAAAAGTAAAACAGTTTGATTTCTATTGTCTTTTAATTTATAAGATTGCTGTTCTACGTTTTATTCTTACATTAATTAACTTTTAAATTTTGTGAGTAACTGGTACATGGGCCCAAACTATTATTATTATTATTTGTTTTAATTTTTCTTATCTTTAATTATTATTATTTTTTGTGTTGTTTTTTAAGTTTTTTCACGAACGATTCTTATTGGTTCATTTAAAGTTCATTTGAACAATTCTTGTCACTAACTTAAGACAGTATAATTGCAGAGCTAACAGACTGTATATATATATATATATATATATATATATATGTGTGTGTGTATCGTACTTGTGTAGAAAAACTGGAATCTAAATGACCAACGTTAAATACAAACACACTTTGCGATGAAGCCATCAATTATTTCTATATAACGGCTTAGTTTTATTTATTCCCAATTCATTATGCCTTCATTATCTACTGTCAGAATCTTCTACTGTTAGGACACAAATTAAATTGCTAAAAATTTATACCAGATGGGCCTGAATGACTGAGTGGCTCGAGCTCGGTACCACAGGTTTCGGGTTCGAGTCCCGGCGGTGCCATGGATGCTTGTAGTGGTTTGGAATCCACTTTAAACCATAGGGCCCGGTCTAGTATTATCGTAGAGCGTTGCAGGGACATTGTTACTCTGCATCCGTGGCTTATCTTCAAGTTACACGCGCCCCCTGGGTAATGCAAAGTGAGTAACGTCTGTGCAGCGTTTGCCTTAAGGCATCCAAGACGTCCATGTCTGTTTGCCAGCTGCATTGGAAAAAAAAACTTATACCAGATTTAAGTTGCCATCACTACTGCTACTACTAAAAAAAACTCATCTAAACCACATCACCGTGCCTAGAGCTGAGTTGCCCCTTTTCAGTTTAGGAAAGATATGGGTGAGAAGAAGTCGGATTGGCCTCTATCACTCTCTACAGTCATATGAGACCGGGGCCTACGGCTTGAAATGGATTTCGATCCACTACAAACATCCATGGTTCAACTGGGACTCGAACCCGATACCTGGGGCACCGAGCGCACCTTCGGACATTCAAACCCCAGTTGCCGTCACTCCAGTTTTCCGCCAGGATTCGAACCTGATGCCTGTGATACCAACGGCCAGAATGCTAGCCACTTGGCCACCAGCCCGTTCGAACCTGAATGGCCGAGTCACTCTGGCGCTCGGTACCACAGGTTTCGGGTTCGAGTCCCGGTGGAGCCATGGATGTTTGTAGTGGTTCGGAATACACTTTAAAACCGTAGGTCCCGGTCTAATAGGGTCGTAAAGCGTTGCGGAGGCACTGTTACTCCGCGTTCGTGGATTATCTTTAAGTTAACGCGCCCCCTGGGTAACGCAAAGTGAGTAACGTCTGTGCAGCGCTTGCCTTAAAGCATCCAAGACCAAGTTGTCTAAGTGTTTGCCAGCTGCATTAGAAAAAAAATTTAAATGTGTTAAACCAGTTTGGCCTGATGGCCGAGTGACTAGCCCTCAGGGCCACATGTTTCGGGTTTGAGTCCCGATGGTGCCATGGATGTCTGTAGTGATTCGTAATCCAGTTTAAACTATAGGATATATATATACTTATTAGACCTGGTCTAATATGTCTCTAGAGTGTAGGAAAGTCAACCGTAATAAGAAAACATCTCGTGTCTCGAAATCTGCCAGTAGGCAGACGACCTTGGTCCAACATGGGACTGTTGCGTCAATGAAGAAGTTAAATCAGTAACTCTACATACAAGATCATACATTAGTCAACCGTTTACAAAAAGCAAATACATATAAATTGCTACTTTTAAGTCATTGTTTCTTACTAAATGAATCTTATATCAAAGTCAATGTTAGCTTTGCAATCCGAAGACAGCATTTCTACAAAACTATTCATAAAAGGATATTGTAAAGAAAGTACGAGCGGCGAAGATCAAAACAAATTATATAAGAAGTGTCATTTCAAAATATCAGTGGTAATCCAGTTATTTAAAAAAAAATTTTTTTTCTTTTTTTTTCCAATTTCGTAGGTACAGATCGGCTATCGATTGTAATACCGGCCTGATGGCAAATTGGCTAACGCTTTAGCCTTTGGTACCACAGGCTTCAGGTTCGTATCTTAGCGGGGGTATAGATGGTTTGTAAGTGTTTAGGAATCCACGTTTAACTGTAGGTCCCAGTCTGCTTAGCCCACGTGAGCACAAAATAACTGTAGAGCGCAAGCTAAACTAAAGCTACAGGTTGTGTGGGAAAGTAAACATCAGTTTTAAAAGTTTTGTTTGGTTTGTCGTTCTACGGTCATCTTGTGCACAGCAACAGACTGGGACCTACAGTTTAAAGTGGGCTTCTAACCACTCACAAACATCCATGTCACCACCAGGATTCGGACCTGATGCCTGGGATACCAACGGCCAGAGTGCTAGCCACCAGGCCGTCATCAGTTTAAAAGAGGGAAAAGTATGAATAGACTACTTATAAGAGATGCTAGTCAGATATGTGAGGCGCAAAGAAATTTTTAAACAAAAAAATTAATACTTACAGTAGAACTTTTTTCATTTTGTTTCGATACTATATAATTTAAATTTATTTCGAATTGGTTTGGTTTGTCGCTCTACGGTCCTATTGTCCTCACTAGGGCTAAACAGACCTAATCCTACGATTTAATGTGTATTCCGAACCCCTACAAACATCCATGTCACCTTTGGGATTCAAACTCGAAACCTATGCTACCGAACGCCAGAGTGTTAGCCACTCGTTCCAATAAGGAAGCTTGCCAATTTCCCACACAATCGATGGTCAATATAGCTGAAACCTCCTTCCATCCAGTGGTTAACGCATTGACTTCTGTACAAAGCAAATATAATTCTTCTCCACAAAAAAGATAATATCATCTCTCATATCTGGTACATGGAAAGGAAGGAGTTGTGAGCAAAGGCAGCATCAGCAAATAAGGGCATCAGCAAAGTATAAATAATATTTAAACAAGTAATATGAAAAAAAAGATGTTTAACTCAATTCCTACTTTTTTTTCACTCTATTGCAGAAAGTCCTTTATAAATAAGTTTCATTCATTTTTTTATGTTTATATGGCGTCATTTATTGGTAGATACATGCAACTTAAATCTAAAAAAAAATATAATTTATTCATTAAATTTAATTTCTGGATTAATATTTGAAAAAACTGTACTAAAATCCAGTGTCATTCACTACAAGTTAAAAAAAAATGTATTTGAACTTGAGTGGAGGAATAAAAAGTATTTTATTAACGATTGAAAATTTGAATAAGATATATATAGGGAGAGTGTGAGCTAATAGAAAGGTTTAAAAAAATTATTTAGAAACGGTCAGGAACTCGGATAAAATTATGAGTCAAATTTCAAAATACCTCGATATTAGAAAAAGATTTTAAAATAATATAATTATTGAGGAGCAGACTATATGTATGCATCAATAATCAGAAGTAATAATTGTAAGAGATTCTAACGGCAGGCAATCAAATGACTGACCTGATGGCCGAATGGCTAGTATTCTAGCGCTCGGTACGACAGGTTTCATGTTCGAGTCCCGGTAATGCCATGAATGTTCGTAGTGGTTCGGAATCCACTTTAAACAGTAGGTCTCGGTCTAAAATGATTATAAAGCTTTATGGGGGCATTGTTACAGCGCGTCCGTAGTTTATCTTCAAGCTACACGCACCTCTTGGGTAGTGCTAAGTGAGTAACGTCGGTACAGCACTTGCCTTAAATCATCAGTCTGAGTGTTTGCCAGCTGCAATAGGAAACAACAACCAAATGAGAGTTATTTTGAGAAAAAGGCGGAGAACTACCACCAGGTAGTCAGATTCACGGGGCATGAGGCTGAACAACCCAAACGCAATAGAGACTCCTCATTTTTGGATGTAGTGTCTGCAACAATGCCTCCAGCAAGCTGAACCTCATTCCTAATGCTCACCAGCTGCGCCCATTACCAGTGAGCCACGAGTCGGGCTCGAAAAGTATGTTTTCAGTTAGTGAACTTTTTGGGTATCTTCTAATTAAATTTTTTTTACATTATTAAGAACTAACCGCAGCTGATAACTCACAGAAGCTGAAAAGCTGCAAAAAATGAGAATGCGATCGTCATTTAACTGAATATATTTAACTATTTTAAATATAATTTCATTGTTCTATATACGCACTGAATTATTATGTATATTATCCATATAAAACATATATATAGTATTCCTGCATATAAAATTCTGAAAACACTCTATTGGTGACGAAAATCTCTTAATTATCCCAGAAAAAAGTACATTGTACAATGCTTCATAGAGCTTTACTAAGAATAAATAGCACATTTTAAGTCGTCATTGATTCGATATTAAATGAGATTTCTTACCGAAATGAAATATTTTTATTAAAATATGTTTAAATGTCTGAAACCAGAACCCCACGAACAGGTAAAAATTCATAGCTACGCCAGTTTTGGTTTGGTTTGTTGCCCTATGGTCATCGTGTGCATACGAGGGTTAAACAGACCGGAACCTGCAGTTAAAGTGGATTCCGAACTACCACAAACATCCACGGCACCGTCGGGACTCTCACCCGAAACCTGTGGTACCGAGCGCCAGACACTCGGCCATTCAGGCCCCTTTACCAGCTTAAAATTAAAGTCCCATTTTCAAAATGCTGTAAAACAAGAACCACTCGTCACAATGAGTTCAAATTTGAATTGAAGATAATTGAAGAATGAGGAAACGTTACTGCATCAGAAAAAGGTTCCAACTTCAAATAAAGAAAAATTAGCGATAGTTGAAAACATTTATGGCACTATTACTTTATGAAATGAAATAGATTAAAAATAATGACATTTGGAAAAATGTCTGGCGCTTTTATTTAATTAAGTAAAATAGAATAAAATTAAACATGGCATTTGGCACTTTTATTTGATGAAGTCAATTAGAGTAAAATTAAACATAACAGTTGGAAACATTTCGTGTGCAATGAGTTAGTATAAAGTTTTTAAATAATACTGTAGGAGTAAAACTGATCTGAAAGTAATAACGGAGGCACAGAGAAAAAATAAGTAATCCGACCTGTCAACTCAAACATCTTCTCCAGTTTCATGTTAATCACTGGCATGATTAATGAAAGTAGCATCACAGAACTTTTTAAAATCAGAGACTGACACCCACTAATTGCGGCAAACTTCCTTTTTAACTGTGTTTATTAGAAAAACCAAAAAGAGAGAGGAAAGATTTGCAAAATGACTTCGTTACAGCAATTTTTATGGCTTCATTCCTCACCTGATGTTCTGTCGGTAAGCAAATGTCGCCATGTTAAACCACATTAGCATGTGAGACAAGAACATGATGGTTTGCTCGATATCGTTCGAAATTTTTAAAATAGAAACAGAAAAATTTCTTAAATAACTTCTAAAATAAATTCTTTAAACTTAATATATATATTAACTTTTATTTTTAAAGATGCTTGAAAAAACTTTCCTTCTGAAACCAATATCTCCAATAGAATTGTTTATGTTTGCTAATGTTGTTAAGGGGCTTGATGTCAAAGTGACTAGCTCTCGGTGCCACATGTTTCTGGTTCGAGTCCCGGCAATGCTATCTATATTTGTAACGGTTCGGAATCACTTTAAGCCTTAATTTCCAGTCTCATATGAATGTAGAGAGTCATGGGGCCAAGTCAGACTTCTACCTACGGGTGCTCCATCACAACAAAAGTTGTCCCTTTCCCTTCGACTATGTGTCCATACGGTTTCGTGGGCTCAGTCTAGATGCCTTTTTTTTTCTTCTAATGCAGCTGGCAAACATTTAGACAGCTGTATTTGATGATTTAAGGTAAGCGCTGCACAGACGTTACTCACTTTGATTTACCCAGGGGGCGCGTGTAATGTGAAGATAAGCCACGGAAGCGCAGTAAAAATGCCCCCACAACGCTCTACGAACTTATTAGACCGGGATCTACGGTTTAAAGTGGATTCCGAACCACTACAAGCATGCACTACAAGCATGCACTACAAGCCGACACTACAAGCCAACACTACAAGCAAACCACTACAAGCAAGCTCCGCCAGGACTTGAACTCTGTGGCACCGAGTGTAGACTCTTGGACAGGCTCTACAGTTTGAAAATCTCTACATTAAAACATAAAAGAGATATCACCCAAAGAAATTCAACATATAGTAAAAATATAATTCACAATGAGAGAAATTGTTTTTTATCTACTCGAGAATTTATTTTTAAAATGGTCAAGATTAAGCACCGTGAAATGAAATCTTTGTTTTAAAAAAAAGCGGCGAATTAGGATTTCCTCATCACATCATAAATAGAAAAAGGTTCTCAAACAATACTCCCAAACAAAATCTCATCTCCAAATAAAAAAAAAAAATTAAACATAAACAAAGTCAAGAATCATAAACCGTCTCAAAATTCTCACCCATCAAAACACAATGCGAGATGAAACGATGCCTGATGGCGCACCGGAGACACCAAACACCACCCAGATGCAGCTTAAATCGCGCCTAATACAAATAAAGGATATTAAGAGAATTTCTTTTCTGCACCATAAGTGTCCGAGCACCTTCTTCCGGCCCCAACAAGTACCATCCAACAATGCACTCACATCACCAAGAAAGAGTCTACTCAGTGATTCATGAAACTGTTATGTGTCAAGATGATGGGTTTCTCTCTATAATCTGTTCTTTAAGATTGTCTTTTAGGTCGGTAGGTGTCGCTCCAACATGGTTTATGCTGAAATAGGTCTCCTTTGGGTGTGATGGAGTTCAAATGGAGATTGCAAATATGTCTTTGTAAAGCTCGCGTTTTGCTCCTGGGTGCTAGTTTTGCAGATATTACATTCACATAGTAGCGAACAGTGTTTTATTTGTTTACTTTTTTGCCGGAAATCATGTCTCTCTGCAATTTATTCGGTGCATTAGTAAGTAATATAAATATTTTACTACGGGCCATTATAATTAAAAGTCCCACTTTCAAAATGCTGTAAAAGAAGAACCACTCGTCACAATGTGTTCAAATTTGTACTGAAGATACTTGAAGAGCGGGGAAACAGTACGGCATTAAAAACATTCCAAAATGTATTAATTGATGGCGCTGTGAGAAGTATAAAGAAAGTGAATTCGCCTAACAGTGGTATTTTATTTAGAAATTACAACGTATTTGGCATGAGTTGCACATTAAACCATCTGTAGTGGTCACTGTGCTTGATTGTTTCGGTTTTTTGACGGTACAAATGACTCTCAAGTCATTCAACAATTGTGACACTGTTAATGGAAAGCTCATACACCATGACAAGGCCATATCATATTGGATGGAAAATATCGGTGGAACTTTTTGTGGAATTTCTTTTTTTGATGCCATACAGTTTTCTCTTTCTTCAAGTATCTGCAGTTCAAATTTGAACTCATTGTGAAGAATGATTCTTTTCTTACAGCATTTTGAATGTGGGACTTTAATTATACTCACCCTGTATTTTTATAAAACAAAAAAATTAAGTCAGTTCCTACTTTTTTTCAGTCTATCGCAGAAAGTCCTTTATAAATAATTTTTTTTAATTTTTTTAAGTTTATCTGGCCCCATCTATTGGTAGATATATGCAACTTAAATCTAAAAAAAAAATTAATTAATTAAATTTAATTACTGAATTAATATTTAAAAAACTGTATTAACATCCAGTGTCATCCACTACAAGTTAAAAAAAATGTATTTGAACTCGAGTGGATAAATAAAAAGTGTTTTATGAACGATTGAAAATTTGAACAAGATACATATAGGGAGAGTGTGAGCTAATAGAAGGAATTGAAATAAATACATTTTTTTAAATAATTATAAATAATATATATTTTTTCATTTTACTTACTTTTTATTTATTTATTGACTTTTTTCGCTTAGATATGTTCAAGTACTTTCTACTGTACCCGTTTCCCTTCATTTTTAATGTTATTTTCTCTCCAGTATTATATATATACTCGCCAAGATTAAAAAAAAACTGGAACTTCTTTAGTGATATCGATCAGATTCCAGGTTTCCTCTGGTGACTGATGACTTTTTAAAGCAACAATTAAAGACTGATGGCTTTTTAAGTAAACAATACTGCAGGAAGTTGACTGTAGCGCTTCACTGGCTCTGCTGTTGTTTGTTTTGTTTTTAAGGAAAAGTAAATAAGTTCTGATAAAAAACAGTTTGGTTTTTCCAAGCTGCTTATCTATAGACTTCAAAATAAATTTCACTTCAGGGATTTTTTTTCCATAAATCTTCGAAATTATTAGTTTAGAATTCCAACCTTTTGAGAAATTCATCCCTTCTTCATTCTACGATTCCCAACTCATATCGTATACAGTATTCTATTTGTTATTCACTGAAAAATGGTCATATCTTTAGTTTCTTTGAAATATTTTTTTTTCTTTAAGACATGTAATATCTTTTAAATGTACAATCTACTGAAAATTTATCTCAGAATTTAAAATTTACTTAGCATCATATTCGATTATAAAAACCAGTCTTCAATTTCATTTCTCATTAAAAACAATAACTGCGTTGAGACTAACGATAAGTGTAGATAAAAATACAATGCACATAAAAATATTTAGGAATAAACAAAAAGCAGATAATTATTCTAGTACAAACTTGTCTTCCATTAAATACCATTAAGTATTTTATCTAAAGCATAGAAATGCCGGCAGCATAAAAAATTAGAAATAAACATAAAACATCTATTTTAATTATTACCAATGCACAAAGTAAAATATGTTATATAAAAATATAAACATATTAGAAAACCTAATGTAAAATTCGAAAGCATTTTTTCAATTCCTTCTATTAGCTCACACTCTCTCTATATATATCTTGTTCAAATTTTTAATCGTTAATAAAATACTTTTTATTTATCCACTCAAGTTCAAACCCATTTTTTTAACATGTAGTGAATGACACTCGAATGACACTCGGCTTTTTAAAATATTACTTCAATAATTAAATTTAATGAATTAATTTTAGTTTTTTTTTAAATTTATGTTGCATATATCTACCAATAGATGGCACCAGATAAACTTAAAAAAAATGAATGAAAATTATTTATAAAGGATTTTCTGCAATACAGTGGGGAAAAAAAGTAGGAATTGACTTTAAAATTGTTTTTTTATATTACTTGTTTTCAAATTTACTTTATTAAATAAATTTGTGTACTTATTTTTGAAGAACGTGACAAAAGGTTTTAACTATCAAATATTCAAAATTTAATTGAATTTGGTCAGATATTTGTATAATTGATTATACATGCTTGTGTGACAATATTTATCTTTTCGCATATTAATTATTTTTTACATTTGAAATATAGATGTTAGCTCAAATATACGTTACCAACTTAGCTACAATGCCTAACACATTGAGGAATCAAACGATAAATAATCATATAACTTTATAATTCCAATATCCATAGGATCTGTTTGGAATGAAGAATCGCACTCAATTTCTGATAATGCTAACTGTAAATTAAAAAAGAACATCAACATCAATCGATAGAGGTAAGATAAGCAACTGAAATTAATTTTCTCGCGTCTTAAAATTCAAAAACATCATTTAGAAATCGCATTATTGTAATTGAGTTTGCATTTGAATTTGATTCGCATATACTGAGAATTTCAATTCCAACATATTTCGTAATAATACTTAGAAATATTTAAAATGAGGTGCATTCACTTTTCAAATTGTTTTCGCCGAAATAAGGATTTTCTGTTGTTCCATGGGACCTGATGGCCGAGTGGTTAGCGCTCTGGCGCTCGGTACCACAGGTATCGGGTTCAAATCCCGGCGTTGCCATGTTTCCATGGGTGTTTGTAGTGGTTCGGAATCCACTTTGAACCGTAGGTTCCAGTCCTTATAGGATCGTAGTGCGTTGCGGTAGCATTGTTACTCCCCGTCCATGGCTTATCATCAAGTTAAACGCGCACTCTGGGTAGTGCAAAGTGAGTAACGTCGGTGCACCTCTTATGGCATTAAAAGACCACGGACTATTTGCCAGCTGCATTAGAAAAAACAAAAAAAAACATCATTCCATGATAAATAACAATGAAACAACGTAACGTTTGGTTTGAAGTTTAAAATTAAATTAACTAATATAATTTGTAACGTTATCTGAAATATGAATGGCTTTTATACATTGAGAATCATTTCATATTTCAATAATATTTTTTGATTAAAAAATGGCATTTTAGGTCATCATTTCCCGTTGGGGCCAAATTTTTTAATAGTATTTAATTTGAAATTTAAGAAATTCAGTTACAAAAAAATGTTACCAACTCAGCTGCATTGTTTAACACATTGGGGAATCAAATAATAAATAATCTTATAACTTTAGAATTCCAACAAATATAAATTTTATTTTTAATAAAGTATCACATTGAATTTCAGATAATGCTAACTGTAAATTAAAATAGAAAATCAACATCAATCGAGAAAGATAAAATAACTAAGTGAAATTAATTTTTACATGTCTTAAAATTTAAAAACATCCTTCGGAAATCATATTATAATAACTGAGTTTGCATTTGAGATGCAGATTTGTATATTCTGAGAATTCCAATTCCGATAATTTTTGTAGTTATACCTGGCAGAGTTCAAAATGAGATGCATTCTCTATTTGATTTGTTTTCGTCGAAATTATTATTCTTTTTTGTCATGACCGATAAAAAAAGGACAACACAACGTTTCACTTGAAGTTGAAATTAAATTAACCAATATGATTTCTAATGTTAACTAAAGATGCAAGTCCTTTATACGGTGAGTTTAATTCAAAATTCCATAATCATAATTTTTTGATTAAATAACGTCAATTTAAGACATCGTTTCACATTGGGTTCAAAATTTGTAATGGTGTGTAATTAGAAATTTTTAAAAATCAGCTACAACAAAATTTATATTGGATTTATATCGGAACAATAATTCTTTGGTTTTGAAAGGGATGAAGTCAAATATCTTTAAAGATCATATTAGAGTAGATTTTCTAACCTATTTTTATTTTTCTTTCGAAGGTAGTCGAAATTTATTTTGGATTGTTGCTCTACGGTCATTTTTTTTGCACACTTTGTGATAATTAGATCGGGACCTACAGTTTAAAATGGATTCCGAACCATTCACAAACATCCATGCCACCGCCAGGATTCCAAAATGGAGTCTGTGGTAAAAACAGCGAAAGTAGCCAGGGTTTGGTTTGGTTTGGTTTATCATTCTATGGTCATCTTGTGCACACTTTGGGCTAAAAGACAGGGACCTACAGTTTAATGTGGGTTTCGAAACACCAAAAAACATCCATGCCACAGCAAGGATTCGACAAGAAACCTTCATGTACCAACGGCCAGAGCGCTAGCCATTTGGTCATTGACCGCAAGGAAGGCGAGAAGAATGGTTATGAAGATCTACCTCTGTTTAACCTGAACTATCAGTTTCATTATCAGTATCATAATTAAATTAACCAATATGATCTGAAATGTCAATTGAAATATGAATGTCCTCTATCCCTTGAGAATCTTTCAAAATTCCACAATCATTATTTTTTGATCAAATAATGGCATTTTCGGTAATTATTTTGCATTGGGGCTAAATTTGTAATGGTGTATAAATAGAAATTTTTAAAAAATCAGTTACAAATTTTATACTGTATTTATAATGGAAATGTTATTGGATTTGCCATGATGAAGTCAAAATATCTGTAAAGACCCTATTTCAGTGGATTTCTTAAATGCATTTTTATTCTTCGTTCGGAGGTAGCCGAGGTTTGGTTTGGTCAGGTTTATCGCTCTACGGACATTTTTTCCCCCACTTGGTGCTAATTAGAGATTGACCGATTGTTTAAAGTTAATTCTTATCCATTCACAAATATCCATTCCACCGCCAGGATTCGAAACTGAAGCCTGTGGCAGCCAACGACCATATAATTTCATAGGACCAGATAATTTTCCATATTTCAATCTTTTATAAAAATCTAAAATTATTTCACTATCCTTGTTGCAAAATGAATAAATAAATAAATAATGTAAAATAAGCATAACTTAACAAGTAATATAGAAAAAAATTGTTGAAGTGAATACTTACTTTTTAAGTTGAAATTTCCCACTTACGTGTGGCGCCATCTATTTATAGATACATGGAACTTAAACCTAAAAAAAAAAAATAATAATTAGTTAAATTTAATTAATGAATTATTATTTGAAAAAACTGTATTAACATCAAGTATCAAACAAGTTCAAAGTACAAGTTCAAAAAAATGTATTTGAACTTGAGTGGATGAATAAAAAGTATTTTATGAACGATTGAAAATTTGAACAAGATATATATAGGGAGAGTCCGAACTAATAATAGGAATTGAAAAAAAGAGAGAATTACAAGCAATCCGTTTTGTATGCCATATTCATATATTTATTCTAACATAACCGAGTAACCTTAGTATATAAACTCATGTTTGTGAAAATTGCAACACCATGAAGGACTTACGCGAGTGAGCTGAAATTTTCAGGAAATGTAAATTAGCGCATGATATGCAAATGATTAGAATTTCAAATCCGTAGCGCATGATATGCAAATGATTAGAATTTCAAATCCGTAGCGCATGCGTATGCTGAGCAGCGCCATCTGAACGGCGGATGGATCCGAATTAATAGACGGCTGTAGCGAGGCGTGTATGGTTATCGGTGGTTATCTGCTAGTGGTAAACGTTAGCTCAATCGTTACTTATGCCTCTTCGACGAAAGAGAGCGAGATTTGAACAACTTACAGAGTTTGAACGGGGGAGAATCATCGGCCTTCGTGAAGCTGGATTGTCTAATCGTGCATTAGCGGCTCGTGTGCAGCGTAACAGCAGTACATTGATGCGTCTTTGGAAGCAGTGGACGAACGAGTGTCGGACAACTCAGAAATCCGGGAGTGGACCACGAAATGTGACGTCAGCTCGCGATGATAGACACCTGGTCCGCATGGCGCTGACGGACCGTACAACTTCCTCTAGACAATTGGCAGCACAGTGGTCAATAACTACAGGTGTTTCATTGTGTGCTTCATCAATTCGTAGACGTCTGCAGCAGCGTGGACTGCGCTCAAGGATTCCTTTATACAGGATCCCTCTCACGCTAAACCATCGCCGCCTGTGGATACAATGGGCCTCTCAGCATTAAGACTGGCGTGCTGATTGGCAGCATGTCGTGTTTTCTGACGAATCCCGCTTTAATTTGTGGTACCATGATGACCGCATTCGTGTCAGACGCTATGCCGGTGAACGCCACCTTCCTGAGTGCATTATCGAAAGCTACAGTGGACGAACACCCGGAGTTATGGTTTGGGGTGCCATAGCATATCATGGACGATCTCAATTGCTAAGAATTGTGGGCAATCTGAACAGCAACCGGTACATCAGTGAAGTTTTACAGCCCCAAGCTGTTCTCTTCCTTCAAAGCTTGCCATGCGCTGTATTTCAACAGGACAATGCCCGCCCTCATATCGCTAGGACTGGCCAATCTTTCTTTGCAACGCGGCAGGTACAGCTTCTTCCTTGGCCTGCGTATTCCCCGGATATGTCGCCGATTGAACATGTGTGGGATTTCGTTAGTCGGCGTCTCGCTCGTGCTCCTCGTCCTGTTGCTTCTGCAGACGAACTTTGGGTGCGCATACAAACAATATGGAATGTTCTTCTTCAGGCAGACATTCAAAATTTGTTTGACTCCATGCCACGTCGTGTAGCAGAACTTATTGCGGCGCGTGGTGGCTACACATAATACTGATTCTGATCTCTTATTATCGTTTGTTTGCTTTGAACATTTAATCATTTATTTGTAACACTACCACTCAATTGTGTATTAATTTTCATTCAATTATGACGATTCCTTCATGGTGTTGCAATTTTCACAAACATGACTTTACTATAAAAACTTTAAATAGCCTTACTTTTTTTTAACTTTTAGTAAATTTTGTGCCATGAAAAAAATGAACCAGATTGTTTTCAATCATTTATAAAATTCTAGAATTATTTGAAACGATAAAGAAAGAAAGAAAGTAAAAAGGTTACAAATAAATGAATAAAGTAAAATCAACATAACTTAAAGAGAGAATTGTAGGCAGTCGATGTTAGATGCCACATCGATATATTTATTGTAACATAACCGAATAACTTTAATAAAAACTATAAAAAAAATAATACAAAATTTATATGGCCTTCTTTTTTTCCTGTTCCTATAAAACGTACTTCTGGTATCCAAAGATAATTAAAATATATAAGAAGAACTCGGTGTCATAAGTTTCGGATTCGAATCCCGGCGGTACTATGAATATTTGTAGTGGTTTGGCATGCAATTTAAACTTTAGGACCCGGTCTAATAGGATCGTAGAGCTTTGCGGCTGTAGTGTTACTGGCGTCCGTAGCATGTCTTCCAGCTGCACGTACCTCCTGGATAGTGCTAAATGAGTAACAGCAGTGCAGCCCTTATTCTTAAATAAATCTTAATAAATTTCGAGTGAGTTTAATTTTATGGTTAAATTAAGGTATTTAATGTGTCTGATGAAATTGTTTTAAAAGTTCGAAACGGTATAATACGAACATTTACATTCAATTAAGCTACAATATTCATTAAAAACCAGCAATTACAGATTTAGATACACATTATAAGACTAAATTCAAATAAACAAGCACAGAGTGAAGAAATATATTTTCTGGTACACATTTTTTTTATGCTATCTTTCTCTGTTTATAGACCAGGTAAAACCTTTACTGAACACCAGTTTAAAATAAATTAAAATTTGAAATTTTCAACAGGGGATTTTTTAAAAATAAATTTAATGAAAAACTAGGAGTTTAAACAAATCATACACTTTACTAAATTACTGGCAATCTAAAGCAATTTACGTAACAAATTTATTTTTTCAGAAAAGTCGTTTAAAATATTCTGATGGATTAAATTCCTATTCATATAAAATTAAAAAAATTTTTAATTAATATTTAAAATTGTTTTCAGGCAAAAGAATTTTTGATATAAATATATTATTAAAATATATTTTAAAATTATTATGTGTAGTTTCTATTAGTTGAATATAAAATATTACAATTAATATAGATATGTCAACAATTAAAAATTTTTCGATTTTAATGAAATTGTCGCTACAAAGGAAATGAAATAATTTTATAATTACGCGTGGACTTCTAATAATTTTATTATCTTACAATTACAAACAATCGCTTATTTTGTATTTGATATGAAAAAAAATGTGAAACTGTACCATGTTATTCCTGCCTTAACAATTGTAAAAGGATCGTCCCTATTTGAAATAACAATAAAAAAGTTTTGAAAAACGAATTTTCCCTTCATAATAAGTACGCATATATTTATAGTTAGCGATAGACACTTAATTAGTAAACATAATGTCAAAAAGAAGTTTAACAAATTAGCATTTCTTGCACTGTTATAAAATTTCGCGTGTATCTGCGAAACATCAAATAATAGTTAGTAAATCGTGTAATTAAAAACACTTTTTATAGATCTAAAATTTTATTAGACAATTAAAATTATGTAAATTATTACAAATACAAAATAAAAATAGGCAATATTATAAAAAATTGATGATACAGTAAAATAATTTTGAGACAGTTGAACAACTCTAGTCAATTCATAAAAATCCTTTAAAAACAATTTTTCAGTTTAAA
>BPLQ01006306.1:0-12446 GCA_021605075.1 Caerostris darwini | reverse complement strand
CACTTTTAATGTTTCATATATTTCAGTCATGAAATTTATAAATATTTTTATTTGAAATGTTCTATCGAGCTAATTTGAAATAATCCTGTTTAACACTGCAGATAAAACTAATACCGTTTCTAAAATTGATGATAAAATTTCTACGTATGTTTATTGAAGAAAAAAAGCAAAACAAGTTGCATAATTGTCATGTATCATTCAAGAATATATCAATTCCTCTTACATTTCTTTTTTGTGGATTACTCGAATATTTACGAATGCATTTTTTATAATTAAGAATATTCAGAAATATTTTACAGAAAAACATTATTTTGATAGTGGGCATTTTTTAGCTGAGTTGGTTTGCCTATATAACGGGAAATTTCTAGGTACGTAGCCTTTCCAGAAAAATTATACAATTTCCCTCTACTAATTATTTATGATTTGATTTAATTATTTTTACTTATAGGAAACCATGTCCTTAACATCTTCTTTTCACATTGTAATAGATTCCTGCATTCAGGAGTTTTGCTGTATAACATTTTAAACAGATTTATTGACCCTTTTTGTCTGATCTTGATCAATTCAGTAAGACATCATTTGATTATGTTTATAATATTTTTAGTATTTTGTTTATTATTTAAGCATTTGAAAGAGAAAAAGTCTGCAATAAATGTCGAAATAAGTCTACAAGTCCACAATACAAACCTCATATTTGTACACATACTTGATAAGTAATAGAAAATCAATATATATTTATCAAAAAACATCAAGAATGTACCGTACAAAAATTAAATATAACACACCGCATTGTAAATCATTCATTTTCAATTTCAAGTCAGAAAATCACGCTCCAAATTTGTCAATCTTTCAGCATCATGGCTTAGTATTAACAATGTCCAATTTGCCGTCTGGAGAACTCGGATTCAAATCTAGAGTTCGTGAATTGCTGTCATTGCTTTCCGAAGCAAGCAAGGAGACATGATAACAAATGTGCCGCCATGTATAAGCAATTTCCATCAGCCACTCATATTGTTTGATGAAAGTTTTCAAACTTTTTACCCATACGACCCTCCAATGCTCTGTGAAGGTCCCCAAAAAAAACTTATTATCCCATACTTCTATTATTAATTTCTTGAAAAACTTATTATCCCATACATATCCTCTACAAATCTGTTAATGGCACAGATTAGTGAAACACAATATCCGCCTATAAATTATAAGAAATATATAGCATATATTTTAGGAAATATATATATCATATTTTAGTAATAAATTTATAAATTGCTCCAATTTATGTACTTTATTAAGTTTTTTAAGAAAAAACTTTTCTTTTTGTATTATACATATGCATAAAAATTTTTTTTGCTTATGTATAATACAAACACATATATATGACATTACATGTATAAGAAATATATATAGATATATATTAATATATATTTAGAAATCTTTTCAATTTATATGCTTTATTAAGTTTTTAACACAAAAATATTTTATTTTGCTTTTCTGATCTTTGTTAGATAAATAAGAGCTCTGTGTCAATATTTATCATTCTAAAACAAAGCAATATCCGAGATAGTTATATTAATATTTAATATTAAAGTGCAGATGTGAAAAATTTTAAATTTATTTAACATATACACACTGTTCCATTGAACAAAATAATATTTATTTTAACACAAAAAGAATAATTAATAAAATTTTTTTTCTTGAATTCTCAAAGAGGCTTTCAAACCAATTATTAGAGAGTTTTTGCATACCGTACGTTAGTTACCGTAGGACGTCCGTTAGCTTTTTCTCCCTAGCACGCATGCTCATAGGAAATTATGTTTCCTATGAGCATGCGCTAAGAAAAAGCTAACGAATCTGGCTAACAAAAACACGGCAATCTTTAATATCAGGTATTTTTATCTCTTGAATACTTATATATATATTTTTAATATTAAAGAATGAAATTATCGAAAAATTGTACTGTAGCAAAAAATTGTTTGTGCAAAGAAATATTATTACACACCAAGATTTATTAAACACTTCAAAAAAAGATCAAGTAATTAAAAATCTTAATCTTTAACATGGAAGTAGTTAAACATAATGAAATATCAGCAAATAGTAAATTAAATTTTACACTTTTTTTCTATGTCTGGAAAATATATTCATATCCCTATGTCTTAAAATAATGTTAACACATCTTAAACAACAGATAGTAAAAATTACTTAGTAAATAAATGCAGAACAAATATTAATGTAACAAAATAAAGGCATTTTTTTTTTAAATGGAGAAAATCCAATATTTGCATTCTAGGTTTGAATAAGTGCTTTAGCTGTCTAAAGCAAACATTTACTTAAAGGTACGGCTAAAAATACTATAAACAGAAGTACTTTAAAGGATACGTGATTATGAATCAACAAAGGAAGAATTTAACAGATTGTATCCCCAGTTTGATAAAAACGTGTTTGTGTGTGAATGAGAATGTGCATGCACGTGGGCGTGTGTATATGTGTTGTTTCTACAAAATTTAACATACTCAAAAAACATTTGAACTACCAAATTTGATCTGATATTTGTAGCTTCAGTAAATAGTATTTTTTTGATTATACATTGGTAAAAATTATTTTGTAGAAAATACCAAAGAATTTTAATATTGGGCCACAGAAACATTTCATGAATTATCTAGTATACAATCACGACCTAATGTCTAAGTAATTTGATATGTTTACTGTTAAAAGGATTTTTTTTCTAAATGAATCGAGTTTTGTTTAAATGTTACAGTTATTTTAATAAAAACTGAAACAGTCAAACATATTTGTAAATTTCGGTAGTCACAAGATAAAAAGATAACAAAGAATAAAATTGGACATCGAGGTGTTATAATACATTTCAATTATTGCTTGGTGTAGTAGGTGGGTTAATACCTTCCGAGCAGTATTTTATTTATTTTTTAATTGCGTCGAGGACTGGGTCATATTGGCCATGTTCCTGTGAGTAGCCCAAAGTGGGCTGCACCGGCGAACGCAATACTGCAATATTTAACAAATTTAATGACAGATAATTATAGATTTGTGGAAGGATTCCCTTTCTAAGGCGAAAACCCGAAACTCGGCTACGCTCAGGATGCTCGGCATATTCTTCTTCTCCGGGTGAAAGTCTGCAGGCCAACTGATTATTTCTGCTGAACTCCACAGGGGACGCTTCTACTAGTGCTTAGGAAGAGGCATGGTTATAAATGTATTTAAATTGCTTATGATTCTTTTTCTTGTAATTATTATATATATTTGAATTTTTTGTGATTATTTCTAATAAATTGTTTAATAATTCACTTCATAAAAGAAGAATTTAGATAAACATTTTTTTTTTTAAAGAATTCGTAAAATCCGATTTATGTGATTATTACTAGTTTTTATATTGTACCAAAGAAAAATTTAAAAAAAAAAAAAAAATAGTAAAGCCAATTCCACAAATAAATTTCTCATAAATTTTCCAACGATTATGAAAAAAATATAAAAACTTGTAAAATAAATGTAAATTTTTAAAATGGAAACAATATTTAAAAAAAAAAATTTTTTATCAATGGAAGCAGTTTAAGCACATTTAAATATTTAAACAAGAGCCATACAAGCTTATATCTTTATGTATAACTTAAAAATGCACAAACACACACACATATATATATATATATATATAGGGTTGTTATCCCTACGCCCATATTAGATCGATCGAGACCTACAGTTTAAAGTGGATTCCGGACTACTACAAATATCCATGGCATGGCTGGGACTCGAACCCAAAACCTACAGCACTGAAAGTCATTCGCTCGGCCACCAGGCAAGATATATATATATATATATATATATACTCATGTACATATAAAATACTTACAATGTAATGGACATAACTGAATGAATAAAATATTTCCAATAAGTTATTCCAATCCCTTGAGGTTGAAAATATTTTTTCTCCAATTGCATTGTATTTCATTGAAAAATATACCAGACCTCTTGTCTTTATTACTTCTTTCATTAAAACTAAAAATAATGCATTGGTTTCTTTTGTAACTTAAATGCGAATTTCATTCGTAGTTGCGTTTAAAACCGCATTTCTTTTTAAATTTTTCATTTCTTGATAGAATTGCCATCCATTGAAATTCGGTTTCATTTTCAAATCAGTGCGAATAATCTCTTGATTGCCTCTATTTTCAAAGTAATATATATTTCAATTGCGAAACGATAGTGAAATTATTACCTCTTCGATGAAATTTTCAGAACGTATATATTACCTTAAAAAATCATAAATTTAATCTAGTTTGATTTAATAAAACTTCCTCAAAAGAATAGTCGATATAGATTTCTTTAATATATCCTTGATTTATTTTTTATAAATGCTCTTTTTTTAAAAAAAAAATATTCCAGGTTGTACAAACATTGTAGCAATATTTTAATTTATTATAAAGTCATTAATTCAAAACTTACACTTATACGGCAGGATATATATTTAATCTAGGGGCCTGAATGGCCGAGTGGCTAGCGCTCTGGCGCTCGGTACCATAGGTTTCCGGTTCGAGTCCCGGCGGTGCCATGGATGTTTGTAGGGGTTCGGAGTCCACTTTAAACCGTAGGTCCCGGTCTAAGAGGATCGTAGAGAGTTGCGGGGGCATTGTTACTCCGCGTCCATGGCTTATCTTCAAATTACAAGGGCCTCCTGGGTAATGCAAAAGTGAGTAACGTCTGTGTAGCGCTTTCCTTAAGGCATCCAAGACCAAGCTGTCTAAGTGTTTGCCAGCTGCATTAGAAAGAAAAAAATAAATTTGATCTAAAAGGATTTACTTCTGTATTTTTATGGAAGTTTAGTCAAATACATCTCTTTGTTTCACTTCCGCAAATATACAAAATTAAATGGAAAAAAAAATTGCAAAATAATGTTGTGGCATTCATTGCAAACATGTTGGCAATTACATACACATTGGTAATATTTACTAACTAACCGCTCTCTGGTGCTCGATACCACAGGTTTCGGGTTCGAGTCCCGACTGTGCCATGGATGTATGTAGTATGTACGGAATCCACTTTAAACAGGTCGGTCCCGGTCTAATAGGGGCATTGTTACTCAGCGTCCGTAGCTTATCTTCAAGTTCCACGCACCCTCGCGTAGTGCTAAGTGAGTAAAGACGGTGCAGCACTTACGGTCTAAGTATTTGCCAGCTGCATTAGAAAAAAAAACTAACTGCTCGTCACTATAGACGGTGGCTCAAATCTATCTGCTTTCTAGCAGATTTAAAATCATGAAATGTTTTCTTCTTACGGGGTAAGGTTGTCAGATCTACACTCTAGAGTCATATTAGACCAGGACCTACAGTTTAAAGTATATTCCGAAACACTACAAACATCTATGGCACCACAGGGATTCGAACCCTGTGGTATGGAGAACCAGAGCGCTAGTCACTCGGCCATTAGGCCCTCATTGGTAACATGCACACCAGAAGAAACTTAATGTTTGTACTTTCGGAGATTATTGTTTTTATTTTGTATTGATCTAACGAGGTTAACAATTAAAACTGAAACATTATTATTATTATCATAGAGTGTTACATTTTATAGATGTTTTTACTTTAAATTTAAACAGATAAAATCTTACATTAAAAGAGCTTATACATTAAGGCTTTAAAAAGGTTTCTGAGGTGTCAGCGATTTTAATTTGTGATAATTTTCTATTAAAAATGCATATATGTAGAGGTTATGTTTACCGCTCTAAAGTTATCTTGTGCATACTTTGGGCTAAACAGACCGTAACCTACAGTTTAAAATAGATTCCGAACCATTCAGAAACATCCGTGGACCCCAGGATTTGAATCTGAAGCCAAAGGCCAGAGCGCTAGCCACTGCAGATATGTAGAAGATTCAGCTTTACTAGGTTGTTCAAAGTTTCCGGAAACTACATTTTCATTTTCTACAACAATTAAATTTTTCAAAGGGAATATTAAGTATCTGATGAGTTGTTGCTACTCAAATGCGTTACGTGGACATTCCAATCAGCAGATATATCGTAGCCACTCCCAGCGTAGACATGGAGACTTTTAACTCAATTCACGGGACTCTCTTACTTTAAAAGCGGCCACTTTGGTACCACAGGCCTCAGGTTTGGACCGGCGCCGTGGATGTTTGTTAATGAACTTTAAACTGTAGGTCCCGGTCTGTTTAGCCTCGTGCGCAAAAGATGACCGTAAAGCGACAAATCAAGTTAAACTAAACTCCTACTTCAAAATGAAAAATCATTTTCATTTTGTGGAAACATAAAATCAAGTATCTATTCAGCTGCAAATGAGACCAAAGATGGCGCCTTTCCGAGTTTGGATTTCAAGAAGTGCAGTCCGGCTCGTATAAAAAATGCGCTGACAGTGGCAGTAATGGGCCATAAAACGCTCCTCCCAGCAAAAACGAGGCCGACTGATTTTGGGCAATGAGCGCTAAAAATTGGAAAAGTAATATCGATACGATGATGGGAGATTGTTTCTGATGCAGCACAGATTGAATCTATAGGAGACTGGAAATAATGTTCGAAACACCCTTTCCGCTGCAATAAAAAATCGATAATTCTGATATTAAATGAAATCATACCGAGATAAATGCGTATCGGATCCTTGCAATGCTATAAAACGAATGTAAAAACCCACCATCGATTGGAGAACTTAAATTGCGCGGCAGAGTTTGATCCTTTACTTGATACGCGAGATTTGCCACGCGGGTTATTTAATAACGCTTCTCAAAATTTATGTCCCCAATTTATTCCGCATATTGTTCCGCCTTTGCCTTAAATGATACAAAACACATCCGCAGAATGCTTTTGCATGCTTTTTTAAAAAGGAGGAATCAACACGCTTTACGAAGAAGTGATGGGCCATGTTGCGAATCATCGTTGTAGTAAGTAATTTGTCCTCATAAAGAAGGAAGTTAAAAGAAAATTTATCATTCGATTGTTCTCTAATGTTTAACAATGCATTGTAAGTGGCCTTTTTTTTTAAATATATATTTATTTCCTTATAAGTGTTATGTTCAAGGAGCTTTGTTTTAAGTTCTGGAAACTTGGGAGGTTTAAGGAATTTATTTGTTTATGATCCTGGTTTGTTTTATGTTCTGAATTCGTTATTTATACATGAACTTCTTTTGATATACAGGGTGATTATAATTAAAGTCGCACTTTCAAAATGCTGTGAAAAAAGAACCACTCGTCACAATGAGTTCAAATTTGAAGAGGGACTTGCTTGAAGAAGATACTTGAAGAAGGACAAAACGGTAGGCATAAAAAAAAAGTTCCAAAGTATATTAATAGATAGCACCGTAAGCGGCATAAAGAAAGCGAATTCGGCTGCCAGTAATATTTTGGCATGAGTTGCATATTAAACCAACTATAGTGTTCAATGTGCATGACTGTTTCGGTTTTCTGACAGAAAAAATGGCTACCAAGTCATTCAACAGTTGTGACACTGTTTGTGGAAAGACCGTCCATGAGGTCACATTAAATTAGATGGGGAAAATCGGTGGAATTTTTTTTTATGTTATACCGTTTCCCCCTTCTTCAGTTGAAATTTGAACTCATTTGGACTAGTAGTTCTTTTTTTACAGCATTTTGAAAGTGGAACTTTAATTATTATCACCCAGTATAATTTCATTTGCTGTACATTATTGGGCCAAGTGCCATTATTGGGCTATGTATGCATGCTATGAACAACCTACAGACAGATGATGAAGGAAGTACATTGAATTGCATTTGTGTGTCATATGAGGGAAAACCAGAGCTTTATTTAAATTCTTGAAACTTGGGAGGTTTAATGAATTTATTTAATTATGATCCTGGTTGTTCTAAGTTCTGAATTCAATGATTATAAACTCATCTCTTCCATTGTTATTTGAGTTTTTTAAGTAAAAACACTTATGTGCATCGATTAATAAGACATAAAGAAAAGCAATTTTAGGCATTCTTTATAATGAAAATCGCTTATATGCTCGAACTGACTGGCAATTATCAATATGCTATTTTGTCTGTTCATTCATCCCGTCCATCGTTAATTTATGATTTTCCTTATGTAAACGAATATGCATCGATGAATAAGAAATAAAGGAATGCGATTTTAGACATTTCTTAAAATGAAAATATAATGCATCTTGAATGGAAAATTATAAACTTCTTAATTGCGTTGCAAGTTAGAGGAAATATGTTTTAACGTAGTTCTATAATATATCCAGCCACTTTCGAAATCTATGTTATTTATGAAAATATAAGGATAAACAATTTTAGCCAAGTAGGAAATATTTTACCGGGAAACATTTTATTTTTGCTCAAGCTTCTTTTAAACATAATTGCTGTTTTCTAACGCCCAGATAAAAATATTTATTGTTTGTAACAGTAGTTCGGCAAAATAGTCTCCTGAATAAATACAATTTAAATCTGAACGCTTTAACAAAATAGAGGAGAGCAAAAAGTATACTTCTGAATAAAGAATGCTGTTTAGTAGATAAAAACTATAGCTGTTGTTAAGAAGATAAATCGATGGTAAAGACTTGAAGAAAGTGTTACTAGACAGAGGAAAGTGTTACATTTTTCAAAATTATTTTTTATCTGTTTTTATATTTGTTTAAAAAAGTTTCAACGACTTTTTAAACTTATTTTACATTGTTATCAATTTTCTCCTTTTGATCACGTTTCTTTTCTTCATGGAGAATAGAGATAGTTTTTGCTTTTAAGTTTTTCAAAATATACTTTCGATATAATAATAATTGGAAGTACGCAACTTTTTGAAAGATGTGGCATTTTAACTGTGTTTTAATTTTTCTGGGGTTTTTGTTGTTGTTGTGTTATTGAATTCATTCAATATAAGAAATCGCTTTAAGTTATCGCTTGTTTTTTGATATTAATTCAGATTTGAAACAATGAAATTATGAAAATTATATTTATTAGGATAGATGAAACAATCCCAACTTTTAAATATTGATTAAACCATTAACTATTCATTAATCTATACCACTTACCTGACTCAAAGTTTTCTAGTTTTATACATTTTAATTTAAATTAAATGTTTTCGATTCTCGTATAAGCAAGAAAGAATTCAAAAAAGCTATCCCACCGTGATTATTGCCCGTATTAAAAATTGCAATGTTTTTTATTCTTCTGTTCTCTAAATATTTCTTATGATTTTTGTTTTCAGACTCAGTGTTAATAATGATCCAACTATGCGTGTTAATGTTAACATTTTTTGATAATAGAGACCACTTCAGTATATCAACTCATTTTTAGAAAAGAGTTGTGGAGAAAATATGTCTTTGGGAGAGGGGGGATTTCAAATTTAAATTGCCCACAACTGTATTTCATTTTGTCTTAATCTCAATGCAGAATATCATAGCAAACACTAGCAATTTTATGATCCTTTTTTTCAAAACTGACACAGTAAAACACTCCAGCTGTGGATTCGAATCCGCGTCCCCTCGGTTTTCCAGTTAACATCCACTATTCCTCGTTCACGATAAGGGAATATTTTAGCATTTCAGTCCATATGAAAATAGAAAGCGCTTTTTGTAAACAATATTTTTAGTATTATTATATCGCGAAGGGCTTGAATGGCCGTTTGGCTAGCGCTCGGTACCACAGGGTTCGAGTCCCGGAGGTGCCATGGATGTTTGGAGTGGTTCGGAATTCACTTTAAACCGTAGGTCCGGTCTAATAGGTTCGTAGAGCGTTGCGGGGGTATTGTTACTCCGCGTACGCGGCTTATCTTCAAGTTACACACGCCCAATGGGTAAGGCAAAGTGAGTAACGTCTGTGCAGTGCTTGCCTTAAGGCATCCAAGACGAAGCTGTCTAAGTGTTTGCCAGCTGCATTAGAAAGAAAAAAATTATATAGGGAAAAAAATAATGAGATATTTTACATTTTATCTTATATGCGATTAATTCATACAATGTGTTACAACATATCATCATCGTCATCCGTTCCGTGACGCGATATGGGTGGTCGGCAGAGAAAATAACATACAAACTTTTATATTTCGCTTCTAGATATTGGAGTAACTGCATTTTTTGGTACTTTAGTAACTAAAAGTTTTTAATTGCTTCTTTTCACATGTTCCATTATTTTTATCGTAAGAGTTCAGACAAATTAGTCATCCAGTTTAGGTAAAAAATAAACCTCAAAATCCCTAACAGTTTGAAGGATAGATGAGCAAAATAAGAATTTCTGCCACAAAACCTTTTCTACCGCATAGGGAGTGACCATTCTAGTAGCGCAATGGAAAACACTATGGCTATTAAATGGATTTAAAAACTGATTTTTTATTTGCCTGAAAATTTTTTCGCGACTACTTTTTATAAAAGGTATTTAAAAAATTAATTTGAAATAACCAAGACCGGCATATTTGGCCTATTGTTAATCTTAACATACAATTAAAATGTCGCCTTGGAATTTTATTAAAAATCTAGCATTAAAACCATATATAAACGATTAAATAACTGAAAACAATGCGATGAAATTCCATAACTTTTTTATTTATTAAATTATTTATTATATTAAACTATTATTTATTTGTTTAATTATTCATGTTATTGAATAAATAAAAAATAAATTTATATATTTATAAAAAATTGTAATTAATTAATAATATTATTTTTATGTATTAGTTGTATTAAATTGCTGTAATAATTTTTATTGAATTATTTAATTTAACTTTGAGACACTACATCATTATTATTTCAATTATATTTATTTATTAAAATATTTATTATATTAAACTACTATTTTCTTAAAATTATTTATTGTATAAATACTAAATAATTTAAACTATTTATAAATAAAAATATTGATAAATATTTAATAATATTTAATAATATTATTTATATAGAATTTGTTATATTAAATTTATGAAATTTTTATTGGTTAAATTTTTTGTTACATTATTTACTTTTAGCTTTAAACAACTATGTCATTATTACTTCAATAATTTATTAAAATATTTATTATATTAAACTTTCTTTTACTTTTTTAATTAATTTTTGTTGTTAAATAAATAACAAATATTTTTAAATATTAATAAATAATATAACATTTTTATATAGTATTTGTTATATTAAATTTACGGAAATATTTTTATTGATTAAATTTTGAATTGCATTAGTTACTTTCAGTTTTAAAAAACTATATCATTAATATTCCAATAATTTTTATTTATTAAAATATTTATTATATTAAACTATTATTTATTTTCTCAAAATTATTTATATTGCTGAATGAATAACAAATAATTGAAGATATTTATAAATAATAATAACTATAAATAATTAATAATATCATTTGTATAGTATTTGGTATATTAAATTTATGAAATTATTTTTATTGATTCAATTTTTTATTGAATTATTTAACTTAACTTTACGCATCTACGTCATTATTATTTCATTTATTTTTATTTATTAAAATATTTATTATATTAAATTATTATTTATTTTTTAAAAAATTATTAATGTTATTGAAAAAATAAAAATTAATTTTAAAATATTTATAAATAATAGTAATTAATAATTAACAATATTATTTGTATAGTATTTGTTGTAATAAATTTATGAATTTATTTTTTATTTCATAAATTTTTTATTGTATTATTTACTTTTAGTTTTAGACAACTACTTTATTGTTATTTCAATTATTTTCATTTATTAATATATTTATTATATTATACTTTTATTTATTTTTTAAAATATGTTATTGAACAAATAACAAATAATTTAAAATATTTATAAATAATAATAACTATAAATGAATAATAATATTATTTGTATAGTATTTGTTATATTAAATTTATGAAATTATTTTAATTCATTAAATTTTTTATTGTATTTTTTACTTTTAGTGTTAGACAACTACGTTATAGTTATTTCAATTATATTCTTTTATTAATACATTTATTATAATAAACTATTATTTGTTTTTAATTATTTATGTTATTGAATAAATAATAAATTATTTAAGTTATTTATAAATAATAATAATAATTAATAAAATTATTTGTATAGTATTTGTTATGATAATTTATTTTTGAAATTATTTTCAATTATTAAATTTTTTATAACTTTATTTACTCTTTGCTTTAAACAACTATATTATTATTATTTTAATTTATTATTACAATATTTATTACATTAAGCTATTATTTGTTTTTAATTATTTATATTAGTGAATAAATAACATATAATTTAAAATATTTATAAATAACAATAATGATAAATAATTAATAATATTATTTGCTATATTAAATTTATGAAATTATTTTTAATTACTAAAATATTTATTATTTTAAACTATTGTGTATTTTTTAAATTATTCATAATATTCAATAAATAACAAATAATTTAACATATTTATAAATAATAAAAGTTATAAATAAGTAGTAATATTATGTGTATAATATTTGTTATATTAAATTTATGAAATT
>BPLQ01006304.1:0-45552 GCA_021605075.1 Caerostris darwini | reverse complement strand
TATTTTATTATAGTTTATTATTATAGCATTTTAGTGATTTTTTTTTTTTTACATATTTTGCTGTTTTATAATTGTTTTGAAGGCTGATTCTCATTATCATTACTGTGATATATATCTCTTATGTATTTTACAAACTTAACAAAAATGGGAGGTGAAATAGCCTCTTTTCATCTAAATCCAGCCCTGTTCATGCATAATAAAAAGTGTGGTTAATATTTTAGATTTCTTACACTATTGAAGATTAAGAAAAGAATAATTTATTTTCCACTTATTTGAAAAATTGATGAAAAATTATTTTCCTTACTGGCCTTACTATTGATACTCATGTTTAGATGCTTTATTGCAAATTTGATAATTTCAGAAGAAATTTCCAGAAAAATTATATTTCTTAAAAGACAAGGTAATACATATAGCTTTTTAAATGTTTTCGTTTCAAAAAGTAAAAACAAAAATATAGTCCAACATTTTATTAAAAAAAACACTAACAGCAGAGTATCAGCAGCAAGAGTAATCAATAACAGCAGAGATAGCAAATTATTGCTATTTACAACAATAAATATACATAATTCTTCTTGAAAACTCTTACTACAAATATAGACATCTCGTACTATAATGTTTTACTTTTTACAGTAGTAAGTTTAAAAGTAATAAATGACATCCAGAGAAATTTTTTAATCAGAAAAAAATTCAATTATGAAGTTCTAGTAGGACTGAAATCTACTATTAAGAAATAATTGTAATACATGAAAAATTTGGATTTTTATAAGGTATATAACAAATAAATTTTTAAAAGATATCATTTGTAATCTTGTACTGGCAACAGTTTCATATATTATACAACTGTGTTAGTAACACTAAGTTTTTATAACTATAGTATTTTGAATTTCATAATTTACAGATGGAAATTTTAAAAATAATGATTAGGGTTATGAAAATGGATTATTACGGGAAACCCTGTTTATTCATTAAAAGGAGGGAAATTAAGAGTTATCTACAGGAAGACTGGTAATAGATTTTTTTGTATTTTACTGTATGAGTTCTTACCTTTATAAGTATACAACAATTGAACTACTAAAATAAAATATTTAAAAATAGTCTAGAATCAGCCTTCAAAACAATTATAAAACAGCAAAATATGTAAAAAAAAAAAAAAAATCACTAAAATGCTAATTAAATAATAAACTATAATAAAATAAAGTAAGTTATACCACATAAATAATATAAATTAAGAAATTATTTCAAAAAACTGCAGCACAATAAAGCTATCGAGAAAATGGCGACACAAAGCAGAACAATTAAGAATATGGCAATTAAATATATAAAAAAATTATTATTCACTAAAACGCTAATTAACTAATAAATTATAATAAAATAAAGTAAATGATATAAAATAAATAATATCAACTCACATATTATTTAAAAATTGCAGCACAATGACGGTTCGGAGTAAATGTGGAAACACAGCACGCTACAGTAATTAAAAAAATGACGGCATCCGGTGGACAGTCTTCCCTACAAGTTGAAGGAAAAATTCCCTTTCCCTAAGAACCAATAGCGCCGCCTGGTGGTTTCATTGTTGTTCCACGGTGCACAATTCCTCTGCCCAGAAGCCTCGAATAGTAGCGATTATATTATTGCTAAACGGCGACATATGTGTAGTGATTTAGATTCTGCTCTTAGCTTAGAGAACCACTCAGATCGAGTCTCTTCCATCTCCAAGCTATGAAAGCTTAGAGTGCGATCATCAAAGGCCGCGGACACCAAGATAGGTACCCAAGACAGCCAACTTCACGCTCAGAAAAAGACCCCCGATCACATCATCGTGGTTGGGTTTTCTGCGAGGTTCGGTAAGTGAACCTCTAATCATACTATAGAAATGATCCTATGAAGTATGATCTTAATGCAACCAGTGTAATGGTTGGCTTATATATAAGAAAAGTTATTTCTCGTAGTGGTAGCTAAAATAGAATTGATTTAAATTCGTTAAGTACCCATTATTTTCAATTTAACACAAATTATTGGGAAAGAGGAGCGTTCGAAAGTTATTTAAAACTGTACATTTTGCTAAATCATAACAGAAATTTAGTTCCAACATGATATATTTCAATGCAATAACAGAAAAACTTTTAGGACGTTTTTTATGTATTTCTAGTTTCGCCCCGTTGTTTGCGATTTGTTCGTTTAATAATTTTAATTCAATATTTTTTTTCGGCAAGATTTCGTAAAATTTATTTTATTATTCAATAAATTCGCCTCTAATGTAATCAACCGACAATGTTAATCAGAAGATATTTTCTCCAGCAGATGGCGCTACCCTCTACTTAGGGATCGTACTTAACCATTATTCGTCCCAGACTATTTCAATAGAATAATTTCAAATGAAATTTATCGTAGGGTTCCTTAAAAATGTCTGCTTTGTCAGACATTCCTTTTCAAAATGCACAATTTTTTAAGGGGTTTAGAATAGTAATTTGCATAGTTCAAATATTTTGTATCAACAAAGCATCTAAACGGAATTCATTAATTTTATCATCAACCGCGCAATAGTGTCGTTAAAGACACAAAAATAATGCACATTACTTTCATGAAAATCAACTAGGCCTCAGTTAAAGATAGCATTGCTTACAATTCACAAAAGAGCGTGAAAATTCAATATATTTACAAAATTTGTAACAATCAACAAGAAAAGGAATTATATTATCCTCAAGAATACTTTTGCAAAGAATATATACAATTATCCACTTTCAACAAGCAAATGTGACAAAATGTTTAAAAATTAAAAGAAAAATTCTAAACATAAACAAAAAGAAAAATGAGTTCATTTTATTTGTTATTGTTCTATTAAACTCTATATTATTCTAACAAAAATATTCCATATTTCAAGCCCTTTCTAAGGCATTGTTTAAGTTTACACAGATGCATTTAAATAAATTTCATCTTTGCCACAAAATTTAATATCCTTATGTTTAATCGTAATATTTTGCTATGTAAAATTTTAGTTCATTGTTGTTTTATTTTCCCTGCAACTTAGATCACTATTTAACATGGCTAACAGATTCAATTTATGTCCTTAGTTTTTGATACTTCAAAATTGGTGTAAATAAATTATATATTGGGATGAATAAACAAATTTTTTTTAAATATTTACCATACAAAAAATAGGTTTGAAATTGAAGCAAAAATAAAAAAAGACTTGGCAATTGCTAAACTAATAAAAAATTTTTTTATTTCCTTAGTGTAAATTGTTTTTATTTTGTATTTAATTGAATATATCTATTTTTTCAAGAATGTACTAAATTTCTGTTTTAGCTTTGTATTATGTTAATTATTATTCCTTTGACTTATTATTATTTTTCAAGGAAATCATACATTTATTTTCTAATATGAAATCTAATTACCTTAATTTTAAGATTATTGATAAAGATTTACAATGACTGTGATTAGTTAAGTTTGAGGAAAAGTAATCTTTGAAGGTTTTCAAGTTAGAAGTTTGGGATTGATTCCAATATAACAGAATTAATTTGTATTAAAATTTGTGTTTTTTATTATCTGGTAGTCTTTCTGCTTTTTGAAATTAATATGCACTATAATTAGAATGTATAGATGATGAAAGATATTTCACTTCTGATTGTTTGCCTTTAAACTATTTGTGACGTGATTGTAGAAACACTGTGTTTCAATTATTATTATTTGTTATTATTTTTTTAAAGTTTAATAAATACAGATTTATTTATTTTTTTCCTAGTTTTGGAAAAATGCAAAATCAATATTTTAATCTTTATTATAATCAAATTTCAGTATTTGAGGTCAACGGATATATTGTCTGTGACAGTTGAAAGATATTAAAGCTTATTTCTATTGGCAAATTGAACATATAATTATATTAAAAAGGATGTTTATTTAAGAATTTAAATGAGAGGCAATTGTTATTTTGATCCAGGAGTATTTAATTTAATGTAAAAATGGGCTTTGGATCTGAATTAAGTGAAATGCAAAATAAAAGCTATAATTATAGGTAAAATTATGTTCAAGGATTCAAATTTTAACGTGTGAAATCTAGGAGTATGTGTAAGGATGATTTAAATTAAATTATTTTGTGCATAAAGCACGTTTTGGAAGAAAAGAAAAATAAACAAAGTATAGGCTCTCTGACAAAAAACCCCAAAAAACTATCAGATATTCTAGAGATAAAATTTCAAAAAATCAATACCCTTTGCCCTAAAGTTTAGTTCTTTTCTTAAACTATGTTAAAAGGAACAAATATATAGAGTGATAATCAGTAAATGGAAAGATGATAAAGAAATTTCAGTTCTGTTATGGACTGTGTCTATCTTGATTAAGATACCAAGTAAAAAACAAATTCTCAGAGTGAAAATTTCAAACTTTACTTGAATCTCAACTCAAATTACTTAAGACAGCATCACATTTGAGGTTATATTTTCTTAATTGTAATTTCAACTGCTTGTGTTATTGAAATCAGAACAATCCCTATTTAATTGTCTTAGTGGTTATGCATTTTAAATTTAATATTTATCTAAATATTATACAAATATTTTTCATCGAAGATATTATGATTGTGCTTAAAAGATATTATAGCTAGGTTTATACAAAATATTTTGATTAATTTTCAAATGAAAAAAACATTTGATCATAGCAATTCATTAATTTTATAATTGTTTAATATAGCATTAGTGATCTGACATACAAATATAACTAGATCTGTTGTACTAGTAGGATATACATATATATATTATTATCCATATGTTTTATGAGATAAGTTTTATAATATATATATATCTATCTATATCTATATCTATATCTATATATATATATATATATGCATAGATAGTATGTATAAAATGCATGTAGTATGTATAAAAGATTAAAATTTATTACAAATGTAAAGTACAATGAAAAAAAGAGTTCATGTGGTGATTATGATAGGATAATCTATCTGTAAAGCAGTCATAGTGTAACATTTGCTATAAAAATAATTTCATGTGTCAGTAATGGAGTTTCATCAGAATAAAAGAGACATTTTTTTTCACAATAAGAATGGTGTATTAGTTGTAGTACTGAAAATGATTATTTAAAAAACATACATATATAAAAAAGAAAAGTAGTTGCAGTAATTGAAATTTTTTTATCACAATGCATAAGTAGAAATATCTATGAAATCAACAAAAATAGACAGGAAATGTAACTATACTATGCCGAACAATGCTTTTGTAAAGAATACTAATATTATATTTTTTACAGCATTCCTCCAGTAAATAATATGTACAAATATTTAAAACTTAAAGGCAATATTCTAAAGCTGAACAAAACGAAAAATTACACCCATAATTAGATGATTCTTTTTGTCATTGTTATTTTAATTTATGTATAAGTCTTAAAAACATATATGTCTGAAACAGCGTTAAGATCTGCTTAAAGATTTTACCACGTTATTGCCAAAATTTGGTTTTTACAATAAAATTTAATATTCTTACATTAAATTCTATAATTTTTTCTTATGTAAATCTTTTTAGTATTCCTTTCAACTTAAATCATTATTTATCATGACTTTCAAATTTAACGTATGATATTTCAAAAGAGTTATAAAAAGCTACATAAAGTAGTTTCCATATTGCTAAAATAATTAAAACATCTAAATCTATAATTTATTGTAAAAGAAAATTTTACACGATAATAACCTAAAATGAATACTCTCTTTTTAATTGTAATTATATTTTTGTGTACCATTTGAAAAAAATTGAAAAATAAATGTATAAGGACCTCCTAAACACATCATCGAAGTAATAATACTCATAAAAAAATTAATTAATTAAAAAAAAACTTGATGCTCTACATGCATGCTTGATGACTACATGCTCTCTATGTAAATTAGTGTTATAAAATTTTACATAAATGTAAATTTTCTTGATATATATGTGAATTTTTAAATATATTGCTGTTTATAAAATAGTTAACATCACAATATTTTGAAATTTTTTTTTATAAAGATTTAATCAGAAAATATTCTTATGATTTAACTTTTTTAAGTTCGTAAGATGACATATTTTAGAAGAACTTGAATATTTTATTCCATCAAAAGAATTTTTTTTTTTTTTGCTATGCTTCTCCAGTAAGCAAATTGTTTCCCTGATGAGTATCCATATATAAATATATATACTGTTAGCAACAAATGTTACAGGTCCATCTAATTTTCCTCTCAAATAAAGGTTTAATTTAAATTAAAATTTTACATGTTTTGAACATAACAGTGGGGGCATTTGGGATTGACAGTTTAAGAGTTTGGGATAATCAATGTATGTGTAGTTGTAAAGAATAAGATGCAAAGAACAAATGTAAAATGATAATAATAAAACAGCCTTAAATTTTTTTTTATCACAATCAAAAGATAATTTTCAAATAAAAAAAAATTTCAATTGTTGAACTAATGAAAAAATTTTATTGCTGCTATCTTATATTTTGTAAATAATTTAAATCACAAACATGCAAATATACACATGAAAATTTAAACATTATCTATTCATCACGCTAATTATAACTCCATATTTTTAAAAGGAAATCAAGCATTTCTACTTTAATATGTTTTCGTTAAATTCTTTTTTTAAATTTTATTTGTTGCTTTTTGTAACTTAATTGATTTTATTGTTTTTCTTATTAAATTTTCTATATTTTTTATAACTGGCAAAAGGCAAGACCTCACGTTACATAATCCCATTTACCAGGGGATTTATTCCCTTAAGTTTTGTTTTAGAGTGTTGTAATAGAATGTTAAATTAGAATCTTAATGTTGCCAATGTGAATTCCGTTTCAAATTCATAATGTAAAAAAAATAATAATAATTTGCTAAGAAATTGTCTTTTTGTAATGCAGCTTGTAATATACTGCAATAATCATTCACAAAAATTAACTATCTACAAGGGAATTGAAAATTTCTTTCTTATTTTGATTTTAACCCCACCGAAATGAGGTTCCAAAAATTGGTTGAGGCTCATTAATTTGTTCCTCTCCACGGTAATCTTTAGTAAAAGGCGAAAGATTAGCACGAGTTTGAAGAGAAACCAGAGCATGCGGCGGATTTATTTTCGATAATATTTATACAAGAACAGGTTAGAAAAAGAGTGGTAGATAACTTGTAATGCTGAGCTTGAGATGATTTTATTGTAGTCAAGTGTTTCGCAACAGTTTTTGTTTGTCTTTAAAGGTTTCACACCCTCCCTAATTCTTCTGTTGCTTTTGCGTCATTTTTATAGGAACATATGCATGAGAACGATCATTTTAAATTTCGAGATTCAAAGCTTTTTTTATTTGTTCATTTGAAGCGTAGTTTAAAAATCTTTCATTACATGTAAAAAATTATAATTTAAGAAGTACTTTTCTTTGATAAATTCTTTTTTGTTATTGTTGTTGTTTATTAAATCAATATGTAAGAAATTATTCAATAGGGCAGAATAAAAATGGAATACAAATTATCGAACATTTTGCTTGGAATGTGATGTATATAATTTTTAGAGTTATATATTCAAAATTTTATAAAGAAAATTAATGATAGTATAAGTACTAAAATATATAATTATATAAATTTTTAAACCAAATTTTAAAAATTATACTTGAAATCCAATACTAAAAAAGACTTTTTTTAAATTAAAATGTCGTGAAGATAAATAATATATATTATATATAAAAATTATGTGTGAAGAAAAAAAAATATAAACTTATATATATTTATATGTATAATCAGATGGGATGATACACGGATTACCCACAAAATTATTTAAAAAAATGGGAAGAAAGGATTAATTATTTATTTATATAATTATTAGCTCGTAAAAGAAATTTTAAAAAGTTGAAGGTGGTGCAGGACATCTCTGACCCCTTCTTTCAAAAACCCTACCCTACCTGTTCTTACTACTGACTAAAGCGAACAAGAGCAACTCTGTTTAACAAATCGCCCTATTATGTATATTTGTAAGATTGAATTCTGCAAAGAAAAGCTTGTGATCGTCTTATTTCAATGAGATTGCCCCATCTTGGAAAGTAGCACAACTGTTGTTACATCAGAATGATAGAACGAACGTTATGAAACTCCGAATTTCAAGAATAATTGGCAAACTACATTTTCGTAAATAGAAGTCTTAATCAAGTGAAAAAAAAAAAAAAAAAAAAAAAAAAGATGTCCTTAATAAAAACTTTATTCATTAAACATATCCAAATAAAAAGAAATTAAAATATATATTTTTTACAAGTTTTTCTTTAATTTATTTTGAAAAGTGTAAAAATTTTTTTCCTACAACCTGTATTTAGAAGTCAATGTAAGAACAAAACGCATAACATCAATTTTAAACAAACAAAGAAAGAAAAAAAAAAGTATTAAAAATCATATTCAGACAATAAATCAATTAAAAAACTAGATTTCTTTATAAGATTAAATAAATAAAAAAAAAAAACTATAGTTTTCCAAACCATCCAAATTTATTTAATTATTCAATAAATTCGTCTCTAATGTAATCAACCAACAATGTTAACCAGGAGATATTTCTTCCTGCAGATGGCGCTGCCTTTTAGCTAGGAGTCGTACTTAAACATTATTCGTCCCAAACTATTTCAATAATTTTAATATAATATTAATTTTAAATGAAAATTTATCGTATTTTTCCTTAGAAATTTCTTCTTTCTAATACATTCGTTTTCAAAATGCACATTTTTTTTAAGGGACTGAAGTATGGAAATTTGCATAGTTCAAATACTTTGTGTCCACAAAGCATCTAAACGAAATTCATAAATTTTATCATCAAAAAAACAATATTGTTTTTAAAGACACAATAATAATGCAAATTACTTTGATGAAAATCAACTAGGCCTCAGATAAAAATAGCATTGCTTACAATTCATTAAAAAAGTTAGTTGTTTTTATATTTTTCAATGTGGTGGATGGTTTTTAATAAATAAATTGCTACCGTTTTATTAATAGAGGATTTGTATTTAATATTAGAAGACAAATGCAGCTTCTAAATTCCAGCAGGGCCATTGAAATAACATAAATGTGAAAAAAGAAAAACTCTTAAAAAACGGAACACTTAGACCTACCACTTTTTTTATTGATCCACAGTAAATAATATAAATAATAATAATACGATGAGTTCGCCAATGAAAAATGTACTCGTTTCGGCAGTACATATACTAAAATTGGAACGATACAGAGAAAGGATGACACGCAAAATCGTGAAGCGTTCCACATTTTTTTTTCTTTTCTTTTAATGCAGTCACAACTTAGTTTAGAAATTAAAGTTTCTTTAACAGACTCTCAGTCGAGTCGACTCAAGTCGAGGAACAAATTTCAAAAACTGTTCAATTAATTTACAGATATTTTACAATAGAATGAAGATTAGAATTGTTAATTACAATAAAAACACCGCATTTTTTAATAGGGCAATCAATCAGTAAAACAGTCATAAAATAACATTCATTAAAAACTTATTTTCAAATGTCAATAAGCAAGCCTCATGAAAGTGAAGAGAAGCAACTGCCAGACATATGGATTCAAAATAACAAGTGTGTAGTAGCTGTAGCATTGACACTGAATATTGAAAACACATACATACATCAAAAAGAAGTAACAGATAGAAAAAAAAAAAAAGCGTGAAAATTAAATGTATATACAAAAATTAGCAACAATCACCAAAATATGTTATTATATTACCCTCAAGAATGCTTTGGCAAAACATGTATACATTAATCAACTTTCAACAAGCAAATGACAAAATGTTTAAAAATTATTATCTAAATTAGTTGATTCTATTTGTTATTGTTATATTAAACTCTATATTATTTTAACAAAAATATTCCACTATTGTTTAAAACTGTTGTTGTATGACATTGTTTAAATTTGAGCACATTCATTTAAATAAATTTTATCTTTGCCACAAAATTTAATATTCTAATATTTACACATATTATTTTGTTATCTAAAATTTTATTTCGTTGTTGTTTTGTTTTCCTGCAACTTAAATCACTATTTACCATTTCTAACAAATTCTATTTATCTCCTTACTTTTCGATACTTTAAAACAAATGTAAATAAATTATTTAATTGGGTTCTCATAATACTAAAAAGCAAATAAATAAAATGTCTAAATACATTTTCATTTTAAAACTAAAATTCCAAATGATAATTATCTAACTGGAAACAATATTTTTAATTGCAATTAACTTTTTGTGTACGATGGAAAAAAAAAAAAAAAAAACTGTGTGAAGAGCAAAAGCGTCACCTAAATAATATTCCTTCTTAAAAATTATTCATAAAAACTGAATGATACATGCATTAATTTCTCTACGTAAAAAATTTTTACAAATGTTTTACATAAGGGTTAAATTTTAATTATTTATATGTCAATGTATAAATTGATTGTTACTAATAAATTAGTTAACAAAAAATATTTTTTATAAAGATTCATTTTATTTTAAAATATTCAGAATATAATTGCCCTTTTTTTAAGTTACTGGAGATTCTATGAAATTTAAAAGCTCTTGAATATCTTATTTTCTATGAAAATTATCTGTGTCGTGGTTTTGTAATACTTCTATAGAAGCAAATTGTTTGTCTAATGAATAACAGTATTAAAAAAAAAAAAAAAAAAAAAAAAAAAAAATGTGCCATCAACTGATACAAATACTTTTAATATTTGTTTCAAATAAAGACACAACTGAAAATTAAATTTTGCAAGTTTTACCTGATAATAAATGTATGTGTAAACAGCAAATGTAAAATAATAATAACAAAAAATATATATAAATAGATTTCAAATTGAAAGAAAAATAAAAATATAAAAAGGCTTTTCAATTTCTAAACTAATAAAAAAAATTTCCAGTAGAAATTTCCATTCCCATTATATTTCTCCAGTACAAATTGTTTCTTATTTTATATTTAATTGAACATATTTGTTTTGTTTTTTTGTTCCAAGAATATTCCAAATTTCTGGATTATCTTTATATTTGGATAACTATTATTCCATTCACTTATTATTTTTTTTTTAAGGGTTATATATAATCCAATATTTTCAATATATGTTGTATAATATATATTTTTTATTATTTCCAATGGCAGATTATGAAGAGTTACAGCAATAAAAAGAACAACGAAAAAAAAAAAAAAAAAAAAAAAAAAAACATACAACAGAACATGCTGAAACAGAGTTCATTAATCAAACAATAATGCCAAGTTGTAGATCTTTTAGCCACTAAAAAGTGTTACCAGGTGCACCACAGGGAGGTACATCTTCTGCGCACCCTGTTGTATAATATATGATATATCCAATATTTTTCTCAAACATTATTCTCTTGAATTCAAACAGTTGAAAACCTAATTACTTTATTTTTAAGACTATTGATAAAAAAAATTATACTCACTCTGATTTGTTAAGTATGATGAAAAGAAAAGATACCTCATTTGTTTCTGATCGTTTGGCTTTAAACGATTTGGTTGCATAAACAATGTATTTTCAATATATATATATATATATATATATATAGATAGATAGATTTATTTATTTATTGGAATTTGGAATATTAGAGTTTGCTGGTGGGGAGTCTGGATCTGAATATTTGCTGAGCTAACTATAACTTTAACTATATCATCTATTTTAAACTACAGATTTAAACATTAATCATCTAAATTTATACATGATGATACAAAAAATGTATAATCGAATTAAATTTTTTATAAAAGCGTAGAAGATGAAACACGAATTCTCTAAAAACATCACCTAAGCATTTATCTTATTAATTAGAATGATTCTGATGTGGCATGTTGGGAAGCAACTTGGCTGCGTAAGCAGCCGCTAGCTTCTATCTTGTTTCAGTAACTGGAATGATATGCACATGAATCTTTTTATATAAGAGAGAGAGAGGAATAATTATTTTTTCTCTTATATAAAGATTTTTATGTAGGAGAAATAATTTCTTAATTGCTGTATGAAGTTTTAAATATATTGTTTTTTATAAATCAGTTAAAATAATTTAACATATAATTCACTAATTTTTTTTTTTTTTTTTTTATTTATTTTTTTTTTTTTTGCATTTTTATGTGTATTTGTTGTATTAAAAATATTTTACTGCTCTCAAATTGTTTTTAATTAAATAATTCATCTATTGTAAAAGCTTTTAGCTTTATTGCTTTGCTAATCGTTTGTTTAACATTAACTGCAAATCATTATTACTTTATTAAAGATAAGTTTTAAATTATTATGTTAAAAAACTCTAATAATTAAATACTGTTCTAGAAAATTTGTAATTAGATTAAAATAAATTTTTTTTCTCTCTATAACAGAATTTGTTTTTTATTTGAATTTAATTAAATTCATGGTTTTTCTTCATCATTGTTTCAACAGTCCCATGGTGGGGCAAAAATTTCCAGTACAAATTTACATTATAATTACATTTCTCCAGTTCAAATTTACATTCCAGTTACATCTTTTTAGTACAAATTGTGTCTTATTTTGTATTTAATTAAATATTTTTTTTTTTGTGCCGAGAATATACTAAATTTCTGCATTATCTTCATATTATGATAATTATTATTCCATTCACTTATTATTATTTTTGTTAAGGATATCAAATATTTGTTTTCAAACATTATTCACTTGAAATCAGACATTTATATATAAAGAATTTTATATAAGAAAAAAAAATTCTTAATAGGTATGCAAACTTTTAAGTACATTGGTATTTATAAATTAGTTAAAATAATTTAATATCTTTTTAATTTTAACATATTGTTCAATAATTTTTTTTTTTTTTTTTTTTTTTGCATTGTTATGTGTTTTATTTAAAATATTCAAATATATTTTACTGCTCTCAAGTTATTTTTAATTAATTGAATCATCTATTGTAAAAACTTTTAGATATATTGCTTCACTAATCATTTGTTTAACATTAACTGAAAATCATTATTACTTTTATAAAGTTAAGTTTCAAATTATTATTATGTTGATAAAAACTTGAAGAATTAAATACTGTTCTATGAAATTTGTGATTAGATTAAAATAAAATTTTATTCTTTCTATAAAAGAATTAGTTTTTTATTTGAATTTAATTAAATTCATACTTTTTCTTCATCACTGTTCCAACAGTCCCATGGTGGGTCAAGACTGTCTGACTACTGGAGATTCTGAGATAGAAAATATTTTCTTCTTGGGGGTAGGCTTGTCGGCCCAACTCTCAATATTCAAAATTTATATTTCTTAAAAGGGGATATTTATTTATTCATATATTCACAAGAAAATATTAAATAATTTCTATATTATTTTATTATTATACTTATTGTTACTCTATTATTTTAGTCAAAGTAAATAATGTTCTCTAATTACCTTTGTTGACTCAAAGATTATTGATAATATTAATAATTTTATTTTAGTGTTTGTTACAATTTATTACATTTGAAGAAAATATATCTTTGAAAGTTTTCTATTTGGGATACAATCTAAAATTAAAGTGCATTGATTTTTATGAAATTTAGATTTTGATTGATTGAAAATTTTCTAATTTTTATAATTATTATATATTCTTTCTGTAATGCATTAAAAAGAAAAGTTGTAAATTTTTCTTTCACAAAATGCCAAGCAGTGTTTGGGGCTTAAAGAAACTGTAAAAAATCTATCATCTATTAATTATTTTAATTTTTATAATAAATTAATAATAAAGAATAATGGTGTAAGGAAATTAAAAAAAAATGTAATGAAAATATTGCTATGTTTTGATTTTTTTTATAGTAATCATTAATAAAGATTTTAATTTTTCATAAATGAAGTTGTTGCCCTTTTAACAGTTGCTTTATATTTATTTCAAAGACTTATGCTAAATTAGCAATTCATATATAAAGTTCTTTAAGCTTGTATACTTAGATGAATTAATTAACAATTAGCAATGATGCATAACAGTTTTAATTGACATGTTAGAAGTTTCAAAATTGTCATTCAAAATCTCATAATTTCATATATTGTTGAGTTCAAGTGTTTTGATTCAGGTGTCTTTTTGGACCAAATATAATGTGATTAGATAAATTTCTAATATCATTTGAAAACAAGCATAGTAAATAAATCTTTTGTATTAGCTTATATTATTTTTTAAAATCGATATCTCTTATTTAGATGTAAGTAAATAAGTTATTAAGTGAATTTGAATATATTTGGGTTTTTGGAAAAATGCCTTTGTAAGAATATTAACTATTGTGCTAAAAGTATCTATTGTCTATAGATAAAATATATATTGACACCATTATCTGACAATCTATTCTTTATAGATGATGTAACTAAAAAGGGATCTATTATCTACTGAATGTTGCATGATACTGTAGCGACACCTATTGATGTAAAATGGAATACAAATTGAACGACTTCTATTTTCACTGTTAGAAAGGGAATTTTGCCGCTAGAATAAAAATAGAACGTAGTAAGCGTTCGAAGTAGAATAAACATGTTGTAAAATGTGAAAATTGATTATCGTCTTTTATTTTGCCGTCTGGATTTTAATAACACTACGCAACCTTTACAATACCGCCACATACTTGGTGACCCGTGAATTGTTTGCAAACAGTGAATTATTTACAAAATGACTAAAAGTAATGAATCGGCGAAAAAAGATGAAGTAGCGCGGGTAAGTGTCAAAATACCTCCTTTTTGGGCAGAAAAACCAGAAATATGGTTCTTTCAAGTTGAAGCACAATTTTCAATTTGTGGAATAACAGCCGAGGATACAAAATTCAACTACTTAGTTTCGCAATTAGAACCGAAGTTTGTTGAAAGTTTGTGGGACATTATAAGTGATGATAATAGAACAAAATATACCGCTGCTAAAACACGATTGCTGAATATTTTTAAAGAAAGCGAAAATAAGCGTCTTCAGAGACTGCTGACAGGACTTGATTTGGGAGATCTTAAACCCAGTCAACTTTTACAAAAAATGAGAAACCTGGCTACTGATGGAATAACTGATAAGGTACTAACAACATTATATCTACAAAAAATGCCTGATTCTGTAAGGAATATTTTACTAGTTAGTGATGAAGGAATTGAAAAACTGGCATTAATGGCGGATCGTATTCTTGAAATGCAACCAAAACAAGAACTTTACCGCGTAAGCAATAATGTTTCATCAGGATCAGCGGCCATAACTGAGTTACGACAACAACTTGCATCTTTGGATAATAAACTTGAAAAACTGAGTGTCACAAGGAACTCTCGTTCCCAAACAACAAATAGCGGTCGATACTCTTCTCATCGAAGTAAGTCTCGCAATCGCTCTTACAATCCTGCTGGCAAATATTGTTATTACCATTTCCGTTTTCGAGAAAAATGTTTTCCTGATAAATGCAAAGCTCCATGTGCATGTCAAAACAATCCTTCGGAAAACCAGAATCAGCAACAGAATTAACGGCAGACTCTGCTGCTGCAAAATACAACATATTGCCGTCAATACCGTCTATTTGTCAACGACAAAAAAACGGGTTTACGCTTTTTGGTTGATAGTGGAGCGGACGTAAGTCTTATTCCTTCTACTTCTAAACACAAATTTATTAGTGACTATAAATTATATGCTGCAAATAATACTGCAATCGATACTTTTGGTACAGAAATTTTAAATCTTGATCTAGGTTTACGCCGAGAATTTCAATTCCCGTTTATTGTGGCCAAAATTAGTAAACCTATACTAGGTGCAGATTTTTTAAATAAGTTCAATTTATTAATTGATATAAAGCATAAAAGATTAATTGATGGTGTAACTAACCTTGCAGTTTATGGTGACATTGCACCCATCTCTATTAATGAAAGTGTAAATACAACGAGCGGCTTATGTAAATATTCTGATTTATTTTCTATGTATCCCAATATAACAAAACCAAATTTTCTTGCTTCAAATGTTAAACATAATGTAAAACATCATATTATAACTAAAGGACAACCTATAAATTGTAAAGCAAGACAATTAGATCCAAAACGGTTGGAAATAGCTAAAAGAGAATTTAAATATATGCTAGACAATAACATTATTAGTCCATCTAGTTCAGAATGGGCAAGTCCATTACATATAGTAACAAAGAAAGATGGTTCTTTTCGTCCATGTGGTGATTATAGAAGATTGAATGATTTAACTATACCTGATCGATATAACATACCTCGAATCCAGGATTTTCAGCATATTTTAACTAATAAAACTATATTTTCTAAAATTGATATTACTAAAGCATATTATCACATTCCTGTAGCAGATGAAGATAAGGCAAAAACTGCCATCATCACACCTTTTGGACTTTATCAATTCAATGTGATGAGTTTTGGTCTCAAAAATGCCCCTGCAACATTTCAAAGGTTTATAAATGAAGTTCTTTAGGGTCTAGACTTTGTGTTTCCATACTTAGATGATGTGTTGATCGCCTCTTCTTGCGAGGAAGAACATCGTTCACATCTTAAAACAGTTTTCCAGCGTTTAGATAAATATGGTCTACGGATTAATATTAGCAAATCAGTTTTGGGAGTACCTGTAATAGATTTTTTAGGCTATCAAATATCTGCGGAAGGTTCACTACCTCAACCTCAAAAGATCAAAGCTATCATAGAATATCCATTGCCAGAAACTATGCACGAATTACGTTCCTTCTTAGGAATGATAAATTTTTATCGTAATTATATAAATAATGCCGCAAAAACTCAGGCCCCTCTACATGAACTTTTGAAAGGATCTACAAAAAAAGATCGACGCAAAATACCATGGACCGATGAAACTAGACAAAGTTTTGAAAAATGCAAACAAGAGGTTGCTCAAATAGCGTTAATGGCATATCCCAACTCGGATTACCCTCTGGCACTTCTCACAGATGCATCTGATTGGGCTATTGGATCAGTTATTCAACAAAAAGAACCAAATGGATGGAAGCCAATTGCATTTTTTTCTAAAAAACTTAATGATGCTCAGAAAAATTACAGCGTTTATGACCGTGAACTTTTGGGTATATATTTATCCATTAAACATTTTAAGCATTTACTTGAAGGTCGAGATTTCGATATTTATACTGATCATAAGCCGTTAATATTTGCTTTTAAGCAAAACAATGATAAAGCCTCCCCTAGACAACTAAGACACCTACAATATATCTCACAATTCTCTACTAACCTATACCATATCAGTGGTCGAAACAATGTAGTAGCAGACAGACTATCTAGAATTGAGGACATCGATTCACCTATTGTCGATTATGACTTGATAGCTGATGCACAAATTAATGATGATGAACTGCAACAATTGAAATTACATTCCAAATCATTACATTTCAAAGAACACCAATTGCCATCAGGAAAGCTCTTGTATTGTGATACCTCTACTTCCAGTATCAGACCATTCATACCAAAAAAATTTTCGAATGACAATTTTTAATACAATTCACAGTTTAGCTCATTCTGGAATTCGAACTACTGTAAAAGAAATAACTAAAAGATTCATTTGGCCAAATATGAAAAAAGATGTTAAACAGTGGACTCAAACTTGCATCAACTGTCAGAAAAATAAAATAACTAAACATACAAAATCAGAATATTCACAATTTCAAGCACCAGATGAGAGATTTAGTGTCGTTCATATAGATTTAATTGGACCTTATTCACCTTCTAATGTTATAATGCTGGGATGCGTTTTGGAAGAATCAAGTGTGATGAGTATTTATGCGGGAGTTTCTAGTATGATGGAGAGAACTGATTGCCCGAGTTTTCAGAGTCAAATCGCCATGGATCCTACTGCTGATTTGGATTCTGCTGCTTGCAATTCGCGTAAGCTCTTACAAAATCTGGCTACTTTCAAGAAAAATTTTCCATCCATGCAGCATGTTTTTTCTACGGGGAACGGTCCTCTTCAGGACCATTTGGAAGTACCCAGTTCCAGCGCTGCAGCTGAAGCTATGTTAACGGAACCTCCTATGCTCTCTGATGCCGATCACTGCACCAACATCACTGCGGCTCGCGCCCAACTTAAAGACAAGGAGAAGGCTGTGGACTTGATCCGACAAATTCTTCAGAACCAAAACATCCTGATTGACGGAGGAGTCATTCAGCGGACTGCCCTTAAATCCACCATGGACGGACTAAAAACAGCGGAAGCTGCACTTGCAGAGGCAACCAAACGGGTAAGTGAGCTTGGATTATGTCCACTTACTAACTGCGCTAGGCACAGTAATGCGCATGTAAAGTTAAGCTCCAAGAGCAAGACTAATCCTAAAACTAAAAAGCCTAAAAGACCCGCTGCGGCTGCTCCTAGTGACGGCTTTCTTAAACCGCCTAAAAGGCATACTGCTCGCATTAGTGTTGAAACTAATATCACTAATCCCATTGCTACTGCTAACAATTTTGATCAACTATCTGATGATGAGATTGAAGCCGACAATCCTGCTGACATGCCTGTAGCTGCCGAGCCAAAACTGCCGCCCATTATGGTGCGGTTCACTGACGCACTTAAAGTGCACGTTGCTGAAATTAGCACTCTGCATAAGGACGATGTTCTTATTAAGCTTGCCGGTGAGCAGCTGAAGATTTTCCCGGCCAACACGGATGTTCATCGTGCTGTCACTCGATATCTTACGGAGAAGCAGCTTGAATTTTTTGTAATAACTCCAAAAATCAACGCCCGCTGAAAGCGGTGCTTAAAGGACTGCACGTTAGCTACTCCTCTGAAGAAATAGCGGAAGGACTTTCTGAACTTGGTCTCAAGATAGACCAAGTCCGACAGTTAACCAACTTGAAGACTAAGGCCCCCATCCCGGTGTGGCAACTCACGTATCGAAAGGCCCCGGTGAACGTCAAGCTCTTCGAAGTCACCTGGCTACTCCACTACTCGGTCCGAGTAGAGAAGTTTAATCGCCGACCAGGAGCCTCACAGTGCTTCTCTTGCAATCTCTTTCACCATTCATCCAAGAATTGCAACTATAAGAAAAGGTGTTTAAAATGCGGAGGTGAGCATCACCTGAAAGACTGTCACATAAAAGAGAGGATTGAAAACCCCACCTGTATCAACTGCCACCAGATGGGGCACCTTGCCGCTTGGAGAGGTTGCCGGATGTTTCCGAAGCCCCGCTTACCACCCAATCAGGGCCATGCGCCAGCAAGACCCGCCTTCACCAGCCGGCAAGTCTCGGAGGGCGTATCCTACGCAAGTTTCTTGCAAGGTACACCCAAGATCTCTCACGCTACGCCGTTGGTCTCAAACCATCTGCCTCAAAATACCAGCACTAACACTACTAATCTAACTGCTGACTCTGCCACTAAGGCAATGTATGTTTTAAATGAAATAGTTAATCTCTTTAACACGTTTGGAGGGCTTGACAATATTTACTCGCAATTTAAACATGCTACTAATCCCTTTGAAAAATGCAGCTTCTTTTTAAATTCATTAAGTAATTGCGCTTGTTGCTTCTTATTTAATTATTTTTTAATTGCGCCTTTCTTTTATTTACTCTGCGATTTGTTTTTACTCTTTTCTTTTTTGTACTAACAATGGACATAATCATGCTCACTGCTTTTGTTTGTATTCATGTTTTTTGTTTCCAAAGAACTTTATTCCTCAAGATTAGGAGTCTTAAGGCCATACACGGCCAAGGTACTCTGTGCGTTGAATGATGATGATGATCACCTTCTAATGGATACACATACTGCTTGACGTGTATTGATCGGTTTACCTCTTGGATGGAAGTGGTACCGTTATCAAATATCACTGCAGAAAGTATAGCGAAAGCTTTTTATGAGCATTGGATTACCCGATTTGGTGTACCTACTGGTGTTATTACTGACAAAGGCACTCAATTTATTTCAGAACTATTTCGAAGTTTAGCTGCGCTATGTGGTGTTAAAGTAAACCATACGTCTTCTTACCATCCTCAGAGTAATGGAAAAGTTGAACGTCTTCACCGTACCTTGAAAACAGCTATTAGATGTCATAACAACGTTCGTTGGACGGACACATTACCAACGGTTCTTATGGGTTTGCGAGCTGCTCTACATGAAGACTGTAAGTATACAATTGCTGAAATGGTTTATGGCAAAACTATTAAACTACCAGGCGAATTCTTTGAAGAATCCAAATTTCCAATATCTGATGATAATTTTGTAAGCAATCTCCGAAAACAGATGGCTGACTTAAAACCATACCAATCCAAAAACAAATGTAAACAAAAGATCTTCATTCCAAAAGATTTGTACACATGCTCACATGTATTTCTGCGAATTGACAGAGTTAAAAAACCATTAGAACCCCCATATGAAGGACCCTATTTGGTATTGCAAAGATCCACGAAAAACTTTCTTCTATCAATTAAAAATAAACAAGTTAATATTTCAGTGGATAGATTAAAACCGGCATATGTGTTACAACCTAATGAACTTCTGAATCCAACATCATCAAATGATCATACATCTGTGCCGAGTGAACAAACATTTATACCAAGTCAGCAAGTTGCACCACCAAATACAACACGTTGTGGAAGACAAGTAAAACTTCCTGTTCGTTTCAATGACATTATTGACTTTTCTTCAAATTTATAATTCATCCATTCCATTTTAAAAATTAACTTGATTTATGTATGTAAATGTTTAAATGTAATTGTATTTGTAATTATTTTGTGCAATTTCAATTTGTATCAATGTGTATTTGTTCGCTATTATTTGTATTGATATATTAATTCGTCTACCATTTTCAAAGTAACGTAACTTTGTTACTGGTAGGGGAGTGATGTAGCGCCACCTATTGATGTAAAATGGAATACAAATTGAACGACTTCTACTTTCACTGTTAGAAAGGGAATTTTCCCGCTAGAATAAAAATAGAACGTAGTAAGCGTTCGAAGTAGAATAAACATGTTGTAAAATGTGAAAATTGATTATCGTCTTTTATTTTGCCGTCTGGATTTTAATAACACTACGCAACCTTTACAATACCGCCACAATACAATTATATGGATGTCTGTGACAGTTCAGTCTTAAAGCAAGCCTAATTTGAATTTCCTCAGTTGTTAAAATTCTTACTTCTTAAAACTGTTTATTGTTTTTTATATATATAAATCAAATTATTTTTTATTCCAATTAAAGAAAGAAAATTTACTTATGTTTATTGAATGAAGGAATTACTGCATTTGTTCTAAAATTCTGATTTTGCTCCATGATATATATCTGATGACATAATTCATATGGATCTTAAGATTCCTTCAATAATAATAATAATAAAAAGATTTCCAAACTTTCTAATAATTTTTTTTAATCATTTAGTAGATTATCCTAATCTCTTGATTAAAATTCAATTTCACATTGCTGACAAATGTTGATTTCCAAAAGGTACTTGCGCTTCTCGTTTTCAGCTTATAATTTCTATTTAAACATTATAAGGCATACTGATGCATTAAACAGATTTAACATTTTCAAAATAGTTTCTCTTTATTTATCTTTGGAGCTCTGTTGTATAAAACTTTGCATTTACATCTAAAGAAAATTGATGTGATGATAAGTGAAAGCATGCCAAGTGTTTTCAAAGTATATTTTTTGTCTATCTTTTTTCTTATTTATAAATTACTATTGTTGAAATCAAGTAGCAATATTATATAGAAGATTAATTTTTAAAATTTGATTAAAAAATTAAAAAAAATTTTTTTTCTTCTTGTTAACTATTTTTTTGAGAAAAAAATTAAGCTTTCTAAAACCCTTAAACCCCCACCTCAAATGAATAGTGAATTTTGAAATTAAAGCCATTTATGTTGATAACAGAAATACTGAAAAATTATTTATTTAGAGAACAAAAAATTGTAATCGACAGGACCGATATACAATACACCCATAAAATTTAGAGTTTAATATAAAAACAAAACGCATAACACCAATCTTGAAAATAATGCTGCAATACTGAGATGATTTTTTTTTCTAATGTAGCTGGCAAATAGTTGTCTTTTATGGCAGCATTGACGTTACTCACTTTATTGACGCCTGAAGATTAGCTACGGACGCGGAGTAACAATACCTCTTTGGCGCTCTACGATCATGTTAGATCGGGATTTACGGTTTAAAGTGGATTTCGAATAACTACAAACATCCTCAGTTTTTTATTAACTTTTCACTTTTCTTTTTTACTACATTATGCTTTCATTTTGTAATTTTATTTCCTTTCCTTCTGTATTTTTTTTTTATCTCTTAATTTTTATATTTTATTTTAATTAGTTTATTTATTTGTAATTTTTATTCAATTATCTACTTTTTCTATAAATTTAACATTTTTTCACACTGGCAATGGGCTTAGACCAATCGTCAAGAACCCTATTTTTTCAAGGACGGAGGTGTATGGTCACAGCGCGATCAATGCACTCCGAAAATCTACAACGAATTTTTTTTTTTTTTTACAAACATCCATAGCACCGCCGTGACTCGAACCCGAAACCTGTGGCACCGAGCATGCTTAGCACACCAGCAATTACAAAGTAGAAGATAGAGGTCGCTACGTGATCAATCGACTTCGATTATGTTAAGTCACTCTTTCAGCCATACAAATTGTTTTTTTTTTTTTTGTAAGATAATTTCGTTATTACGTAATACGCATATGCGAAAGGTAAGTTGTTTAGTATTACAGCGCCATCTGGTCAGCCAACGCCATTTGGGAATATCAAAGTGAAGACAGCATTTGCGATTAAATTTTCTTTAATTTTAATTTTATTCATCTATATAATGAACTTTGCACACGTTATAGTCTGTTTATACGTCGGCATTGTAAATTAATCATCTCAACCAAGAATTTTATAAGAATGTCATTTGCAGTTATATATATGTATAAACAAAGAATAAAAATAATAAGAGACGTGTGTGTTTAAATGAAACAGTTGTTTTCCAATTATGACCACTTAAACCGTAAGTCATTCATCTCTAGAACAGTTTGTTACAAATAATTTCAAATTTGTTACTGAAAAAAATTAAAATATCTACCACTTTTTAGACAATAAAGTTTATTATAAGTATGGTAAAAAAGCATTCTATTTTATGTAGTGTTATTATTTGCATTATTATGTTTTGTTAAGTATTAAATAAATCTGTTAATGTATTGGTACCTAATATATAAAATTAATCTCAGAGCCTATGTTCTGAGTAGTGTTAAAAAAGTCAGTTAATCAGCCTTTTTTAAATATATCATGTGATAGTTATTAAATATATGCTAGTGATATGTGAACAACTCTCGGTTTAGAAGAAGGCATATTGTTTTTTCAGCAAAATAAGATTTATCCTCTGAAAATTGACAACTTATCTCCGAGAAGTTCCGAAAACATTACTCATTCAATTATTTTTATTTCTGTGATATAAAAATTGACTTTATTCACTAAGTGTAGAAATGCGAATTTTTTTTATTTCCAATGGCAGATTATGAACAGTTACAGAACAACGAAAAATAAAAAAAAGAACAGAGAAAACAACAAAACACGCTGCAACAGAGTTCATTAATCTAACATATCTCTAGCCTCCCAATATCGCTCGGCGAGAAAAGTCTTGCTCAGAGCAGGACAGTGCAGTAGATGTGTGGAGTCCAGAGCTGCACAGAGTGCATATCGGGGAAGGAACAATTTTGAGTCTGTAAAGATGTTTACGCAGGCAGTCATGTACAGTGGCTAGTCGGAAATGAGCGACTGCTCTACGCCTTGGACCATTACATAGATTTAGGATGGCATTCTTTCAGGACTTTTGGGAAACACGGTTATAGAGGTCTACTTGAGCACGGACTTTAATTGATTTTTTGATGAGATTTTTGATACAGTGAAAGGGTATAGGACGAGATATTTTTTGTGTGATTAAAGCCCCCCTTTAGCCAGGAAGTCGGCTTTCTCATTGCCTGGAACCCCACAGTGGGCAGGAACCCACTGGAGGATTATAGTTTTTTCAAGTGATGCCAGGTTTTCAAGATGATAACGGCAATCCAATATGTCTTGGGTTTTAGGATTATTGTTAGAAACAGAGCAGCTCTAGAATCACAGAGGATAACAGCTGTTGTGAATTTTTCCAGATGGCACTGCAACTGGGACATGGCTGTGCGAATCGCAGTAGTACCTCGTCCAACAGGGACGTAGAAAGAAAAACTTTCTGAAAAAACTCCGGCACCTGCGTTAGGGATATTAGACAGGAGGGATCCATCGGTAAAGATTCTGAGCCACTCTGGATCAGGGTAAAGAATGTTTAACATTTCTAGAGCAAGTGCTCTCAAAATAGAAGTGTCTGTATTACTTTTTATAATCTTTTGGCCCAAATCAAGATTAATGCAGAAAGATTATATTTATGTATAGATATCCAAATTGAAAGAAACAAATTCAAATATTATTGTATTGAAGTCACAAGTAGCGCCACCTATTCGAACAATTGCTTTCCAATTTCATTTCAAAGACAAGAAAAACGCCGCTCTCCAAAACAATACCGATAATTTTATAGGTAAAAAAATTATTTAAACTGATTAATAGTTTTGAAATAGGAATTACGGAGTGCCAAAATCAGGAACGTCTTGAAATTCCTAAGTGTATCAACTGTGGGGAATTAGGTCATATTGCTGCATGGAGAGGATGTTCTAAGTTCCCCAAAATTAAACCTAACTCCACCAAATTTGCTACTTTTCCTAGATATATCCAGTCACGACCGGTTAATGCTAACTTCTCCTACGCGGCGGCAGAAAAAACGCAACTAATTAATAATGTCAATAGCTCCACCAATGTCACAACTCAAAACCAACTGACTGAATTACAGAGTCTCTCTGATAATGCCCAATTTATTCAAAAATCACTTTTCATTATGAAAGAATTTGTGTCAATTTTTAGTATCTTAAACAACGTGGATGGTCTCATCCAACAGTTAAGCTCTGCAAATAATAAAGCAGACAAGCTCCAAGTCTTTATTAAGGGCCTGGCGTCCCTAACTTCTCCCGTTATTCCGTAATGACTCAGTTGGTTTCTGGTCTTCGCATATGCTACTGGAATGCATGTAACTTATATTATAAAATGCTTGATTTTACTGAATTTATTAATAACTATAATCCAGATCTAGTACTGCTTCAGGAAACTCGCCTTAAAACTTCACAAACACCTTTCTTAATGGGATACACTTTCTACAGAAATGATGGTCCTCAGGATCCAGTCTCTAGTGGTACGGGTATTTTTGTTAAAAATTCTCTTCCGCACACTCATACTGCTACTCCGCATCTAATTGGCATTAAATCCACAATTGTTTCACTCAACTTTCCTAATTTCCCATCCTTAACTATTGCCTCTGTTTATGTGCCTAATGGTATTGCATCCGTTAATTTCATTAGTGATCTGAATACTCTCTTTTCTTTAAACAATAGTGTAATCTTGGCGGGAGATTTTAATGCTCACAACACTGCATGGGGTTGTCACTACAACAATAACACCGGCAACACTCTACTTAATTATGCTACTAATTTTAATGTTGAAATTCTAGCACCTAATACTCCGACCAGAATCGGTACTAACTCCTCTTCTATAATTGACCTTGTGGTCACTAACACCTTTCACTTTAATTATTCAATCTCTTCCCTTGATGAATTATCCTCAGATCATAACCCTGTCATCATTGACTATAAATTTACTTATCCTAATCTCACTATAAATTCCAAGCTAACCACTAACTGGTCTCCTTTTTGATCCTATCTTGACAATAACTTTAATTACTCTCCTATTCACCTAGCAAGTCCTGAAGAGATAGAGAATGCTATCTCGGAACTCACTAACAAACTAACTCATACTCACAAGATTGCCTCCAAGCCAATTAATACTAACAACCGTACTTATCTTCCACCATATATTAAAAGACTCATTACTAATCGCAATAATGCTCGAAAACTCTGGCAAATCTATAGAGATCCTGTTAGTAAAAACAACTACTATCATCATCAAAATATCTTCCGTAGGGCTATCCTAAAATATAAGAATGAATGCTGGGACAGAAGGTTACAAACGGTGAATGCAGAGGACGGAACACACTGGAATCTAACACGATCTTTTAAAAGGAAGCGGTCCACAATTGCGTCTCTGACTAATAATCAAACGATTGTCACCTCTAACGTTGACAAAGCAGAGGTTCTTGCAAACACTTTAAAAGACCAATTTACTGAAAACGATACTAATAATCTTAATACCTCTAATGAAGTTCAAAATACTATTTCTTCCTTCTTAGCGCAAAATAAGGATGCTGACAATATCCCGGCTACTAAAGCTTCTTTTATTATCGAATGTATTTCTTCTCTTAAAGTTAACAAAACCCCTGGTATTGACTCAATCACTAATAAAATGCTCAAAAACTTGCCTTTCAAATTCATTCTCCAAATTTGTAAAATTACTGATGCCATTCTTAATACTAACTATTTTCCTCAGTGTTGGAAGACTGCTCGCATTCTTCCGATACGCAAACCTGGAAAAGACCCTACTTCTCCTAATAGCTACCGTCCTATCTCTCTGCTTTCTTCTCTCAGTAAAATAATTGAACGTGTAATTGCTAATATTCTGAATGAAAACTCTACTAATCTTAATATACTAATCCCTCAACAATTTGGATTTACTAAAAATCTTTCCACCACCCACCAACTGTATAATATTACCGAAACCATATCTGAAGGATTTTCCTGGAAACGAGATACTGCTGCTATTTTTATGGATGTCGCTAAAGCATTCGACAGAGTGTGGATCGACGGGTTGATTTATAAAATGATTAAGTTTAATTATCCTTCTTTTTTAATTCATACCATCAGAAACTATCTAACGAAAAGAAATTTTGTTGTATCTGTTGGAAATACTGACTCCAAAGTCTGTAATATTCTTGCTGGGGTACCTCAGGGCTCGATCTTGGGACCATTTCTTTATAACATTTATATTAATGACATTCCTCAAGATCACAATTTTATTTTAGCTCTCTACGCAGATGATACAGCTTTAATTACTCAGGGGCGGAGCACACACATTATACAGGAAAATCTACAAAATTATATCTATAAACTTGAAAATTGGCTTAACAATTGGAAGATTAAACTTAACGTCGCGAAGACTGAAGCAGTACTATTTACCAGGAAAAATAAATTTAATACTCCTAACATAACCATTTATAATACTAACATTTCCTGGTCTAAAGAAGTAAAATACTTAGGTGTCATATTAGATAAGAATCTTAACTATTGCTCTCACATTAAATACCTTCGCAATAAATTTAATAACCAATTAAGAAATTTCTTTCCTTTAATACGTAGAAACTCCTCACTAACAATTGAACTTAAAAAGCTAATCTACCTTTCTTACCTCAGACCCATTATAGCATATGCGAGTCCAGTATGGGGCTCTACTTCTAAAGCAAACATCACAATTCTCGAAAGACTGCAAAACAAATTTATCCGAATGATCACGGATTCGCCTTGGTTCTTCAGAAATGCGGAAATACGATATGCCATCTCTATCCCCAGTTTTGTTGAATATGTTGAAAAACTAGCGATTAATTTTTATAATAATCTCTCCAACTCTAACAATCTTGTATTACAAGATCTTCAAAATTACAGCTATGATATTTCCCTCCCCAAAAACCGCAAAAGTCCGCGATCTGTTTTAAATATCAATAGTTAAAATCACTATTTCCTCTTTCTGAAGGACCAATGCTTTCTTCTATACTGCAATGGATGACTGATTTTCATTACGACGGTGCTCAGTTTTTTATTAACTTTTCTTTTTTACTTCAGTATGCTGTCATTTTGTAATTTTAATTCCTATCCTTCTGTATTTTTTTAATATTTTTTTTATTTATCAGTTTATTTATTTGTAATTTTTATTCAATTATCTACTTTTTCTATAAATTTAACATTTTTTCACACTGCAACAAATTAAATTTAAAAAAGAAGCAAAAACGAATTTAACGGAAAACATATTAAAGGAGAAATGCTTGATTTCCTTTTAAAAATATGGAGTATAATTAGCGTGATGAATAGATAATGTTTAAATTTTCATGTGTATATTTGCATGTTTGTGATTTAAATTATTTACAAAATAAAAGATACCTAAGATAGCAGCAATAAAATTTTTTCATTAGTTAAACAATTGAAATTTTTTTTTATTTGAAAATTATCTTTTGATTGTGATAAAAAAAAATTTAAGGCTGTTTTATTATTATCATTTTACATTTGTTCTTTGCATCTTATTCTTTACAACTACACATACATTGATTATCCCAAACTCTTAAACTGTCAATCCCAAATGCCCCCACTGTTATGTTCAAAACATGTAAAATTTTAATTTAAATTAAACCTTTATTTGAGAGGAAAATTAGATGGACCTGTAACATGTGTTGCTAACAGTATATATATTTATATATGGATACTCATCAGGGAAACAATTTGCTTACTGGAGAAGCATAGCAAAAAAAAAAAAATTCTTTTGATGGAATAAAATATTCAAGTTCTTCTAAAATATGTCATCTTACGAACTTAAAAAAGTTAAATCATAAGAATATTTTCTGATTAAATCTTTATAAAAAAAAATTTCAAAATATTGTGATGTTAACTATTTTATAAACAGCAATATATTTAAAAATTCACATATATATCAAGAAAATTTACATTTATGTAAAATTTTATAACACTAATTTACATAGAGAGCATGTAGTCATCAAGCATGCATGTAGAGCATCAAGTTTTTTTTTAATTAATTAATTTTTTTATGAGTATTATTACTTCGATGATGTGTTTAGGAGGTCCTTATACATTTATTTTTCAATTTTTTTCAAATGGTACACAAAAATATAATTACAATTAAAAAGAGAGTATTCATTTTAGGTTATTATCGTGTAAAATTTTCTTTTACAATAAATTATAGATTTAGATGTTTTAATTATTTTAGCAATATGGAAACTACTTTATGTAGCTTTTTATAACTCTTTTGAAATATCATACGTTAAATTTGAAAGTCATGATAAATAATGATTTAAGTTGAAAGGAATACTAAAAAGATTTACATAAGAAAAGATTATAGAATTTAATGTAAGAATATTAAATTTTATTGTAAAAACCAAATTTTGGCAATAACGTGGTAAAATCTTTAAGCAGATCTTAACGCTGTTTCAGACATATATGTTTTTATGACTTATACATAAATTAAAATAACAATGACAAAAAGAATCATCTAATTATGGGTGTAATTTTTCGTTTTGTTCAGCTTTAGAATATTGCCTTTAAGTTTTAAATATTTGTACATATTATTTACAGGAGGAATGCTGTAAAAAATATAATATTAGTATTCTTTACAAAAGCATTGTTCAGCATAGTATAGTTACATTTCCTGTCTATTTTTGTTGATTTCATAGATATTTCTACTTATGCATTGTGATAAAAAAATTTCAATTACTGCAACTACTTTTCTTTTTTATATATGTATGTTTTTTAAATAATCATTTTCAGTACTACAACTAATACACCATTCTTATTGTGAAAAAAAATGTCTCTTTTATTCTGATGAAACTCCATTACTGACACATGAAATTATTTTTATAGCAAATGTTACACTATGACTGCTTTACAGATAGATTATCCTATCATAATCACCACATGAACTCTTTTTTTCATTGTACTATACATTTGTAATAAATTTTAATCTTTTATACATACTATCTATACATATATATATATATATATATTATATATATAAAACTTATCTCATAAAACATATGAATAGTAATATATATATATGTATATCCTACTAGTACAACAGGTCTAGTTATATTTATATGTCAGATCACTAATGCTATATTGAACAATTATAAAATTAATGAATTGCTATGATCAAATGTTTTTTTCATTTGAAAATTAATCAAAATATTTTGTATAAACCTAGCTATAATATCTTTTAAGCACAATCATAATATCTTTGATGAAAAATATTTGTATAATATTTAGATAAATATTAAATGTAAAATGCATAACCACTAAGACAATTAAATAGGGATTGTTCTGATTTCAATAACACAAGAAGTTGAAATTACAATTAAAAAAATATAACCTCAAATGTGATGCTGTCTTAAGTAATTTGAGTTGAGATTGAAGTAAAGTTTGAAATTTTCACTCTGAGAATTTGTTTTTTACTTGGTATCTTAATCAAGATAGACACAGTCCATAACAGAACTGAAATTTCTTTATCATTTTCCATTTACTGATTATCACTCTATATATTTGTTCCTTTTAACATAGTTTAAGAAAAGAACTAAACTTTAGGGCAAAGGGTATTGATTTTTTGAAATTTTATCTCTAGAATATCTGATAGTTTTTTGTCAGAGAGCCTATACTTTATTTTTCTTTTCTTCCAAAACGTGCTTTACGCACAAAATAATTTAAATCATCCTTACACATACTCCTAGATTTCACACGTTAAAATTTGAATCCTTGAACATAATTTTACCTATAATTATAGCTTTTATTAGGATTGAGGTTTATGGTCGCTGCGAGACCAATGCCCTCCGAAAATCTACAACGAATTTGAAATAGGAATTTCTGCTTGGTCGATTTAGCTTTATTTTCTACAGGTTGATGAATTAGTGACCGCTAGATGGAGTTACTAAAGAGATTGGTGTTACTGCATTTAAAATATTTAAGCTATTCTTTTAACTAAAATTATTCCGGAATTTAAAAGAAATTAACTTCTACTGAAAACTTAACAGATAACCAACATTTAAATCAATTAAATGCACATCGTAGCAATAAGATAAACTTTGACAAGTTAATAGTGAAATAAAATCAATGCAGATAACTCATAACTTTTTAATCTTTGAAACAGTTTTAATTATTATTTAATTATAGCTTTAATTTCAATTATATTCTCCTTAGTATTATTGGCTGACATACTTATCGTAATAATATAACGGAATTTGTAGATCTTAAAATATTTTTTTATTTCATTCATACTATAATATATAAATAAAAGAGTCCTTTAATAAATAAAAACATTATATTAACGTTTATTAATCTAGTGTGATGAATATTATTTTTATGCTGAGACTATTTTATTGGAAAAATTTCTCTAAAGTTGTCTTGATATTTTTATTAATTATATTTAACCTCAAAGATAAATTAATAAATCTATTATTTTTACAGAAAAAAATATGAAAAGACAATTCTACTGATATAGATCTTTCCCATTTAGAAAAGATAGTTACAAATGTAGCAACAGATACGGAATAATGAACAAATTATATTAAAAATGCAAATCGTACATTAATGAAATCTTCTTTCTTAAAACTAAATAAGAAATTCTTCAATAAGCAATCCCTAAATATATTTCACCAAAACAAAAGGATAAAGTGCTTAAAGCACATCTGCCAAATACTGCATTATCCTTGTGACAAAAGTTTTGCTAGAAAATTCTAGTTGAAATTTTAAAAATAGTCATTAGAGAGCAATTTTAGTCCAATTAAATGTTAAAAAGAATAGTGTTGTATCAGTAATAAATAATTTGTTGGCACATGATTGAATTTATATTGGGTGAATAAAAACATTTCCTGCTTTGTGTTGATTTTTTAGATATTTCATTTGAAATTTTCATTAAAATGATTTTTATGATACTATAATTCTCATTCCAGTACCCAATGTAGGACACAATCAATTTAAATAATGGAAGTCTTGAATGAAGATATTGGAATTCATTTTAAATCGATGAATCAATAGCATTAAGGATTATAAATTAAGAATATAAACTTTTCCATTTAGGCTGAATATAAAAAAATGAATTAAAATGTAATATTGTATTTGAATGTAGCAAAAAGAATTATGAAAATAAATGAAGCTGGTTTTAGAATTTGTTAGAAGATTTAAGGGAAAGTTGCAATTAAAGAATATTTACAAATCTGACAGAGTTCAATAATGTCTAAATAACTAGATCCAGAGCATATGATATAAACTAATTTTTTATTTACATATTATTTACACATTTTAAAATTTTAAGACCCTCAGCAGCCACTCATTAAAAGAATTATCATCAAATAATCATAATAACTTTCTATTTGAATTCAATAAACAAAATTCCATGCAGATTGTTATTCTTCTCTCTTCTATAGGCAATACTTTATATCGTGGCATCATATTTATGTTTTGTTTCCAGTGGTGTGACTAAAGAAATCCAAGCTTTTCTCTTGGTGAACTCAATCCCTTAGAACTGAAATTTTGAAGTAGTGAAAGGTGGCATATATTAAAACTGCATAAAACCTGAAAAGTAATAGAGAAAAATGGATTTTTTAAGAATTTCCATATAGTATATCTTTTTGCAGTCTGTAGATCATCCAAAGTTTTCAATTTTTCATAGTTGTATAGTTTTCAATTCTTCATAGTTTGAATTTTCATAGAGAATTTGTAGTAGTTGGCATCTTTTCATATATTTTGTTTGTATGTCTTTTTAATAGATATATTAAAGCATAAAACTCAAAGTTACAAGTCTAGTGAAAGCAAATTAAACCAGAAAAATTCTTAGCCATACCAAATTTTACAGATAAATGCAAGGTAAGTTATCATTTTGAAATTCAATAAACTATACATACTTCATCTTAATTTTAGTAGAAACTATTTCATTGTGATAACACAAACTGAAATTGTTTATTTTAAATTTAATGTGTCTATTCAATAGTTTATTCTTAATAATTTCATGCTTCATTGGGTCGTCCCGGACCATCATATAATTTAATGCTAAAATCAAGTCTGGGATCACTCCTTACATATGCTTCAGATCTCATATTAAACATTGGGATATTATGTACATGAAAATATTTGAAGTACGCTGCAACAAAACCAACAAACACAGCCATCGTATGACCAGGTGTAATTCTTCCATCTGGAAAATAAAGGAAATAAGAAATGAAAAACCTGAATTAAAAAAATTAATTTATGTTATTAATTGCAAATAAATGTACAGATTATAATTAAATACAGATTACTAATTATTTCAAAACAAATTCTTAATGAGAAAAGATTAACTTTAAAAATAAGCCATAAAAACTTTTACCACATAAAGAAATCAAAATTAAAAATATGTATTCATTAATAAAATAATTTTCTTTTATTTGGTTTAATTGACCTGATATAATAGTAAGATTTCTCAATTGTTTAATTTAGATCAATATTCTTTCACAAATATTATTGTACATCAATTTTTTATTATATTTATCCGAAAAAAAAAAAAAACATTTGGTAAATTAAGAAAATTATAGCAAAAAGTTTTGTTTATAAGTAAATTTTTTTAATATTAGTCAGTACATGAAAATACAAATTACAAATTAATTTCTATTACTTTATTATTGGTTGGTTTCATACAAGCCAAACAAGTTCATTTATTATTAAATAACAGAACTTTTTCATTAGAAGTCAGAATGAATCTATAAGTATTTCTAATAAATTAATAAGAGTTGAAATATTCTAATAAATCATTTTAATTATTCAGAATTTGGAAATGTGTGCTATTTTTTAAGTTGATTTTCTATTCTATTGATGTTTCTTTGTTTGCTGAAGTGCAAAATTTAACATAATACATATTAAAGGTGAGAATGGGCAAATTCATTACTTGTTAAGAATAATAGTCTCATAAGCAAGGAGCTTTTTTTATTACAAATTTTTTTTTGATAGTTATTGTGGAATTTATATGTGTGTATATATATATATATATTATAAATTTAAAATTGTAATTATTTAAGAATAAAATGGTTTTTACTCCACTTAAAACCCTGTTCTCGCCTATTATGCTTATCTGTGAATCGGTATGACTTGGCTACTTGGCTTTTCTACACAATCAGCTATAATCATATATAAGTACTATGCATGAGGTAAATAATGTTCCTTAAGCAAAATAGTAATTTAACAATTTTTTCTTACATTTCAATCCCCAAATTGATCCTACAAGTGCTCCTCCAATCAAATGATTTGCTACATGATCTTTTTTCCTTGCTTGCCCAAGAATACAAATTGATGAACCAAATATAAACCCCATACCAGCTAAAATTACATAAAATATTGAAATAAAAAAATAATAGCATATTTTAATATTAAATAACATACATTATGGGAAAAAATATGGTATAGAAATATGAAAAAAATATCTGCTACAGTATTGTTACATGATTAATATAATAGCTTATCATATAAATATCATGGTTCATATAGCAATGTGTGATTCTTTAAACATATTGACATTTAAACAATTGGTATATTAGCAATGTGTTCCAAAATAGCTCCAATAAACAAGTAACACAATCAGTTCTCTTTAACTTTTCCTTTAGGTGAATAATTTTCAAAATTTATCTAATAAAGATTAAAAAACATAAACATGAATAATTTTTTATGTGATTTTCTTTTTCTTTTTTAGTTATAATTCTAGCAGCATAAATAGCACTTGTTAAGGAATATTAAAATTAAAAATATATATATATATAGCCATAATAATAATTGAGAGATATTAAAAAACACTTTTTAACAAATATAGGTTTATTAATGCTCACCAAAGGGCAAGGTAAAATGTCCAAATCTTGCTATAGTGCTACCAAATGTTGTTGGTTTTGAAAGAAGAGCCATTTCATAAATTGAGAATATAGCCCCTACATAAAGGAAGATTTTTATAGTCACAATAATTTAAAAAAATTATTAAACATAATTTCATATGTTTTTTAACAAAGCAAAATATGGGAATATTCAAATTTTACAAATACAAGCAAAGGTCTAACTACTATGAATTTGGAATTATACATATCAGTGGCTTTACTACCTGTAATTCAGTTAACCAGGATGATTAAAAATTTCTGCAGGATTGTTTTATTACTTTATGAAGTAGTTGATGTTTCTTAACATGTGTAGCAACACATACGTATATCCAACATATTCATTTCATACAAAAGTTCCTGTTTCTATTTATATTTTTATAAAAAATAAGATTTCCTTCAATGTATGCACTAATAATTTAGCAAATAAATATTTATTATCAATTGTATAGTTTCTTTACAGGGAAGTTAATTAAAACTGATAAAGAAATTTCTCAAAAGTATTAATTGATTTAAAAAAAAAACTATTATTAAATATTACTTAGATTTAAAAATCTTAAAATTTTTTAAGATTTGAAAATCAAAAAGGAAAAATTTCCCATAAATTTTTCAAAAAAATTGTATTTTATTTATAAATTTATTAACCTGATATAGCTCCATATTTTGTGTAGTAATAAGTTTTTGGTAAACATTCTCTCCCATCAGGAGTTGCGAAGAAATCGTAATAAGGAAAATAATCTTTAAAGTGTTTATAATCAATTTGGATTTAATATATGTTAGAAATACATAGATTAATACATTACGAAATTAAAATATTAACACAAACAATGACATGACTTTGAGACTTATGCTCGCATTAGACACAAACAATTAACCAAAAGCATCAAGGGCAATGTTTCGCTCCATTTCATATTTTGATGTCATATTGTTAATGTGAATTAGGATCGTCTAATTTGTTACCTAATTTTCCTAAACATCATGAACAATTTTTATAAAGTATTTGCAATATTTTGAAATAAATTTACAAAATATAAAAATCATTTTATAATGGTATTTTATTCAAATTTTTCTTCTGAAATTTAGGAGCAAGGTGTTTAACTCCTGAGAAGGATTACATTTACCACATTTTTTTAAGAAGGAAATCTGATTCGTTAAATGGTCAATAGTTCAAACAATGAAATAATTCCTACTTACTTTAAAATGTAATTAAATCGTACTAACATTTGATATTTTGAGAGAAATTATTTATCAAAATCATAGTTTTTAATTTACTTCTGTTATTGACTTATAATCGTTAATGCTTTGCAGGGTAAATTTTTTGAATTTATTAATAAAAAAATGTAACATTTAATTCAAAAATATCTGTTCCTCAATGTTAAAAAATGGATAGAATCTAGAAATATATATATATCATTATACAAATGTAAAATCCCAACATTCAGTCATTCATAGCAATCCCCCTCCCTAACAAATCTATATAATACAAATTTACAAAATCTATTGCAGTGTTTCTCAACTTAAAGACCCAAATACAGAATAAACAGCAAAAATAAAAGCTATTAGCTATTTAAGCTTTAGCTGTAAGCTTAGGTTTTAGTTATAAAAGCTAAAAATGATATACAAAAAAATTTGTTCAAGAATTTCGAAATTAATTGATAATTACTTCTTAAAACCTTCTATTTTTTAATAATGCAGAATAACCTGGGAGGACCTTAAAACCTTCTATTTTTTAATAATGCAGAATAACCTGGGAAGACCTTAAAACCTTCTATTTTTAAAAATGCAGTATATTCCGGGAGGGACATCCCATAAGTAATCTACTCATGGATGGAGGGGAATGAGTAGCTTCTATTGTGATGGAGCACCAACAGATAGACATCTGACTTGGCTCCGAAGGAGGGCAGTGCTTTCCAGGAGAACTTATAGGAGGAGCTATCCCGCATTTGCGTATTGTATGAGAGAAACCCAGAAAACTCCCACGAGCACCAGGTAGTCGCCTCACGAGGCAACATGCTGAACGTCACAAACGAAATCGAGTCTCCTCGGTTTTTGAAACACTGTCCACAACAATGCCGCCTGCGTATTGAACCTCAGCTCTGTTGCTGATCAGCGGCGCACGTTGCCACCAGTCGAACATAAAACTTTTTAAGGATTTTCAGAGCAATATCTTTAACGCTCCCATAAATTAGATCATCAGTTTCTTTAAATAACATTGCTGATGAAATCTTGTACCTTATCATTCTTTTAAAGAGTTATATTTTCCTATGATGAGTAATTATGCGTACAGGAATTTTTCTCATGTAGTAGTCTTGGATTTAAGAATCAGTTGTTTGAAAAGAGCTCTTTTGTTACAGCAAGGGCCTCGCCTGCACATTTTTAAAAGCGTCTCCTAGTGCCTTTTAATTATTTTTTTTTCCCTTCCTATTATCTCGTTATTCTACTATTTAATTTTAGGCCTTACAGATGTATTTTCAATCTGATAGGAACATAGACAGAAGTTAAAGATTTTTTTGAAGTTTGTCTGCTCCTTCTTGTTTGTTGATAACATGTGGACTGAAAAGTTCGTAGGCTGACACATAGATGGCGCTACTAGTATTAAATCCATATGATTTTTAGTTAGTCCTAACCTTCAAAAGACACATGTATAAATTTAACAGCTGTTGCATTATTAGTATGTGAGTTATAGCATTTTTTGTGAAGTTATAGCATTTTTAGTGTTCATCACGTGCAGTCCACTCGGCTGACTGTCGATTGGACTCCGGCGTGCAATGATGGAGCCATGCTTTATCCATTATCACATATCGACGCAAAAATTCGGGTTTATTACGATTGAACAGCTCCAAGGAGTGCTTAGAATCACCAATTAATTGTTGTTTTCGGTCGATTGTGAGCTCACGCGGCACCCACTTTGAACAGAGCTTTCGCATATCCAAATATTCATTCACGATATGTCCAACACGTTCCTTTGATATTTTTAGGGTCTCAGCTATTTCAACCAACTTCACTTTACGGTTATCAGAAATTATTTTGTGGACTTTCTTGATGTTTTCGTCGGTAACAGCCTCTTTGGGGCGTCCACTGCGTGCATCGTCCTCGGTGCTCATTTCGCCTGATTTAAATTTATCAAACCACTTCTCTACGGTTGATTTTCCTGATGCAAAGTCCGAATAATGTTTATCAAGCCAAGCCTTGGCTTCAATAGTATTTTTTTTCGCCAAAAAGCAATGCTTTATTAACACACGAAATTCCTTTTTATCCATTTTTTCAAACTAACAAAAGTTGCTTCACTAAAAATGCTATAGCTCACATACTAATAGTGCAACAGCTGTCAAATTTATACACGTGTCTTTTGAAGGATAGGGCTAACTAAAAATCATATGGATTTGTAGCGACACCTATTGATGGAAAATGGAATACAAATTGAAGAACTTCTACTTTCAGTGTTAAAAAGGGAATTTTCCCGCTAAAATAAAAACAGAACGTAGTTGGCGTTAGAAATGGAATAAAGACGTAAAAATTGATAACGTGAAAAAAAATTGATTATCGTCTTTTTTTTGCCGTATGGATTTTAATAACACTGCGCAACCTTTACAAAGCCGCCACAGATTTAATACTAGTAGCGCCATCTATGTATCAGCCTTTGAACCTTTCAGCCCACCTGTTAGAATGGAAAATTTTATTCAGTATTTCTGCAGCTTTGGGAGTGAAATGTTTGAAAATTTTTTAATGTCCTGCAAGGCTGTTTTAAGAAATCTCACAATTTTGTGATCGCCATAGTCTCCTCTGTAAACACATGCCTCATTTTTTTAGCAAATTATGGCTTTGAAACAATTATAAAATTGGACAATCTAAGCTTTATTGTTATAATAGAATGTGCTAAGACAGATAGAGTGCCATCTATTATTTTCCTATAAAGATGAGCTTCTTTTCGACGTCCTCTATGTCCTCTCAATATATATACTTAAATATCTCAAAAAATAATAATAATTACAGAAAACAAAATAAATGAAGTGCAATTGATGACATTCTGTTTATGTAATCAAATATTCAATAATAAAGAAAGAATGAATTTTAGATAAAATTTATGATAAGAACAAAAAAAAAAAAAAAAAAAAAAAAAAAAAAACGCGATAAAATTAAAAGATAAGAGCTAAAGGTTTCATTTATCGCAAATGTATTTTCTTCTCACTATGTAATTTCCAAAGTGATAGCTTTTAGCCAACTACTGTTCTTCACATGTATCTTTTTAATTAAATTAACAACCCATAACTTGCAATCAAATGCATACTTCGAAACATAAAGTACGTTATTTTGTAATTGTGTTTGTGTATTGTGTACTGTACTTTGAAACGGGAGCCAGTGTTGATAGCGAAAATAATTTTGTGTCACTTTACCAATATGAAGAGAGTGACGCACAGGCAATTGGTAATGAAGCAATGTTTAAAGCAACAGAATTTCAGGCAGATGTACAACAAGCGGAAGGTATGTAAATACCTCATAATTTTTAAGTATATATTAGTACTAATCAGATGTGTGGAGTCTGAATCAGAATTAGGTTTAAAAATCCGACTCCCAATTCATATATAAAATTAATTTTTATTTTTCCAAAATTCTGGAAATTGATGATAAATTATATGTTAAGGAGATAATTCATTGCATCATCAATAATACAACAACTGCTTTACAGTTACTGCTTTATTTTCAAATTAAATAATCTTTTCACAAACATTGACACATCTGAGTGAGGTATTTTTCCCTATTAAAATTTCCTCAACTAGAAATATTTATTTAATTGTTTGGAGATCTATTATTAACAAAATTCCTAGAACAGTGAAATCTTAGAACTTGTTAATTGAACACAGATTATATTTTACTGTACTAATATTATTTATTTGTAAATATAATCACGTTAAACTATAAAATTAGAGTAATAAAATAAATTCTCTGAAATGTCATAAAAAACTAGTGTAAATTATTCTAACCTGAAAAAATGTAAATCTTTTAGAGAATAATTGATTACAAAATGTCTGGAGAAATGAAATCTCAGAACTCGTGGTAAATTTAGTACTGATTTTGTTGAACATGTAAAATTATTATATTTATTAGCTCATATATATTTGCTTTGTAAATATAATAAAGGTAAATTGTATATAAGCTGTAGCATATTAAAAAAATTCGGAAAATTATAAAAGAACGGTAATTCTCTGAGGCAGTGAAATCCATCATCTTGATTTATCGTTAATGCTTAACATATATCACTTATGTGGACATTATTTTAATTTGTATTTCTGCTTTTATCTCTAAAATATAAAGTTATAAAAAACTTACAAAAAGTCTAATAATTTGGCCAGCTTCTCCAAAAAGCTGCCAGATTGCCCTTGCAATTCAAATAGCATTTGGCCCAGCATGCTTGGATGAGCATTTTTCTGTGGGGTGATTTTCCCCACAGAAGCCATAGTGGACTTTTAGGTAACAATTTTCTCTGCTATTTAAAAAATATCTAGAATTTTGTCGTCTTGATTTTTGTAATGAAAGTTTTGTGTTAGTTTGCAGCATTATACATAGATTTAATAATTATAATTTCAGTTACATTTTGAACATAAAATAGTTCAAAAAGCTGCATGCTTTTTTTAGTAAAAATCTGATAAACAACTGGTGTTAGTGGGAATAGTTGTGTCACTGAGGCTCAATCCACCCTACTAAGAAATTGAGTGTATTAATTTTGTTAAATATTATTTGAGTAGTTTTTAGACAAAATTTTCAACCTGCGTCACTTAAGACCTCTGCGTCAACGAATCGTCACTTGCTATTATTGATAAGTTGCTGGTAAAATATGCGTTAAAAAAATGTGAAAAGATTTGTTGGCAGGTATTTAATGTTTCAGAAACTTAATAATCAATAATATTCAGAATGTTAGAAGAATTGAAGACTCCAAATTTAAATGATCACCAATCGTAGACATCGCTAAACTAAGTTGAAATGATTCTTCAGCTACTAATTATCAAAACAAATAAAAATGATAGTATTACAAGCTTTGTTTTGACGACTTCTTGTATCTTAAGCGCTAAGTAAAACAATAAAAAAAAATAGTGTTTTTGTAAATATTTTTCTTGTCTCCAGTATCCTTTCACTATTTGTCAAGTATTGTATGAGAGAGGGCGCAATGTAAAACAAAAAGTAAAACATTTATGAGACAAAGAAAACGATTAAACTGAAAACTATTTTCAATTAATGTTAAAGAAAACATATCAAATTTTTCATTACAATATTTACTTTTGTAAGGGCCTAATGACCGAGTGGCTAGCGCTCTGGCGCTCGGTACCACAGGTTTCGGGTTCGAGACCCGACGGTAGCATGGATGTTTGTAGTGGTTCGGAATCCACTTTAAACCGTAGGTCCCGGTCTAACATGGTCGTAGAGCATTACGGGGGTGTTGTTACTCCGCGTCCGTAGCTTATCTTCAAGCTACACGCACCTCCTGGGTAGTGCTAAGTGAGGCATCAAAGACAACTGTCTACGTGTTTGACAGCTGCATTAGAAAAAGAATATTTACTTTTGCTGTAATAAAGTATATAAAATTTTTAAAAAATGGAAATATAAAAGTGGCTTAACTATCCTGAAAGCAACTCTGCTTTAAAAATACGTCTAACATGACAAAAATAAAATGATAATGTTTTCTTAACAAAATGATAATGCGTACTCTTACTTTTCAGGATGCGATTGCAAAAATGGAATGTGCGTGAAGAAATGCGTGAGCGAAGCAGACGACGGAGCTTGCAAAGAAGAGGCGAAAGTTTGCGAATGCAGTCCAGAATTCGGGAAAACCACAAGCAATGAATGCTCTTGTAAGTTAATGTATTGCCTGATGTATAAGAATAGTTAACAGGATTGAAACGCAGACACTTTTCAAATGATAGATATATTTTGTATTAAATAAGAATCCAATTATGATTTGAGAAAATGAACGAATCAGTTTCTCCCTCGTTTTAAAAAGATTCGTACCTGTAACTATTTGAACGTAATCAGTAACATTGCGACTAATTGAACGAAATCACTTTTATGGCAAACAACTGACATTTAAGAAAGTAACATTATACGATTCACTAAAGCTCGTTATGCAACAAATTAGTATCGAAGAATATTATATATGTATTGTCTTATGTATTATATGTATTGTCTGATATATAGGAATAATTAACCGGATTGAAACGCAGACACTTTTCAAATGATTGTTACATTTATTTTGGATTAAATAAGGATCCAAGATTTCTGCAGATAAAACGAATCTTATTTTGAAAGGATTCGTACCTGTAACTACTTGAACGAAATCAGTAACTTATACGACTAATTGAACGTAATAAGTAACATATACGACTAATTGAACGTAATCTGTACGTCTAATTGAACGTAATCTGTAACATATACGACTAATTGAATGTAATCAGTAACATATACGACTAATTGAACGTAATAAGTAACATATGCGACTAATTGAACGAAATCAGTTTTAATCATCAACTGGCATTTGAGAAAGTAGCATTATACGATTCACCAAAGCTAGCTATGCAATACAATATTATCGAATAATATTCGTAGTACAGATATTTTTTTGGTAATTTAGAGTCTTAAATTCAATCTGATTCATGATTGATTAATGATATAAAAATAGTTCATGAAATATCTTTGTCAAATACAAACTAATCTCGCATTGACAGTTAGGCTGCCTAGCGGGAGTTTACTGCGTTTTTTAATGTCATACAAAACGTAAATACAAGAAATTGTTCCATAAAGCAATGTACTCCCATAATTTTCTGTCGGTGAACTGTTCAACGCATACATAATTTAAACACCAGATTCACTGATGCAAATAAAAAAAAATAAAAATATGAAATAAAATAGTTTCAAGCAAGTAATCTCATAAATGATTTTTTTATTCAAACATTTAAAAAATATACTCAATCTGATAATAATATTAATAATAATAAACTAATCACTAATATTCTCAAAGGCAATTCATAATAAATGAAAATTCCATTCGCATTAGGATATTAATTATTTTTTTCCCTTTTTTATTTTCAGATTGCAATTGCGGATTAAATATCAATTGTACTTTTAGACAAACATGGCGTGGTTCTTGGGAAAGAACGTGTATTTGCCCTGAAAACTATCATCTTGGCGAAGAGGACAAGTGCCAAAGTAAAAAAAAAGAAAAAAAAATCATTCATCAGTACATGTATCTTTTTCAAAACTATTAAGATAGTTAGAAAATAATCATTTATCATACTTATAACAATGGGAACACGTGACTCATGCTGGAACACTTACTAAAAGTTACATTAATAAACACTTTTTCTAAGTAAAACCACACATCGTAATAATTTACAATTTTTTTTAATTTTCTACATTTACAAACACAATCAATTAAATTTCAAAATATTGTTATTTTAATATTCATTCTACATCGAGGAAAAATGAGTTTTTGTCTTTTCAGTGATGGCAGCTGTGGTTTCTACCCCATAATTTTATTAATGCAAAAAAAGAATTGGAATCAACTTCAATATTCTAAAGAGGTGGATGGATTATTCGAAGTTTACCACTACGATCTCCTGATTTTTAAATCTCAAATTCCTATTATAGGGATATTTAAAAGTTGTTGGATAACTCCAGTTGAATCTATGAGGACTCATAAGACTTCCTCATTGGAATTTCAGAATGTCTTCAAATATCAAAAAATACCTGTGCCAGTCATGCATAGAGGCTTATATGCATACATATTGCCAATAATTGCACTTTTGAGTAGTTTTTGTAAAAAAAAAAGTATAAAAGCATATTTTCAAAAATGCGTTTGTAAATTTATCATTAATGAGTTTTTGTGCCTAAATGAATAAAATGCATACAAGAATTTCAATAGAATTTAATGTTAGATTTTGTGGGCTTCAACAACTCACAAAGTTTGTACATTGATTCTGATTCCAGTTTCATTGGCATATTAATAAATGAATAAATAGAATTTCGTCTTATAAGGAATAAATTAAATTTCACACCAACCGGGATATTTCATTTTAAAAGATTAATTTTAATCTTAACCGATAATCTGAATTTCATCAATATATTCATCCTTTGTATGAATCCACACACAGACAGTTTGACATTATTGAAGCATTTTGGCAGCGTTAGCCTCCATATACCTCTATCTTGATGGTTCCTTTGGAGGTAAATGATAAGAGAAATGGCTTGCTCAGTAAATGAAGTGAAATAAAAAGAAAAATAAAGAATAAAATAGGTGGAATAAAATCAACACATAGAGAGATCTGAATAAAATATTTATTTATTTAGTATGTTCAGAGAGGTGCGCGGACTTTTATTGTTGGTAGGTAGCGTTATGTCATATTCAGGTAATCTTTTAACTAAAGGATTTGGATTGTTTGTAGTGTTATTATAACAATTTGTGGCTAGTTTTGTGTGAATCCACTTTTAAAGATAATACTTATATGGAGAACAATATTTACAGGTATATTTTATGTTCGTTAATAAAAAAATTGTAAATTTTAATTTTTTCCCCAGAAAACTGTGACGGGGACCACCCTTGTCAAAACGGTGGTGAGTGCAAAAAGGAGTGTGCAAATGCAAGTATGGTACTAAAGGAGCTTTCTGTGAATCCATTACCTGGTGCAGTACCAATTGCAAGCCCCGACTCATTGTTGACTGTGTCTACAACCAAGGAAAAGAAACGTACGACTGTCTTTGTAAGAACAGGAGCCTCTTCTACGATTATTACGAAGAAAGATGCAAACGTAAGCCTGCAATAGTGTAGTATATATATTAGTAAGACTGCATTAAAGTACAAATTAAAATAGTGATAATAAATTTTTCATATTATGATTCATTAAAGCAGGTACTCAGAGACTTTTGTATGTAATAAACTAACGGATAACTTTTTTTTCTTTTCTAATGCAGTTGGAAAACATTTAGACAGCTTGGTCTTGGATGCCTTAAGGCAAGTGCTGCACAGACGTTACTCACTTTGCATGACCCAGGGGGCGCGTGTAACTTGAAGATAAGCCACGGACGCGGAGTAACGATGGCCCCGCAACGCTCTACGATCCTATTCGACCGGGACCTACTTTTTAAAGTGGATTCCGAACCATTACAACAACCATGGCACCGCCGGGACTCGAACCCGAAACCTGTGGTACTGAGCGCCAGAGCGCTAGCCACTCGGCCATTCAGGCCCACTAATGGATAACTAGTCATATAAAAAAACTAAAAGTAAAATTTATCAATATTTGTGCCATATATATATATATGCATACATGCAGCAAATACACAATAAACAGCTTTATTTTTAATTGTTTATGTACAGATTATAATTACAGGGCCTGAATGGCCTAGTGGCTAGCACTCTGGCTCTCGGTACCACAGGTCTCGGGTTCGAGTCCCGGCGGTGCCATGGATGTTTGTAGTGGTTCGGAATCCACTTTAAACCGTAGGTCCCGATCTAAGCTGATAGTAGAGCACTGAGGGGGTATTGTTACTCAACGTCCGTACCTTATCTTCAAGTTACGTGCACTTCTTGGGTATTGCTAAGTGAGTAATGTCGGTGCAGCGCTTGCCTTCAGGCATCAAAGACAATTGTGTTTGCCAGCTGCATTAGAACAAAAAAAAAAATTATAATTACATATAAAAAAGATGGAAGGATTTTATGGGAAATTATAAGATGTTATAATTTTAAGGTATGGGAATGACCTAATTGTTTTCAAGCATCCAAATTTTATTTTTCCAATGAAGATTATTTTTAAAACGATAAATACAAATAATCTACAAGAGGATCTTCTTGATATCAACATTAACATTCATAACTCGCCACAAATTATTACTTTAAGAATTATGGTTCCGAACTATAATTGCGATTTTAATAATTATAATCGAACGAATTATAGTTTCACTTGTGTAG